>PYUH01000097.1:166778-241507 GCA_016808085.1 Suaeda aralocaspica
GTCATATGGAACAGTGATCTATGACTTCTAATTGGAGTACAAGACGTTGTACTCTTTTCTATTTTTAATGCGCTGGATAAACGTCACTTTATGTTTCATAGTAATACCTTCTTGGAGTTGCTCCCAAGTTGGTGCCCAATAGGGTGATGATTTTTAAGGAGGAAACCCATTCGATGCAGGATCTATCATTTTAAATATAATAATTAAATTAATTGAGTCCATGTACAGGTAAAAAGATCGTCAAAGGTAAGTTGAGTGCATGTTTTATTTCTTTTGATTATTGCATAGTCTTTAGTAGTTATATACTCAGCTTTGCTGACTGTGTGTTTTGTGTACATGGCTTTGTCTTGGACTTGGCCCTACAATGACCCACTCGTGACGAGTAGTTGTCTAGTAAAAGAAAAGCTGCAGGTACAAGTGGGCATAAGTCATTTCATGTTGGGCTGGAGTGAGAACACTTGCTGTGTTTTGTAGCTTTACTTTACTTTATTTTATTGCTGATGAAGACTAACATTTATTTTTGATGTTGATTTATTTCCAAAGACTCTTAGTTTTGGTTTGGTTTTTAAGGGCCATTAATATGGTTCCGAAGTGTAATAAGTTTAAAGTTGATTTCTATTTTGAGATTGTTGTGAAGTTTAGTTTTAAATTGTTTTGGTTTTAAAACTTCCACTGTACTACTTTGATAAATGCCTTAGCCGTTATCACGGTGGCCGTAATACTTTGATTTTTCCATATTTAAAAGTTTTAATGAATATAATCCTTATTAATTTAATATGTTTTTCGGAAACATGAGAAAAAAGAAGTTAGGAAATTCTAAGGTGTTATAAAGTGGTATCAGAGCTTAGATTTTGAAATAAAATAAAGTTTTTTTGTGAACAACTACCTACCTTTTTAAAAAAATTACATAACTACCTAGTTGTTTAGTTTTTCTTGTATACCACTACCATCTAACTTTTCCATCCAAATTTTCCGTTATTGGGACCCATTTCCTACTATTCTTTCCTTTTAATGATAAGAATATACAAAAATACCCCTAATAATAATAATTTTTACAATCTTTTCACTTATCTTCTTTTTTTCTATTTTATTATTCTGTGTTATTCTTTTTGTTGGGTATCTTTTCTTCTTCTTCAATCATCTCTCCTTCGGGCTTTGGTAATGATAGAAACTAATTGCAACGACAAACGGGGTTTCTTCCCTAAAATTCTCTCATCGCTCAATTTTCACCTTCAATCATTACTTCAATTTCATTCCTCTAAATAGCTCATCAAATCCAAAAAAGGCCAAAAAAAAATTGATTTTGATACTCACTAATTTAATCTGACCTTTCTCTCACCTAGCTACATCCAAAATTGTTTGATTTCAACCAACAAAAGGATTTTGGGAAAGATGGTGGGATCTTGAGGTGTATTCAAATTTGGGTTTTTACTTGATATGGAAATTTTGCTTTTAATTGAGATATGGTTGAGTTGAATTATTTGACAATGAAATCAAGAGAAAGAAATGAGGATAAATATTGCTCTCAAGGACACTCAATTAGCACTCATACTACGCAATAACAAGGTTTGCTTTAAAAAATCCAAATTGAATGTTTCAATTTAAGATTAACAAAAAGTATGAACTTTAATCAAAATTCAACAATTTCAAAACACAAGTTATCCAATTTGAGTTTGAGGTGCTACTTAGTAATAGCAATTATGAGTTAAGAACTAATCTAGATCTATGAACATCATCAACTAAGGTAACAAAATGCAAGTAAACTTTTCATTGGGAATGTTGGGATTAAGCACCCATTAATACAACGAAGGAGAATTGAAAGGAGGAGAAGGAAAAATTGAATGGAGGGATTGAGAAAAAAGGTTCAATGACCATTTTTGTAATTTGCTTAAAAGAATAGAAGAAAATTGGTAAATTGTGGGACCCACTAACGGAAGTTTGGATGGAAAACGTTACTAGGTAGTGGTATACAAAAAAAAAATGAAACATGTAGGTAGTTTTGTAATTTTTCTTAAAATGTAGGTAGTTTTTGACAAAAACACCTAAATTATAAGTAGTTATTGACAAAAAAAGCTAAAATAAATTTTATTTTGGGGTACCCTAAGTTTTATTTTTGGAAAAAAGGAATTTCTTAAATTGGGAACTTTTTGAAAATAGAATTTTCTAAACATAGTAATTTCCGAAAAAATGGAAAACGTTACTAGGTAGTGATATACAAAAAAAAAAATGAAACATGTAGGTAGTTTTGTAATTTTTCTTAAAATGTAGGTAGTTTTTGACAAAAACACCTAAATTATAGGTAGTTATTGACAAAAAAAGCTAAAATAAATTTTATTTTGGGTGTACCCTAAGTTTTATTTTTGGAAAAGGAATTTCTTAAATTGGGAACTTTTTGAAAATGGAATTTTCTAAACATAGTAATTTCCGAAAATGGAAAGTTTTGAAAAATAAAAGTACGTGTGCAGGTATACAAGGAATTCAGGTATGTATTATGTGTTATCGCATTAATACCATGTGGTGAGCTTGGGTAGGAAGTTTGGGCATGTAGGATAGACTTTGTTTCTGTTCTTTCATGCATTAAAGATCATGTTTAAGGTGTTGCTTATGTTAATAGTTGGGTGTAAAGAAAACTGTATGTTAGCCACAAGACCTCTTTTTGTAGAACTATTAGTTTTTTTTTGGGAAGGATGGACCATTAGTCTTAAGTTTTGTGCAGGATGTCACATAGTATGCCTGGTAAAGATACTCAAATAGGAACATTGGAGAAGAAAGACTACGAAATTCCACCTCAATATGTTTGGAAAATACGGTTCTACTGTTGGTACATGAGTACTGTGTTGAAGTTACCACAATGGGACCAGCTTGACCATGTAGCAGCCTTGATTGTTAGGTGTGCCCGACCGTTCACCCTATTTAGAGATTAAGATGAAGTTTAGTGATTTCCATTTTGTTGGAGGCCTTCCAAATTATTCTAAGTATAAGGATGCTGTTGGTCAGTGGAGTTGTGATTGGAGATTCTTAGAAGGGTATATTGCTAGGAAAGAGCAGGAGTATTAAGAAATAAATGCAAGTGAGGGGACCCCGCCCGCACCAAGCCCATAAGGTAGCCAAAGAAGTGATGACCTAATGGTGAAGGAGACTCCTACGGGTTTAAAGACTGATGAGTCAAGGGATAGTTCGTGTTATGAAATTGAGAACCTAGACCCAGTAATTCCAGTATATGTTGACTTGGTAACCGAATGTGAAGAAGAGGAAGAAGAATAAAATCCTGAGGAGGACATGAAAGAAGAAGAAGAAGAGACGGAGGAAGAAATGGAGGTTGACACTAAAAATGACCCGGAGTTCATACCAAGGAAATATGTGATGTAAAGAGACAAGAAAGATAATGTTAATGTTTAGAGACTTTGTTTAGATCTAGTTAACTATTGATGTTTAATGTTTCTAATGTTTAGTTGAACAGTTTAAGTTATCGTTTACATTAGTTTGAATAAGTGACAGTGAGCCATAAGAAATGATGAGCAGAGTTGAGTGATAAATTTATTTTATGATTTAAAGCCTCAAGTAGAATAGAACCAAGGGAATTATTTTTATTTCTTATGTGCTTTATTCTTATTTTAATGGTAGTGTAAACAATCAAGACAAAGTGAATCATTTGCTCTAAAAGAATAAAATTTCTTTTATGTGACGAAATGAGAAAGTGTTTTGTGATTTAAGTCTATGTTGTCCTAACTTACAGTTAGACTTAATTTAATATAAAGTTCTTTTCCTCTACAGGAGAAATAAAATGGCTGAACGTAGCAACAATCAGCTGAATGAAGTAGTGAGGCAATTAGCTACTGTAGCTGAACAGTTAACTGGCAGAGGAAATGGAAATGGTAGTGACCCTGCTGGGGAACTCTTCAATATAATTTCTCAAAGAAAGCCACCCACTTACCAAGGAGAGCACAATCCAACTGTTCTAGAAGGATGGTTGAGAGAGTTTAATAAGTTGTTTGGGGAAGTTGTGCGTCCAGAGGGGCTTAAAGTGAACCATGCTGTATACTATCTGAGAGGAGAAGCTAATTTATGGTGGTCACAAAATGAGGCTGTAATAAGGGCTTTACCAGGATTTAATTGGGAAATGTTTCAGGAGTAGATTCGTAATAAGTTCTACCCTGTGTTTCTTCAGAAGCAGAAAGCTGAGGAGGTTCTAGAACTTTAGATGGGGAGTATGTCTGTTACTGAGTACTACTCTAAGTTTATAGAATTGTCTAGGTTTTCCCCTGAGGCTGTAACAACTGAGAGGTTGAAGGCTAGTCGCTTTGAAAGAGGGTTACCCTTAGACTTACAGTCACAACTAGCTGGACAGATCTTTGAATCCTTGGATATTTATATGGTAGAACTGCACACTTGTATGCCATAGACCAAAAGAAGAAGGTGGTACAGAATGAGGGTGAGACGAGGGAGAAAAGGAAGGATGGTGGAGGAAACTTCAACCAACAAGGGAATCATGGTGGATATAAGAGACCTCGTTTCAACAACAACTTCCAGGGTAATAGGGGAAACTTTGGGAAGCCTAATTCTGGAAATGGGAATAGGACTCAGGTGGCTAGTCAAGGAGGGCGTGTGTACTTTTGCAAGAAGTTTCTTAACAATCACCCAGGAAAGGACTGTGCAGGGAACCCCATGACTTGTTGGTTGTGTAACAAACTTGGACACTGTGAGTATGAGTGCTCCTCTAAGAACAAAGGAAAGGAGGGACAGAATTCTCAACCTAGGGGGAATTCAGCTGGGGGACAACAAAAGGGTTTTCAAGGAAATATGGGAGGAAAGGTGACACCTCAAGCTGGAAGTAGGAATGGGAGTGGGAATGGAGGAGGACAGACTAAGACCTCAAACACTGGCGAGATGAATGTGATGGCTCAAAGTGAAGCGGATGCTAATAAGGATATGATCACTGGTACCTTTTCTATTCACTCTCTTCCTGTTGAAATTTTGTTTGATTCTGGTGTAACGTACTCTTTTGTTTCCACTAAACTCCTAGAAAAGTTAAAATTTGTGTTAGGAAAAGTAGATGTAGTAGATATGTCAATAGTGATACCTTCAGGACAAGAAGTGCAATGTTCAAGGAGATTTCAGGATGTTCCTATTGAAATTGAGGGAGTGGAGTTTAAGGCTAACCTAATCGAGTTTGATTTAGGTGACTTAGAAGTGATCCTAGGGATGGATTGGTTGAGTAAACATAAGGTTGAGATTCTATGCGAACCACAGAAGATCTCGCTGATGAATAAGGGAAAGAAGGTGAGTTATTGGAGGGCAGGAAGACCGAAACACAATAAAATAGTGTCAGTAATGAGGTTTGCTAGGTTTGTGAAGAGAGGTTTTCCAATCTACCTTTGTAGTGTAAGAGATGTGGATCATGTTGAGACTGCTAAACCTGAGGATATTGAAGTAGTAAGGGATTTTCTTCATGTATTTCCGGAGGAGATTCCAAAGCACCCTATAGAATGGCGCCTGCAGAAATGAGTGAGTTGAACGAACAGTTGCAGGATTTGTTGGAAAAGGGTTACATTAGGCCTAGTGCTTCAACTTGGGGAGCACCAGTATTGTTTGTGAAAAAGAAAGATGGTAGTTTGAGGTTATGTATTGAGTATAGAGAGCTGAATAAGGTGACAATCAAGAATCAATATCCATTACCGAGGATTGATGACTTGTTTGATCAATTGAAAGGAGCTATTGTGTTTTCGAAAATTGATTTGAGGTCAGGATACCATCAATTGAGGATTGCTAATGAGGACATACTGAAAACTGTTTTTCGCACTAGGTATGGACACTATGAATTCACTGTTATGCCTTTTGGGTTAACCAATGCACCAACAATTTTTATGCATTTAATGAACAGAATTTTCCAATGGTTTTTGGATAACTTTATGGTCGTTTTCATTGATGACATATTGGTGTATTCTAAGAGTAAGGAAGAACATGTGGAACACTTAAGGAAAATCTTGATAACATTAAGGGAGAATGAGTTGTATGCTAAGTTCTCAAAATGTGAGTTCTGGTTGGAGAAAGTAGCACTTTTGGGACATATTGTGTCTAAAGAGGGAGTTGAAGTAGATCCAGCCAAAATTAAAGCAGTTAAGGAATGGCCTACACCTAAGAATGTAACGGATGTACGGAGTAGGGCTAGCAGGTTACTATAGGAGGTTTGTGAATGACTTTTCGAGGATTGCTAAACCCATGACTTCGTTAATGAAGAAAGACTGCAAATTTGAGTGGAGTAGTAAGTGTGAAGAGGCATTTCAGACCTTGAAAGAGCGCTTGACTATATCTCCAGTGCTGACCTTGTCAGATGGAAGTGACTCTTATGATGTATATACTGATGCTTCTAAGAATGGTTTGGGATGTGTGTTGATGCAAAATAGAAAGGTGATAGCTTATGCTTCAAGACAATTGAAACCATATGAGGTTAACTACCCTACTCATGATCTAGAGTTAGTAGCAATAGTGTTTGCTTTGAAAATATGGAGATATTAATTATATGGGGTGAAATGTAGGATATACACAGACCACAAGAGTTTAAAGTACTTTTTCACTCTAAAGGATTTAAATATGAGACAAAGGAGATGGCTTGAATTTATCAAGGATTATGACCTAGATATCCAGTAGCATGAAGGGAAAGCTAATGTGGTAGCCGATGCTCTAAGTCGTAAAACAAAACATGGAAGGAATACCTTGGTGGTTGCTAATGAGCTATGTAAGGACATAGAGAGATTGAGTTTGGAAATAGTGAAGGAGGGAGAGTTGGAAGGAATTCTTTGTAATCTTAGTATCCAACCAACAATACTCGAGGAAATTAAGAAGAACCAGGAAGGAGATGTAAAACTGGACATAATTAAGGAAAAGTTGAAAGCAGCAAAGCCTATGGATTTCAAGATTCACGAGGATGGAAGTTTAAGGTACAAAGGGAGGTGGTGTGTACCACAGAAATGTGGGGATTTGAAACAAAGAATCATGGAAGAGGGTCATAATACCTCGTATTTAGTGCATCCTGGAGGCGATAAACTGTATAAAGATTTAAAGAAGGTGTATTGGTGGGGCCTAGGATGAAGAGAGAAGTGGCTGAATTTGTGAGTAAATGTCTTAATTGCCAAAAGGTTAAATTTGAACATAAGAGACCCCAAGGAGAAGTGCAACCACTTGAAATACCAGGATGTAAATGGGATTGCATTTCGATGGACTTTGTGACTTGTTTACCGAAGTCGAAGAATCAGAATGATACCATATGGGTAGTGGTGGATAGACTCACTAAGTCAGCAGTGTTTATACCCATGAAAGAGACTTGGAAAATGGAACAACTTGCAAAGGCTTACATAAAACATATTGTGAGGCTACATGGAGTTCCAAAGGATATCGTGTCGAACAGGGATTCTAGGTTTCTTTCGAAATTCTGGAAAAGGGTTCAGGAGAACTTTGGTACAACATTGAAAATGAGTACAACTTTCCATCCAGCAACTGATGGACAAACAGAGAGAATCATACAAACCTTAGAGGACATGCTAAGGGCTTGTGTAATGGACTTTCCAGGGAATTGGGAGGATTACTTGGATCTCATTGAGTTTTCATAAAACAATAGTTACCATGCAAGTATTAGCATGGCACCTTTTGAGGCTTTGTATAGAAGGAAGTGTAGGAGCCCCTTGTGTTGGAACGACATAAGTGAGACAGTGATTCTAGGACCTCAATTAATAGAAGAAACCACCGAGAAAATTAGAGTAATACAAGCAAGGATTCAAGCAGCACAAGATAGACAAAAGCCCTATGCGGATCAAAAATGCCAAGAAGTTGTGTTTGAAGTTGGCGACAAGGTGTTACTTAAGGTATCACCAATGAAAGGGGTGATGAGGTTTGGAAAGAAAGGAAAATTGAGCCCAAAATACATAGGACCCTATGAGATCTTGCAAAGGGTTGGAAAGGTAGCTTATAAGCTAGCACTACCAATGGAGTCAAGCAAAGTTCATAATGTTTTTCATGTGTATCAACTAAGGAAGTATGTGCCAGACGAGTTACATGTGTTACAACCTGAAACAATAGAGTTAGACCAAATTTTGACCTATGAAGAGAGGCCAATTAAAATCTTAGATAATAAGGTCAGAGATACTTGTAGAACGAGTGTCAAAATAGTGAAGGTGTTGTGGTCTAACCAAGAAACCGAAGAAGCTACTTGGGAAGCTGAAGATTTGATGAGAAAAATACCCAGAACTATTTCAGGTTAGTAGTAGAGTTACGGGGACGTAACTCGATTCTTCAGGCGGGTAGAAAGCGACCTGTTTTTCGCGAGTTTTTACCCTCAATTTTGCAAGTTTTTATGTGTTTGTATGACTTTTAAGTAAGAAGTTTATGTTTGTCTAAAAAAAAAAGTTGTTAAGTAAGTGTTTAAAGTCTACAACAACATAGTGTTTCAATGAGAAAGTTTGAAGTAAAAGTAGTCTCTATTCAAATTCCATACACTAATCTACACAAAGTTTAGGGACGAAACTTCTTTTAAGGGGGTAGACTGTAATACCCCACATTTTCACGTATTTTAAGAAAGTATTTTTGTACTTTACTCGTATAATTTTAATATTTTTATTGAAAAAAATATGTTCAATAGGAATATTAAATACAAAGAAATTAATAATAATAAAATTAATAAAAAAATAATAATTTTTGGTTGAAAGTAATAATTTGTGTTCATAAATAATATTTTTATGTTTAAAAATATTTTAAAAGGCTTCTAAAAATAGAATTTTCAAAGGTTTTCTAATTTATTTTGAGGCAAGGGCCTAAAGGTAATTTTCACTTTTTAGGATTAGTATGGGGTTTTCCAAATCCTACTTTGTAGCCTATAAATACACCTTAAAACCCAAAATTTCAGATTTTCATGCTCATACTAGTCATTAGGATTTCAAAAAAATTTAGAGAGAAGAGAGAAAAAAAAAATTTTGTGATTTCCGAAAAAAAAGAAAGAAAAAAAAACCTGCAGCTCATGCAGTTCGGAAAAAAAATATTTTTGGGTGTCTTGGGATCCATGCCAGCTGGACCCCAGCGCTGCTGCCGCCCTCGCCGCCGCAGTGCAACCGCCGGCCACCACTGCTCGCCGCCGGTTCTCTCCCCTCTTTAGTAATTTCTGAAACTTTTATAAAAAAAAATTCTCCTTCATTCTTTTTGATTCAATCTTGCAAATTCATGTTGATACTTATGTTTAATCATGTTTTTATGAGTTTAATCATGTTTTAATAAAGTAAGATTTGTTTTAAGGCATGAAATAAAATTGTTGTTCATAAAATTTTAGATTAGGGTTTATAAATTATGCAAGTTATGATTTTTATGAGCTTTATGATTTGTACTTCAATATGAAGATCATATTTTATTGTTGTGTGAATTTATGATGATTTTATGAAGTTTAGATTGATTTTTAAAAGCTTTGAAAATAAAATAAATTGCTGCCCAAATTTATAATCATGAAATTCAATTGAATAAATATTTTGATCATGTTTGGGTTTATGAAAAATTGTTCTAAAGTATAGATTGGTTTCATAATTATGTTAGTTGATTGTAGAAGAGTTTTACCATGAAATTTTGATGTTTTTATGAGTTTTTGATGACTTTAAAAATTTATAAATAAATCTGAAATTTTTACAAAACAAGTTAAAGATTTAAGTGTTCATATTATGCTAATATGATCACATATGAATTCTATGATGTTACATATATTTTTTAGTGTGTTTTATGAAGTTTAAAAGTGATTTTAAGCATGTTTAACATGCTTTCCAGAATTTATAAAGTGATTAATTAGGCTTTTAAAGTATGTAATTAGCATAAATTGGTCATATAAATTAATTAATACATTGTATGGTTGATTTATGTTGTTTTTGAAGTTTTTAAGGAGTTTTAGTAATTTTATATTGCTGTCCACTTTTTAAAGTGGCATAAAAATTATACTAAGGTTTTATAAAGCATAAATAATTCCCGAAAACTAAGTAGTCATACAATAGAAAAGTGAAGTGAAGTATGGAATTGAATAGAGACCATATAAGGAATGTTTTGGACAAGTTTCCAATATAGAAGTTAGTTTATAGTTGTTGTAGAATTTAGTCAACAAGGTTTTAATTTAGTTTCGGTTTTCCCTATGTAGGAGACTTTGAACTAGTCCACTTCTAGAAGTTGTGGCGGAGCACCGTTACTTTACAAGGTACGTAAGTACTAAAGACAAACACAAGATTTAGAATGCATGCTTGAACAATTATTGATTATACAAAATCTTGTATGCATGTTTTGGATCATGAATTTATGTGCATGCCAAGTTTATTAGTAGCATGTTCCTAAAGTATGATGACATTCCATGTTAAATAGAAAGTTAAATTTTTATAAGCTTGAATTGGAATGTTACGATCAGTTTAATTTGTCCAATAGCTTATTGATCAAGGAAGGAAGTTATTTTTAAGTTGGTTAGTTACTTAATCAACAAGAAAGGTAGTTGTGAATTTTTATTCACATGATTAAAAGAAGTAATGAGCAATTATTTTAGACATGTTGCCCCTCACAGTTTAATGTGTCGTAAAGAAGAAAGTAAGTATTTAGCCACTCACAGCTAATGTGTGGTAAAGGAAGTTCAGTTTAATTAAAGGACACACATAAGATTAATTTTGGAATCACCTTAAATTGAAGATAATTAATTTGGCTTACTTGATTTGATGCATGTCTATGTGATGTTGCATGAGAGTCATAACATTGCTAAACATGTTAAATCACGTAAAGTGTAAGAGGACTTGCATCAAAACTCTTGGAACGTATATACCTTGAGTATGAACAATGGGGGGAGTCGTATGGAACAGTGATCTATGACTTCTAATTGGAGTACAAGACGTTGTACTCTTTTCTATTTTTAATGCGCTGGATATCCGTCACTTTATGTGACATAGTAATAACTTCTGGGAGTTGCTCACAAGTTGGTGCCCAACAGGGCGATGATTTTTAAGGAGGAAACTCGTTCGATGCAGGGTCCATAATTTTATATATTATAATTAAATTAATTGAGTCCATGTACAGGTAAAAAGGTCGTCAAAGGTAAGTTGAGTGCATGTTTTATTTCTTTTGGTTGTTGCATTATCTTTGGTAGTTATGTACTCAGCTTTGCTGACTGTGTGTTTTGTGTGCATGGCTTTGTCTTGGACTTGGCCCTACAATGACCCACTCGTGGTGAGTAGCTGTCTAGTAAAAGAAAATCTGCAGGTACAAGTGGGCATAAGTCATTTCATGTTGGGCTGGAGTGAGAGCGCTTGATGTGTTTTGTATCTTTACTTTATTTTGTTGCTTATGAAGACTAACATTTATTTTGGATGTTGATTTATTTCTAAAGACTCTTAGTTTTGGTTTGGTTTTTAAGGGCCATTAATATGGTTTCGAAGTGTAATAAGTGTAAAGTTGATTTTTATTTTGAGATTGTTTTGAAGTTTAGTTTTAAATTGTTTTGGTTTTAAGTCTTCTGTTGTAGTACTTTGATAAATGCCTTAGCCGTTATCACGGTGGCGGTAATACTTTGGTTTTTCCATATTTAGAAGTTTTAATAAATATAATCCTTATTAATTTAATATGTTTTCCGAAAAAATGAGAAGTAAGAAGTTAGGAAATTCCAGGGTGTTACAATAAATATTATGAACATGTTTTATCTTACGAAAATTTATTCTAAAGCATAGTTTTGATTCATGATGATGATAGTAGATTGTAAAAGAGTTTTATGATAAATTTATGATGTTTAGATGTGTTTTAAGGAGTTTTGAATGAATTAATAAAGCTGTAAATTTTTATTAACACATGTTTATGCCTAATAAAAATAGTAGCATGTGACATAGTAAGTTATAATTATTTTTAACACATCTAAGTATTGTATATTGATCTTAGGATATGATTATAGTGTTTTATGATCAAAAATATAATATTTAGAAAGGTTTTAAAGTGTTTTTGAGGAATTTTACAAAGCTGTCATTTTTGGAAAATTACCGAAAATCAATTATTTTACAATGGATAAATTAAAATAAAGTATATGATTGAATAGAGACCATATAGGGAACTTTTGAACAAGTTTCCAATATAGAAAGTTAGTTTAGAGTTGTTGTAGAACTTAGTCAACAAGGTTTTAACTTTAATTCGGTTTTCTCTATGTAGGAGACTTCGAGTTAGGTGACTTCTAGAAGTTATGACGGATCACCACTACAACACAAGGTATGTAAGTACTAAAGGCAGACATAGAAATAGAACTCATTCTTGGTTGATCTTATATGATATTTTTGTTGATGCTTGATTTGATTGTGAATTGACATGCATGACAAGTTTATGAAAGTATGAGATGCATGATTTTATATTGTGTTGGCATTCCACATCTATGGTCATATAAATTCTTCAAGATTAAATTAGAATTTTATAATTAATTTAAAGTTGGCCAATAGCTTAGTAAAGAAGAAAGGAAGTAATTTAAGTTGATTAGTTGCTTAATCAACAAGAAAGGTAGTTGTGAATTTTCATTCACATAATTAATAGAAGTTAATGAGCAAATATCTAAGTACATGTGGTTAATGTGTGGTAGAGGAAGTTTGGTCTAATTAAAGGGCACACAAGATTGTTTTTACAATCACCTTAAATCAAAGATAATTATTATGGCTTGTTTGGTTTTATGCATGCTTTTATGTGATGTTATATGTGAGTCATAATATTGTTAAACTGGTGAATCATGTAAAGTGAAAGAGGATTCGCATCAAACTCTTGGAACGTATATACCTTGAGTATGAATAATGGGGGAGTCGTATGGAACAATGATCTATGACTTCTAATTAGAGTACAAGACGTTGTATTCTTTTATATTTTTAATGCGTTGGAAGTCCGTCACTTTATGTGACATAGGTAGTACCTTCTTGGAGTTTCTCCCAAGTTGGTGCCTAATAGGGCGATTTTAAAGGAAAGGAACCCTTTCGATGCGAAATCCAAAGTTTAAATATGATGATTAATTTGCTTATGTTGAGTCTATGCACAGGTGAAGGGTTGTCAACGGTAAGATGTATGTATGTTTTACTTTACTTTTATTTTGATCATGCTGCATAGTCTTTAGTAGTTATGTACTCAGCTTTGCTGACTGTTTGTTTTGTGTGCATGGCTTTGTCTTGGACTTGGCCCTACGATGACCCACTTGTTGGCAAGTAGTTGTCTAAAATAAGAGAAAGCTACAGGTACAAGTGGGCATAAGTCATTCATGTTGGGTTGGAGTGAGAGTGCTTGCATTGTAGTCATCTTAGTTCTTGGTTTAATTGCTTTTGGATTTGGTTAATTATTATTTGATGTTGTTTTTATTTCTGAAGTTTAAAGTTTTTATTTTTGAAGGGCCATTAATATGGTTCCGAAGTGTAATAAAGTTGGTTTTTGTTTGATTTTAGTATTGGGATTATATTTGAGTTCGTATTTTAAATTGGTTTTGATTTTAAAGACTTCTGTTATAGTACTTTGATAAATGCCTTAGCCGTTATCACGGTGGCTGTAATGCTTTGGTTTTTCCTAGTTATTTAGGAATTTTAATAATTACTATTCTCTGTTATTTATAATATGTTTTCCGGAAAAACTAAAGAAGGAAGTTAGAAAATTCCAGGGTGTTACAATCTAGCAAGGTTTTTATACTAAAGAATGCAGAGACTCAAGAATTACCTTTCTAGAATGTTTGGAGACTTGAAGTTCATGAGAAAGGGGAAGTCAAAGCTAATGATCTCTATTTACATCATAGGGATCTAATCCTAAAAATAACTAAAAAGATCCTAAACATTAAAATTATTTTTGGATTTTTGATTTTATTTTTTGAGCATGCAAAAAAAAAAAAAAGCTAAATGCTCTAAAAAACTAAGGGAAAATAAATAAAATGTTAATGAACTATGAAAATAAATTGCATGCTCTATCTAAACTAAACGCATTTGCATTAAGGGTCCGTTTGGTAGGGTGTAAAACATTTTCGGATGAAAATAGTTTTCCATGAAAAAAGGAAAACTCATTTTCATGAAGAATTTTCGTTGCTTGGTTGCATGTAAAATGGTTTTACATTTTAAGCATTTTCCATTGTTTGGTTGAATGAAACATCAATTATTTCAATTGGTTTGGAAAACATTTTCCTTCCAAGTGTGATGGAAAATGGTTTTCCTCCCAATTTTGAGGGAAAATGTTTTCAACATGATGGAAAATGGTTTTCCATCTCAAGTTTTACATTTTAATATTTTACTCTAAACCAAACAATATAAAATGGGAAAACAGTTTTCGGGGAAAATATTTTACGCCCTACCAAATGGACCCTAAGAAGGGAGGAGAAGAGAAAGTTTTTGATTTGCAAAAATGAGAGCAAAGGGTCCATCAATCAACCATCATCTTAAAAACAAACATCACAAATGCTCAAGTGACCAAATAAATGGCTGAAATTACTCAAAACTCCACCATAAATAAACCAACAAGGGTGCATCAAGATGAAGAAATCAAAAACCGAACAAAACACCACATTAACTCACTCAAAGCTTCCACAAGAAGTCACCCTCTATTCATAATCAAACCCCTACGATCCACGGCCATCTAATGCAACAAACTCTCTCAAATTTCAAGGATAGAAAGCAACAAAACAAGAAAAAGCCACCACTGTAACACCCTGGAATTTCCTAACTTTCTTCTTCCAATTTCCGGAAATATAATATAAATAAAATAGAAAACTATAATAAATATAATTCCTACTAAACTAGGAAAAACCAAAGTATTATTGCCATCATGATAATGGCTAAAACTTTTATCAAAGTACTACAACAGAAGTCTTTAAAACCAAAAAACCAAATTAAAATACAAAATGAACTCAAAAAAATTCTCAAAACCAAACCAAAGTCAAAACCAAAAAGAAAACCAAAATAAATCTTTATTACACTTTGGAACCGTATTGACGGCCCTTCAAAACCAAATAAACTTTACACTTCGAAAAGCCAAAAGTCAACATCAACAATAAATAAATAGCAAGCCCACAAAACTAAGAAAGCTACAATACAAGCACTCACACTCCAACCCAGCATGATTGACAATGCCCACTTATACCTGTAGCTTTCTCTTTATTCTAGAAAACTACTCGCCATTGAAATGGTTCGTCGTAGGGTCAAGTCAAAGACAAAGCCATGCACACAAACACGCACAATCGGCAAAGTTGAGTACATAAATACTATAAAATATGCAAAACATGATTAATATCAAAATAAAAGAAAAGGATAACACACATACTTCTTATCATTGAATCTCTTCATACATGTGCATAGTCTCAACTCATATAAATTATTTATTATATCTAAAATTTGGATTTGGCATCGAACGGGTTTCCTTTTCTTAACAATCGCCCTATTTGGCACCAAATTGGGAGCAACTCCGAGAAGGTATTACCTATGTCACATATATTGACGGAATTCCAGCGCATTTTAAAATAATTTTTCATGCTTCAAAACATGTTTATAACATGCTTCAAAACAGCAATATTAAACAACTTCAAAACCCTTAAAAACACATCTAAACTTCATAAAATCATCACAAATTAATACTACTACAACAATCTATGATCATAATATGAAAGTTTAGATTATCAAAAATCATAAATATATAAATTTCATAATTTCATAAACCCTAGTATAAAATTTCATGAATAACTTTATAAATTTAAACATGATCATAACTTTATAAAATATGATTAGAATCATTAAACATGCTTAAACATAATGATAAACATTATTGAAATGAAAAGAAAAGAGGAAGAATTTTTTTTTTTTTAAGATTAGATATATACCAAACAAAAAGGGGAGGAGGAGATGGTGGCCGGCGGTGGTGACGCGCGGCAGCAGGGTGGCGAGGGGAAGGGGCGAGCGAAGAAGAGGAGCGACGAACGAAGAAGTTTTTTCCTTTTTTTCGGAAATTGCGCCCCTTTTTTCTTTCTCTCTTGTTTTTTTTAAATCCTAAATCACCAATTTTCCAAATAAATCTGAAAGGTTCTAAGGGGTATTTATAGGCTCAAAATAGGTTTTGGTGGAATTACATAAATACCCTTAATGCTTGAAATTACTATTGTGCCCTTGTTTTAAAACAATTTAGGAATCCTTGAAATTTCTTTTTTAAGAAAATTGTTAAAATATTTAATAAAATTCAAAGTGACATAAAATATAATTTTAGAACTTTAGAAAACATAAAATAATTATTTTAAGTAACAATTAATTAAATTTTCTTTCTTTAATATATTTATTGAACTTAATTTTTTTCAATAAAAGTACTAAAAATATACACATAAAATACGAAATTAAATCCTTAAAATACGTGAAAATATGGGGTTTAACAACCACTAACTACCTGCCAATGTACACCAATGCTAGAAGGCATCCCCACCTCCCAAGCTAGGACGAAGCATAGTCCAACGATGCTCAAGGAGATGGATGATCCCACCCATAGTTATAGGTGGGATCCACACATCGAGGCCACCAACATCGGTGTAGGGAGGCCAATCATAATGGGGTTGGTTAGGGTAATTACCATACTCGAAAGGACATGAATCATAAGGGTCCCACCCACCCTTATATCCTTGTGGCCAAGAGTCATTGGGCGCACTAGGGTCACCAAGAGGGTCACAATCTCTAGAGACTTGAAAGTTGTACCCCGTCTCGAAACAGGTGGGAAAGTAAAGCCATGTGGGTTAGTTATTATTCCAATCGGGAACTGGGCCTTCTTGGACCATAAGGTAAGTATAGTTCAAGTATGGGTTAAAGTTAGGGGTGAGCACGGAGCGGATTCCGATCTGAATGTAAATTGCGGAACAGATATCCGTATTTGAAAATTTGTAAATTTTATATCTATATCTGTATCCGAAATGGACGGATATCTGGTATCTGCTATCTGTTTTAAACCGAATCGGATGATGCGAATATCTGTTATCTGTTTTTCTTTTCTTTTTTTTTTTTCTTTTTCCCACCTATTTTAGGCTTGACTAATTTGCTTTACTCTTGATGTGTATTCTAATTTCTGCCTATAACATCAAGATTCATTTTCTCATACGATAAAGTCATACAAATTAAGAGATACAAGATTCATTACGTAATTTGAAAACAAAGTTCTAATAATCTATAGAGAATTAGAGATACAAGTTTAAATCAACCCTTACAAGAGTCCAAACACATACAACATTAGAACAACAAAGTAAGACAATTACAAGTCCATGATAAGCTTTATCTCAATCAAATCCGTAAAAAGCCTTCAAAAGTAGTCCTCAACAACGGTAGATGAAGGTTGATCAACCAAGGGTGATAACTCTACAAAAAAATAAGTTATTTGTTATATAAAACTTGAACATGTTATATAAAACCAAACAATAGAATAAAGTAAGTAAATTAAATATGTTACCTTCTTCTATTTTCTCAATTTCTTCAAGGCTTTCTTCTATTAAAAGGGGGTCTTATTATTACGCAACCAATCTTGAGAACATATCAAGGCTTCCGTCATGCTTGATGAGAGAGAACTTCAGAATATATAGCACTCGTGAACCTGTGCTAAATGCAGCTTTGGAAGCTACGGTGGACACGGGAATGGCTAAGACATCTCTAGCCATAAGAGCAACTATAGCATATCTTTCCTCATTCTTCTTCCACCACTCTAAAGCATCAAAAACTTTTCCAGGATTAATTGAGGATTAATTGTTTCTTTTTCATCGACCAAATAGTTATCTAAGTCACTCTTTTTTTCAAGAATATTTTGAGCACCAACGTCTCTTTCAAACTCTAAATCAGCTACATCATGCCAATCCTCAATGTTATCCATGTCAGTTGAAGTTAAGTCATCTACTTCACCGGCATTTGACACATTTTAAGTTTGTTGAGATCCATAATGATCATACAAAGATTTCAAAGTCTCCATTACCTTACCACACAAAGACTTGAGTTCCTCATATTGGTCATTAATTGCCCACTTCACATATTGCATTTTACGCCTAGGGTCTAGTACAATAAAAATGTATAACATCAAGTTAATGTTATCCACATTTTTCCAATACTTATCATGTTTCTTCTTCATCCCTTTGAGCCATAAGCTTCTCACCTAGATCAAAACTTTCACACTTTCTCTTTATCATCTTTCCAATGGCAACTAATTCTTGCAAATATACATTAGAAGTAGCATACAAAGATCCAAAATCTTAAAGTTGCATCATAAAAAATTTTAAGAAAAGGAAGCAAATCCTCATCAGTAGGAACACCATGAGTCTTTGACAACTCCGCATTAAATTTCCCACCATCACAAGTTCCAAGCAAATCAAAAGCTTTACGAAAAACAGAAACATATTCCAACATCAAGTAAGTGGAGTTCCACCTAGTTTCAACATCTAAGCAAAGTTGTCGTTTTGACTCAATTTGTTCCTACATTACACAATTCTTAAACTTTTGTAATCTTGCAGGAGATGATCTAACAAACCTAACACTATTACAAATTCTTGAAATGGATACATCACTTTCTTTCAAACCCTCCTTCACAGTGAGATTTAAAATATGAGCTGCACCTAAAACAGTCCCATCTTTCCATCTTTGAAGCCTTCTCTTAATGTATTGAATTCCCGGCCACATCATTGGAAGAAGCATTGTCCACTGTTATGGTCATCACTCTAGTAATACCCCAATCAAGTAAGCACTTTTCAATCCCCTTACCAATTGACTCCCTAGAATGACCCCCTATTGGACAAAAATTCAAGATTTTTTTATGCAATTTCCAATTATCATCAATAAAATGGGTTGTTAAACACATGTACCTTAAATTTTGACAAGATGTCCATGTATCTGTAGTAAGACAAATGCGAGGAGAACACTTACTACAAAAAATTTTTAACGTTTTTTTTTCTTCTTGGTATACACGACGACAATCTCTAGCTACTGTAAAACGAGAGGGAATAATGAAATGAGGTTGTGCAATAGACATAAAATATCTAACACCTTCACGTTCACAAAACCTAAATGGTAACTCATCCATAATTATCATATTAGCAAATGCTTTCCTACTCTCTTCTTGTTTATGTTTCCAAAGTTCTAGTTTCCCTTTTTTTTCCCCAACCACATTTTCACATACACTATCATCCCCCACTACTTCTTGACTTTGAGAATTTTGGAAAGAAAGGAGTCTTTGTCTTTTGTCAATGTTAGGAGGGTATTCCTTGCATCTATCTAAGTGATTTTTCAAAACGCTTGTACCACTTTTGGGATCACCACAAACATCATTCTTACAATAATTACATCTTGCTCTTTTATTACCATCTCTAATAAATGACTCAAAATGGCCCCAAACCCAAACCCTCTTTTTCTTAACTTTACTTTGTGTTCCTTCGACATCCATATTAGTCCTTTGAGTTGCTTCGGGTTGCTCTTGAGCATTAGTCTCTCTTCCTTGCTCTTGAGATTCAACACCATCACGAGCAGTTGAACTAACAGGATCATCACTCATGGGGGTTCCGCTTTCAGCAGTTGTGTAATCCATAAACCTTTAAACAACAATTACATAAAGAACACCATAAGAGACCAAAATACTAATACACTTGAAGAAATTCAATTATACCCATAAACATGAATCACAAACAAATTCAGACAAATCAGAAATTCACCATTATATCATATAATTACAATAAAAAAGGGCAATAAGGTATAAAATTAAATCCAAAAAAATAATATCCCAAAAAAAAAAATCCACACAACTTTCTTGATATCTGAAATCTTTATCCAAGAAAAGCAGAAAGCTTCTGTAAACAAACATACACATATATGTAGTGCAAAAGTACTACTGTAAGTCTGTAAATGCTAAAGATTACTCTATATGTGTCATGTATTCCTATCTAGTTATATGACTTGCAACAATTCTCCGCTGATGGTGCTGATTTGTTCATTCCTATCAAAAAGAAAAATTCCCCATTAATATTGGTAAAGCTCTCCACTAACAACGGTAAATATTTCATTAAACTAATATTTCAACTTAAGCCGTATGAATTAGTGATTCACTTTCTATGAAAGCTAAGATTCTTGCTTTAAGAAAATGCGATTCAGCTCTTTGAACCATCTCCACAAGTAAACGAGCAAAGGATACCCTTTGCTAATTGCCTAAATGCCTAAACGCCTAATTTACCCCATTTCTCTTCCTCTCCCTCCTGCCACTTCTAAGTTCAGTTTCCACACTCAAAAAATCAACTACATAAGTAGTTGCTAAGCCGTCTCTTTCATTATCACATGCTTAATCTGTGATCCTGATTTTTTTTCTTAATTAACCTATTAATCACATTCAAATTAACATTAGGAGGTCCATATTAAGAGTTGCTATATAATAGTAATATATTAATGGAGTTTAAAATGCTTGAAGCTAAGTTTCTTGATCTCCCTACTAAATACTTTGGTTTCAGAACTTCAATCCCCAGTTCCCTTGTTGGCCTAAATTCTTACCCAAAATCATCTTCTTGTAAAGGTAACTTTTTTGTTCTCTCTTTTCATAATTAGTTCAATTTACAACTAAATTGCATTTTATTTTCTCTGTTTCTTCATAATTAAAAAATTTGATCTTTGAATTACTTGTTAAATTTCTTGTAAAGCTTCATACTTTAATTTGAATCATCATATTACTTTTAGGAACAGAACAAATCACAGAGTTTCAATTAACCCCCATTGTACACTCAGAAGCAAATATCACTCCTTTCAATTAACCCCCATTGTTTCAATTAACCAAAGTTCATTCCTTTCTTTCATTAAATTACTCAACATAATAGATTTACATAAATAAATAACTTTCTAAGCGATTTCAACACAAAAAAATAATGGGTAGCAATGATCATGCAAAATAAATCGAAATTCCAACTTATTATCACACCCCATCAAATCAAATTAAATCAATTATAAGCGAATAAAAAATATGTACTATAATCTGAACAAAAATAAAACAAAAACATGAAATCCAAACATAAATCAAACGAAAACAAGGTAACAAACCAAAGTTTACTCCTGTTGCTTGAAGTAGAAGCTGCGATGAGCCGATGATCAAGTGATTTATGATAATTCTTGGAATATATTTCAGCCTTGAGAGGTTTCGAGGATGATATTTGAGAGATTGATGATGATATTTGAGAGATGCAAGAGTTGGGATGCGTGAGTTGAGAGGCGAGAGTTGAGATGCGTGAGTTGAGAGAGTTGAGAAGCAGAGACAATGAGTTTAGGGATTTAGGGTTTTTTTTTTCATGAAATCAATGTTTGTAGAACACTAGTACAAAAATCCACTTTTGCTGCGGTTTTTTTAGGGGTATTTGCCGCGGTTTTTAACCGCAGCACTTGGAGCAGCAGCAATAAACCGACATTGCGATTGAACCGCAGCAAAAAAATGGACTATTTTCTGCGGTTATTCACAAAACCACAGCAAATAAGTGGTTTTTTTGGTGAAGAACCGCAGAAAATAGTGCAGTTCCCCACCAAAAAAACCACTTATTTGCTGCGGTTTTGTGAATAACCGCAGCAAATAAACACACAAAAAAATAATTTTTTTTTTTTTTTTTGTATTTTAAAGCAAAATTAGAAGCTGAAATGTTATACATACATAGAATCAATTATTTTCAATATAATTACACTTCTATCACAAAAAAATACACTTCTATCAAGTTTCAGCTTGAGCAGCCAAGAGCACAAGATACAACAATAGTATATTACTAAGACAACTGAACCATATACAACTGATGACTTCTAAAAGGCTAAAAGCAGTCAAGCTAACTCGTTCAGAATTTCAGCATTACATTAGTTACCAATCACAGTGTAAATAAAAACTCGAACAACATAAAATATTAAAAAATCATTACAAACAATGCAGTCCCATAACAAGAATCAATAAAAATCTTACATTTAAAAAAAAATACATTTTGAAACACTCAAACAAGCAGCTACTAACAAAAAGAAGGTGGTATTGGAATACAAAGAATTACCTTGAGAGGAAGATTGGTAGTTGAATGCAACCAAGTAATATTTCCTAGAAACCAAGCAAAGGAGCAATATTGTGAAATAACAACACATGACAAACGAGATCGTGTTAATCGTGATACAATCATGCGTGAACATGGTGTACAGGGAAAACCGGGAACATTAGAGTGAAGAAGAGGATATGCACTCAATTGTATGGATACACCATTTGCAATTGACAAAGTGTAGGTCCTATGTCTACGTTTCTTGAGCATACGTCTTTTGGTCTGATCCTTCATATCTTGCAGCCTGCATATTTATGGTCCCCAAAAAAGTGTTAAATAACATTATCACCCTAAAGTATATAACTCACTAAATAGGTCCTAAAGTATATAACTCACCAAATAGGTTTCAGATGACAAAAACTCCCAACAAATATATGGCTGAGACCTGATAGTAAACAATGACCAACCTCACTAGGAAATTGAAAAGGGAAGGAGGCATAAACTTCATTGAAATTTATGTAATGGGTGCAAGTAAACCGTGAATACGCATAATGTTCATCAAAAACAACAACATAATATTTCGATGCCTGATTGAAATAGTTGGCAATGCATCCGGCAACAAAATTGTAATAACCACAAACACCAGCAACCTAACCTATAAACACTAGCAGCATCAGCTAAACACACACATATATCTGATATATGTTTGGAAATAGCTACATCTTCCCTTTTGATAAATTAACACACATATATCTGATATAGATGTATGTAGTACACCAAAGCCACAAGAATAAGAAAATTATGTTAAGAGATCAAGAATATAAAGTACCTCTAGTTTTCTTGATTGAGCTTCAGCTTTGGCATTTTGAAGATTTATCCATGCTTGAATTTCGGCTTCCTCCCTTTGAAGATTTGATAAACAAATCATAATTCATACAAACTCAATAAGTATTGATTATAACAGTATCTTTTGAAACCAATAAAACTTAGTAGGTAGTAATACTATTGACTCAGAAACAGAACAAGAGTGGAGATAAAACATGGAAAAGGAAGCAAAAAAAGACTTAAATTCAATCACACAATTCATTCATTCACTCATTTAACTTACAATCACAAACACCAAAACAATTTTAAGTTTAAATATTTTTTCACAGGCAAACAATTTTAACTCTCAATTTAAATGTATAAACAAATAAACACAAAACCATCAATAATTAACAATTTATTAACTTTATTAACATGAATTTATACTTCATGAATTTATTAACAATTTCGCATAGGAAAACCATCAATAAGAAAACGCATAAAAAAACAATCAAACAAGCAACCTGAAAGCCATCAAACAAACCCAAAACCCGGAATAATAAACAAATAAACCCACGAACCCTCAAACCCGTAACCCAAAAAAATCACCCTGAACCCAGACCCCAAACTCACGAACCCTCAAACCGAAACTAAAACCATAAAATTAGGATTGGCTTACTCACCTTTAAATCTCGTTCACCTTCCCCTTCACCTTCAAATAAGCAACAACAACTTGATTTAGGGTTCAACAAAATCAATTTATAAACAAAAAAATAATTCAAAATTAAATAATAAGAGGATGAAAGAGAGATCAGAGATTTACAGATTTGTGAATTTGAGAAGTCAATTTCTCAAATTTGTGAATTTCCAATTTCTGGATCTTACTTCCTGCATCACATCCGAATCCTACTCAGCCACAACTACTTTGGCAACTGACAATCAGCTACATGACATCCTTAATCTCTAATCTGCATAAGTGACCAGAAGCCTTTTGCAATCAAATGATAATATAAATGAAACACGATGTGCGGTTAAAAGTTTAAAATAAGAAGTTTTCCAACCAAATATCAATGTAAGGCCAGTAATAGATAATCAAAATCATCTCATCTTTCAAGGACTGAGTACAAACACAACAATAGAAGGTTATAACTCTAGAAAATACTTCCATTCTCAAAAACCTTCTATGAGTCGCCACTTTTTTTTTAAAAAAAAAAAACCCTAACCTCTCTCACTTTGCAGAAACTACTACACTAACTATTCGAATTTGAACATGAAACATTTAAACTGTAATTGAACTTTTGAACTGATATTAACTGAACCAAAGAAAAAAATCTGTAAATCTGAAAAGTAAAAACAATTAAAAATTTAAACAAAACAAAAATCTATAATTAAACAGTTAAATAAATACACATGAAGCAACAATATTGAAAAAAAAAACATAATCAAACGAAAATAACAACTATCAACAACACAACACAAATCGAAGATATACATTAAACCCTAGAAAAACGAAAAGACCTAAAATCAATTTGAAGAATCGTAAATACCTTTACTAAGAGATAGAGATTGTCAAAAATGGAGCTGAAGCTCGCCATGTTTTGCAAACTCAACAAAAATGGAGGATGTCCATTCGAGTTTCGAGGCGTTTCGCTATGGCTGGTAGTTGCTCTGGGGGTAAATCCGTCCAGGATAATTCCCCCGCAACGTGAGGATTTCGATGGGTTCCAGATTTAGAGGGTTTTTGCTTTAGAAATTGGGTTTGTTTTGTGAGAAATTCATATGGTTCAGTCTTCTGGTGTTTTGGATCTGAAATTTTGAGAGATAAGTGAAGGGAGGGAGATAGAGAGAGGCGGATTAGAGAGAAGAATTTTAGGGTTAGTGTTTTGAGAGTTAAAAAAATTGGGCTTATATATACGCGACATTGGCCCTGGTCTTCCAAGCTTGTTTGAGCGCGTTTTTGTTGGTTTATTTGCTACGCTTTAAAAAACGTAGAAAATAGGTTAAATAACAGCAACAATTAATTATTTACTACGTTTTTTTTAAACTGCAGAATATAATTTGATATAATATAATAATGGCTGACTATTTGCTGCGGTTCTTTAAAGGTTTACTACGTTTTTTTTAAACTGCAGAATATAATTTGATATAATATAATAATGGCTGACTATTTGCTGCGGTTCTTTAAAAACTTTAAAGAACCGCAGCAAATGTGACGCAGCAAATGTGGATTTTTGTACCAGTGGAAGAAAGGCCCCAAACATTTTAGATAATTAGAATTTTAGAAATGAATATTATTATATTATACTAGTGAGTAGTGAAGCATAAATAGGATAATTGGACAACAGATATCCGGAATTATTTCGGATTATCGGATAATTGGATATCCGATATCTGTTATCCGAAAATAGAAAAAAATGATATTTGTATCCGTATCCTCTATCTATTTTTTCGGATCAGATATTCGATCCGAATTTAAAAGTAGGATCAGTTATCTGAAAAAACAGATCAGATTTTCGAATTTTCAGATAGTTTTGCTCAACCCTAGTTAAAGTCGCCTTGGGTGACATGGTAACAGCAGATTGAATTATTTTGCAGCCTAGCCTAGTCACGATCATGTTGTAGTTGTAGTTATTGTTGTTCCATGAAACTTTACATTTGTGTTTGTTAAAGAGAAAGGTTGTTAAAAGCATTTAGTAATTCATTATAAGGAGGTGTATGGGTCGTGGGAGGGCTAGAAGGGCCCTCCTCAGGAGGTTGTTGCAAGGGTTGCTGCTCAACAAGATGGTTGTTCTTTAAAAGGAGCTTGCCCTCTAGGGATAAGATGAGGGGTGCGTCGTACAAAGAAAGCACGATCTTGTGGAGTAAGAGGTTAAAAAGGGATAATGTAAGGATTAGGTCTTTCCAACGTAGTTAGTGCGACGTCAAGCAAGTAACAATGGTGAACACGCCACACCAACCAATCCCAAACCCCTTCCCTACTAGTGTGATGTAGAAATTCATTATGATCAAAGAACACATTAGTAGAGACAGGATCCATAGCACCAAAGTGTTTAGAGTATCATAGCCTAAGCAATCAATGTAATACATCCACCTAATTGAATAGACTTAGTCATAGAAGGACGAGTTGTGAACTGAAGACACCGACTAAAAAACAAGAAACTAGTATTGATGCGATCGGCCGAAGACTGACGACAAGCAAGAAAGAGACAAGAGAGCTCATCTAGACTCATTTTCCCTAAGTCGTTCTTAGAGAAAATGGAAAAACCAAACATTTTATGAGTCAAACGCAAGAAAGGTTGATGCATTTGACTTGCAAGACTTTGGATGGAAGAAAACTTAGATTCGCCACTAATACTCTCCCTATAGATACCTACATTCGGTCTCACCTATAAGGCTGATGATTAATGTGTACCACGTCGCAACAAGTCCAACTTCCAAAATTTGAATGCTTGAAATAATGAATAAAATAAATAACATTGTTGCTGGATATGATTAACTGATGATAAGTTACGATGGTCGAAATGCGATTAAAATTAATTTCTTTAATTATTATGATTTTCCATTATTTTATCATATATTATTACATATATATGTATAAAGAGGATCATGTGAAAACTGTTTTCACCGTGAAAACCACAAAAAAAGGGTACAATAGAGGTATAAAGGGTACACATACTTCATTGATGACATTTTCATAAATAATAAAAAAATGGGTTTTTCTATATGGTGCCCCTGGGGTATTGGGTTTTCTACGTTGTGCCCTCCCAAATTAAAACTTCCACATGGTGCCTCTAAGGTTCATTAAGTGACTAAGCCATAACCTTTTCGTTAAAAATGTCACAATTTCAAACTCAATTTTGTGGCTCAAACGCCTCTGTTCATGGCCCGTACTCTTACAATTTTCCTTGCAATTAAAGTGCACTATGAGCACTATGGTTCATACAACAAATAATTTACTTGCATTTAATATTTATTAAGTATAAGGTTATGGCATAGTAAATAATTGAACCTTAGAGGGACCATGTGGAAGTTTTAGTTTGGGAGGGCACAACATAAAAAAACCCAATACCTCAGGGGCACAATATAGAAAAACCCTAAAAAAATCGTTGTAAATGTACCTATACCACTTTAATCTTAATATGTACCGCTTTAAATCTTATACGTACCCCTTTTTGTGGTTTTCACGGTTTTTAGCAAACTTAGTTTTTTAGTGGATCNGTACATTTATATATATATATATATATATATGAATATATATATATATATATATATATATATATTCTATTTTATTATCTTTTATATTATAATCTTTTATTTTATTTAGAGGGATGACTAGTAAATCACAGTGATATGCAAAATTGCATATCACAATAGCATTTTGAGGTAATATGTTAAAAGTTCAGGGGTAAGATTGTCTTTTTATATGAATTTCAAGGAGTAGTGTGGTAATAAAGTTTTCTACTTATTTACGAAAATGCAATGTGATTTCTTATTTATACATATCACAGTGATTTACTAGGTATTATCCATTTATTTTATTTATTTCATTTCGTTGGAAATTAAGAAAATTAAATAAACGCGCCAATACGACCAAGTACGTTGAACTTTCTAGAATATTCTAGGAGGATTTGTACGGAATAAGGTAACTTTAGGTTTATGGAAGCGTATAAAGTGAAATAGGAAAGTAAATTTCTGAATATGGAAGTAAATATAAGAAATATGGAAATTTGAAAATTCGATTTTTAGAGCGTATGAGCGCTCATTTTGCGCTTGAGCTCTCAAGAAGGACGAATATCGAGATTAAGGAAAAAATCAAAAACTTCCAAAAACTGAGTCGAGAGTTCCTAAGCGCTCAAGACGAGCGCTCCGGCGCTCAACGAGCACTTCAACACTCAGAACGAGTGCCCATGCACTCAATTCGAGCGCTCTAGCGCTCAGAACGAGCGCCCATGCACTCAGTTCGAGCGCTCCAGCGCTCAAAACGAGCGCCCATGCACTCAGTTCGGGCACTCCGGCGCTCCTCCAGCGTCCCTGCGCTCAACGACGTCTCCAGAAGCACTATATATACATGACCTCGTTCGACCATCATTCAACACCTCACATCTTCACATGCACACCTTCTCATGCTTCGTAATTCTCTCTCTTGAAGTGCATGCCCTTTCTCTCTATACAAAAACTCTTTCTACCTAACCCTAAAGACAACTTAAAAATCATTGCAAATCCTAAATTTAATTCATATTATTATTATAATTATGAATATCGTTATTATTGTAATTTGAGTTTTTATTCAGGCATTCAAATCAAGAAGTTGTTTTGACTACCAAGTAACGAAACGTACTTCAAATAAGGCCGACATCATCATCTTGAGTTCTTCAAAATATGTGTTAGTTTATGTGTTTTATTATTTTATTAAAGAATTGACGTGTTTTAATTTATTCATGTAATATTGACTTAATCAATGGCTTGACTTTGAATTTAAATCAATCCTAAGCAGAAACATTAATTAGGTTGTTTATGTGATTATGAATGCTAAATGTTTATTGTTTTCGATCACATAGATTTTATGTTTAGTTATAAGACGTGAAAGCATGTTCTCACTTACAGTAAAGATAGATCACTGCAAATCTAGGATTCTTAAATTTGATTAATTCTTAAAGCGATCACCCTCACATGTCATTTAGAAAATATGTGTGAATTAATCAAAACCCGCTTAGAAATATTTCTATGTATTTTAGGACTAAACCGGATAAATATTATGATTGTGAAATTACATATGAGACCAAGTAGAGGCCGCTATACGCGGGGGACAATTGTGAACTACTTTTGTCCTTACCCTCGTCCCCGAATCCAGAGATATGAGATCTTCTTATCCTTGGCTGTCAATTTACCTTCGGGCTAGACCTAATGGGGTTCTGTGAGCTCTTGAAAAGAGCATGGTGGCGACTTCTCTACTTGGGTTTTGAGTTTCTAGACTCACTCCCTAAGCCAAGCATACTCATACTGTGCAAACAAACTAAAGACATTCGATGTCCGTAAAAAGGGCACATGGGCCGGTCACAAAAGCCTCGGGTCCACAGTTTGGCAACTCTGCTGGCGATATTCCCTTAATTTTAAGGGAGAGTAGACGAAATTCACAAAGTATCGTGATTTCATAATTATAATATTGAATTTATTTGTTAGGCATAACACATGCAATTCCCATGTGAGGCTATTTTCTTTAGGATTCATGTATCTTAGTATGTTCTACACTTGAGATAGCTCAGGGGGACTTTCTTTAAGGATGGTTAGGCGAACTACCTAGAATTATTACTTAATTTAAATCCACCCAACCATGACGCGTGACCACATGACCTATGTGGCTCATAATGGATATCCCACTTGGATCACCACTAAGTTTTGGTGTGGATAGTTTGGTCACACCCTAGTCATGGTACCTTTTGGACACCTTAAGCCTTACTTGTAGTTGCCTCCATAGAACCTTGGCTAGGTATGGACTTGACCTCATGCGTAGGTGTTCTACGTGCGACGTGCCGCATGAACATATTTGCTTGCTTGCATGAATGTTTCAAAGGAGTCTAGCTTTCTCATGACCTTATTCGCTTAGAGAGTCGCATGTATACCATGGTTTCTTTTTGCATTGACTAAAGTTGCATATAGAGCCCCATAGGTTGTATTCATATTGTAAAAAGTATCATCATCATCCAATAATTGAAAAAAAAAGAAAGAAAAATAAATCGAAGGATGATGAGATACTGTGCATCATGTATTCATGTAGAGTTAGAAAGCAACCATGATAAGGCCATGCATGTGTATTAAAGTAAAAAAGAAATAATAATAATAATAATAATAATAATAGAAAAAGTGAAAATTTCTAAAAGTCCAATATCACAGGATAGGTCGTGCATGAGTCAAGCAAACAAGTCCTCTTGGTTGGGTTAGGAAACGTGGTACAGGGCTAGTTCGAACAGACGTTCCAACTATTTTTCAAGTCACTAGAAGATTACAAAATCATCAATCAACAATGGGTGATCAAGACCTAGCAAGCAAGATCAATGAAATGGCTATTAGCTTGGCTCTACTAACTCAAGCTTTCGGATCAATGTCAACCAAGGTGAACGACCTTAAGAACATCAAGTACACCGTCCAGGACATGGAAAAGGTGGCTAGGAAGGTCAATGACCAAGATACTTACTTCGACCCCCCAAATTTTAACCAGAACTTGATCGACACTTTGCCGCAGAAATTCTCTATTGCTGAATTTCTAAAGTTTAAGGCTACTGACAACCCTAAGTACTTCTTGAGAGGGTTTAATTTCTACATGGATATGAAGATCAATCCAAGAATCTATCCAAAGATCTTCCCTATGACTCTTGAACCAGTGTGCCGAAAGTGGTTCATTTCACTTCCCGACAAGGACAACGCAACTTGGGAGGACATAGCTCATGCCTTTATGACTCGTTACAATGGGAACACTCCAGCTAGCACTTCTCAAAGAGAAATTGAAATCCTCAAACAAGGGGAAAAGAAAGGTTTTGCCACCTATCTCTCTCACTGGAGGGAAACTGCTGCACAAATGGTAATTACACCACCCGAAAAAGAGCAAGTTAAGATCTTTATCGCAATTTTCTCCCCAAATACAAGAATCATCTCAAATACTTAGGCCTAATCACCTTTGAAAAAGTTCATCATATTGGGATTGAAATCGAGGATGATCTCAACAAAGAAAGCGGAAAAGGAAGGTGGAACACAAATCAAAAGATGAATTACTGAAAAGGGGCATCCACATCTAACATCATCGATGCTGTCGAAGAAGCAAGAGCTCCTTTTCGTTGTCGACGCGAATAAACCCCCTTGGGTATGACCTATACCCAAGCATTTGAAAGACTTTGATCTAAAGGCAAGATCAATCCAGTAGGACCCACCCCAAATCCTGCTCCTGAGAAGAGATCTTTAAGATGGGATGCTAATAAATACTGCAAGTATCATCAAGGTAGAGGTCACACTACCAAGGAATGTTGGACTTTAAAGAACCTTTTACAAGACATGGTTGAAGATGGAAGGCTCTCCATTCCTCCTAGAGGAAAGAAGCATAACACTCAAACAAATCCTCTTGCCATTCTCATGATCGAAGAAGAGAACTTCTACTTTGATCCCATCACCTTAATCACTCCTGCTAGACGAACTGTCCCTCAAGACGTTCTTTTAGAAGATGGGGCTACACCAAAGATCTTTGTAGAAGGTGAAAAGACTTCTGACGATCTTCCTCCATCTAATGATCTATTTGCATGTGACTGATAGAAAAAGAGTTCAAATTAAAAGAATGAAGATTGGACGGGATGAACCTATCAATAATCCAAAATGCTACTTTCGTCTTTGGAAGTGGCATTTCTATTGAACCCGAAGATTTCGTGCTACCAAGCCTCTTCATCGAGCTTCCCGTAGAGCTCATGGAAGACATTTGGGAGAGGGTTGACCTTAAAAGATTGGGGATGAGTTTGATGGGTCAATAGATATATGAACACGAACATCCTAAAATGTTGCATAATCATTTCACTTGGGAAAGGCGCACCAAAGACACGATTTCCGAGGTAGGGTACAAAAACCGAGAGAGAGATTTTTAGAGAGAGAGACGTGAAGTAGAGATAGAGTGTGCGAGTTGAGAATAAGAATTAATGATTGAATGTGTTGAAATTGTCAATAACGGCCAGAGGAGGGGGGTATTTATAGGGCTGCAAGTGACATAAGCGAGCGCTAGGAGCACCGGATGTAACACCCTAGAATTTCCTAACTTCCATATCTATTTTTTTTTCCGGAAAATATTATAATATGACTAAAGAATAATAATTATTAAGAACTCCTAATTAACTAGGAAAAACCAAAGTATTACCGCCACCGTGATAACAACTAAGGCTTTTATCAAAGCACTATAGCGGAAGTCTTTAAAAACCAAAACCAAAATTAAAACTCAAAATGAAACTTAAATAAACTTAAAACAAACCAAAGTCAAAACCAAAGGAAAACCAAAATAACTCTTTATTGCACTTCGGAACCATCTTAATGGCCCTTCAAAACCAAATAAACTTTAAACTTCGGAAATAAAAGTCAACATCCAACAAAAGCAATAAGAAATATCAAGTTCACATAACTACAAAAACTACAATGCAAGCGCCCACACTCCAACCCAGCATGATTGACTTATGCCCATTTGTACCTGTAGCTTTCTCTTATTCTAGACAACTACTCACCATCAAGTGGGTCATCGTAGGGCTGAGTTAAAGACAAAGCCATGCACACAAAACACACAGTCAGCAAAGCTGAGTACATAAATAAATACCAAAGACTATGCAAAACATGATTAATATTAAAAGTAAAATAAATGTATAACAGACATACTCCTTACCGTTGGCAACTCTTCACCTGTGCATAGACTCAACTCAAATTGAACAGGCTATCGCACACCTATCAAAAGTAAACCAAACAGCACTAAGTAATGTAGCTAGGGAAGTAAGGATCGAATCCTCAGGGAAGCAGTTAAACTCTATTAGTTCTAAAAAGCTTAAACTGTATAAAGGGCCTTGGTCGAGAAGTACTAACTAACTAACCAACTATTGACTAATTACTAACTAATTACTGGATATGACGAAGAATTAAACCAATGAATTAAGCCTAGGGTCAATCGGGTCACCAAGAACAACTAATGGATTCACTAACAAGATCGTTCAACCTCACAATTATCGCCAAATTAGGGCTCACTAATTCTCTCGAATCTAGACTCCCTCAAAACTCATCTAGCGGCTCTCGCTCATGCCTAGACTAATTTCGCCTATTATTCAATGGTCTTATTGTGGTATTTTTACCTCTCGGCATCAAATTCAACAATTACCAGAATTACAACTAAATCTGCGCACAATTCAATTGTAAACAAAGAAACCAATAATAAGAAATTGACTACTAATTGTGGAATTGAAGCAACCTAAATTAATTAGTCCATTAATTAATCAAGGTTTCCCTAACCCTAGAAATTAAACTACTCACTCATGATTATGAAAATTAAAGCAAGAATAGTTGTAAAATTCCTAATTGAATTCATGAAGTAATTAACAATTAAACTAATTAATATAAGCAATTAACTAAATTAATTAGACTAAAGAGACTAAAAAGCATAAATTAACTGAAATAAAGAACAAAAACAGAAAAATTACCAAATTGGAGAAACAATTGAAGACTTGAATTGAATTGAGAATCAATGTTATGAACAAAACCCTAATTTCCCTAAATTAATTTGAGAGAGAAAAGTGCTCAATTCTAAAACCTAAGAGAGTAATTCTAAATTATGAAAAGCATAAGTTGTTTTGCCTAGAAAGTCGTGCCTAATGTACCCAAAGTTGGGCTTACAAAGCCTAAGTACGAAGAAAATAAAAGAAGAATAAAAATCCGGGAAAATCGTCTGATGCGGGCGCATAGGAGGTTTATGCGCCCGCATCAAACCTCCAGAATGCCCTCTAAGTCTTTTTTTCTCCTTAAATGCGCCCGCATGTGCATCTTATGCGCTCGCATAAGTACCTCAGAAACTTTATTTTACTTTCTTTTCTTCTTATTTTTTCATGAGTTCTTTAAGACTTGTTTTATACTTCTTGACGCGCATTTCCATGCATCTTCACTCTTATCCCGTCCAAGCTTTCCGGCTTCGTTCCGAGCCTATGTTTCCGTGCTTGAAATTACAAAACATACCAAAACCGAGCATAACAACCGCAAATGATAAAAATCAACTAAAAAGCTCTAAAATTGCCGGAAATCAACCAAACTTAGCGAGACACTTCAAATTAACTAAAGAACATCAAATGAGCTAAAATAAAGCCAGAATAACAACCTCTAGGCATAAAATTGACTCGAAACAAAGGGAAAAAACACTATAAAAACCGCACATATCACAAATAAAATTACTTATTATGTTTAAACTTTGGATTTCACATCGAACGGGTTTCCTTTCCTTTAAAATCGCCATATTGGGCACCAACTCCAAGAAGTCATTACCTATGTCACACAAAGTGACGGAATTCCAACGCATTAAAAATATAAAAGAGTACAACATCTTGTACCTCGATTAGAAGTCATAGATCACTGTTCCATACGACTCCCCCCATTGTTCATACTCAAGGTATATATGTTCCAAGAGTTTTGGTGCGGATCTTCTTTCACTTTACGTGATTAACCGGTTTAACATTATTATGACTCACATACAACATCACATAAAAGCATGCATAGAATCAAACAAGCCATATTAATTATTTTTGATTTAAGGTGATTCTAAAAATAATCTTGTGTGTCCTTTAATTAAACTAAACTTCCTTTACCACACATTAATTGTGAGTGACTAACTATTTATCTTCCTTGACTACACATTAAACTGTGAGTGGCTACATAAATATTTGCTTATCAACTTCTAATAACCACGTGAATAAAATTCACAAACTACCTTTCATGTTAATTAAGTAACTAATCAACTTAAACAACCTTTTTCCTTCTTTATAAAACTATTGGTCAACTTTAAATCATTTTAACATTCCAATTACTCATGATAAATTAATAATGCTATAAAGGTAGAATGTCAAAACACTATGGAAGATTATTCTTTCATACTAGCATACTTCTCATGCAAGTCAACTAAACAACAATCCATGTTCACATTCATAACACATAAGATTATTCTACTATATTCCTGCCTTTAGTACTTACGTACCTTGTAAAGTAGTGGTGATCCTCCACAACTCCTAGAAATCAATTAACTTGAAGTCTTCTACATAGAGAAAATCGAAACTAAATTAAAACCTTGTTGACTAACTTCTACAACAACTCTAAACTAAATTTTTATGTTGGAAACTTGTCCAAAATGTTCCCTATATGGTCTCCATTCAATTCCATACTTTATTTTAATTTTTTCATTGCAAAATACTTTATTTTCTATAATTTTCCAAAAATGGCAGCTTTATAAAATTTCTTAAAAGCACTTAAAAACCCTTCTATACATCATATTTTGATCATAAAATACTATAGTCATGTTTTAAGACCATCATACAATATTTAGATGCATTAAAAATAATTATGACTACTTATTTTACGTGTTACTATTTTTATTGTGCATGAACACGTGTTAATAAAAATTCACATCTTTATTTATTTATTCAAAACTCATTAAAAACTCATCTAAACATCATAAATCAAGCATAAAACTCTTTTACAATTTGTTATCATCATTATTTATCAAATCTATGCTTTAAAATAATTTTTCATAAAGTAAAACATGTTCGTAATATTTTTACTATTATTTTTCATGATTATAAAAATTGAAAAACAATATAAAACAACTTTAAAACTCTTTAAAATCAAACTAAACTTCATAAAATCATTACAATTTCACCCAACAGCAATTCATGATCATAATATTGAAGTTTAAATCATTAAAAACCCTAAAACCATGAATTTTATAATTTCATAAACCCTAATTTAAAATTTCATGATCAACTTTATAAATTCATACTTTAAACATAATCGTAACTTTATAAAACATGATTGAAATCATAAAAATATGATCAATCATAATTATAATCATGAATTTGCAAGTTTGATTTAACAAGAAAAGAAGAAGAATTTTTTTTAATAAGGAAGTTCGAAAAATACCAAAGCAAGAGAAGAGGAGGTGGTGTGGTGGCAGCCGACAGTGGAAGGGGCAGTGCATGGCTGCAGCAGGGGCGTCGGCGAAGGGGAAGCAACGAAGAAGAACGAGCTTTTTTTTCCTTTGAAATTCTAAAACTCTACGATTGCAAAAAATCTGAAATTTTGGGTTTTAAGGGGTATTTATAGGCCCCAAAGTAGTATTTGGTGCAATTACATAACAACCCTTAATGTTTGAAATTACTTTTGCCCTTGTTTTAAAACAATTTAGGAAACTCTAAAAATTCTATTTTTAGAAACTTTTCAAAATATATAATAAAACATAAAATAACATGAAATATTATTTATAAACATAAAACAATTACTTTGATTAAAATTTATTTAAATTTCCTTTCTTTAATATTTTTATTGAATTTAATTTCTCAAATAAAATACTAAAAATATACATATAAAATACGAAGTTAACTCCTTAAAATACGTCAAAATATGGGGTATTACACTGGAGGAACGCCAGGGCGCCCCATTTGTGCCTAGGCGATCGAGACGAGTGCTAGGACGCTCGTGCTTGGGAGCCTTGGGGCCTAGGAGCTCACCCCGCATCATGGCGCTCGAGCTCCCTTTTTCTTGATTTTTACGTGGTGAATCTCGAAAGCTTCCTTATTTCGTATATTCTTTTCCATAAATCGAAATATTACGAAATATTATGAAATAATACGAAATTCACTTCCATAACCTAGAGTTTCCATATCCTGAACCAACCCTTCTAGAAGGTTCGTTGGGTCTAGTCACATTCATACGCTTAAATTAATTTCTTTATTTTTGAAAATAAATGAAATCAACAGGTGATTTATGAAATAAAATGAAAATAAATATAAAAATGAAAAATGAAATATAAGAAAATTAATTTAAGCACATTTTGACCATCATAAATCATCGTCGGTTATTCCGACAATGACTTTTTAGCCCCCTTAACTAGGGCGTTTCACCCCTGGACCCCGACTCGCTGACCAGGTAGTGAGACCCCCGTATATATTTTTGAGTGGGGACCAAATCGGTGAAGGACTGACTTCCAACACAAAACTAGGCGTTTTTCAAGCAATTAATTTTTAGACGTTGGACTTGTTGCGGCGTAGTACACTTTAATCATCGACCGTTAGGTGGGACCAAATATAGGTGTCTACACTAACCAAGAAACCGAAGAAGCAATGTGGGAAGCTGAGGATATGATGAGGAAAATGTATCCAGAGTTATTTCAGGTTAGTAGAGTTACGGGGACGTAACTCGATTCTTAAGGGGGTAGAGTGCGATAAAATTTCACGCGTTTTTTCCCTTAAATTTTGCGAGTTTTTGCATCTTTTAGCAAAGTTTTATGAAAATTCTATGTTTGTTCTTTAAATTTTGCAAGAAAATGTCTAAGTAAGTGTCTAAAGTCTACGACAACTAAGGATAAAAATGAAGAGTTTGTAAAGAAATGCAGTCTCTATTCAAGTTCCATACAATAATTTACACAAAGTTTCGGGACGAAACTTCTTTTAAGGGTGGAAGACTGTAATACTCCTTATTTTCACGTATTTTAAGAATTTAATTTCATAATTTATTTGATTTTTTTTAGTTTTTTTATTGAAAAATTAAGTTAAATAAATAAATTAAAGAGAAAATTTAATTAATTGTGACTTACAATAATTATTTTTTATGTTTTATAAAGTTTAAAAGTTATTTTTATGCTACTTTAAATTTTATAAAATATTTTATAAATTTTCTTCATTTAGAGTTTTCAAAATTTCCTTAATTGTTTTAAAACAAGGGTACAAAAGTAATTTCAAGCATTAAAGGTATTATTGTAATATCACCAAAACTAATTTGGGCCTATAAATACTCCATTAAACCAGAATTTTCAGAATTTATATTAAGATTTGTCAATAGGATTAAAAAAAAGGTTAGAAAAAAATAAAAACGAAGCCTCACTTCGCCGGCCACCCTCACTCGCCGGCACCACCTGCTCGCCGCCCTGCCTGCTTGCCGCTGGCAACCTTGCTCGCCGGCCACCCTTCTTCCCCTTCCTTTGGTATTTTCAAATCCTTTATATAAATTAAAAAAAAAATCTTCTTCAATTCTTGCTTAAATCTTGTGTAAATTATGGTTAAGATTATGTTTAATCATGTTTTAAAGTTATGATTATGTATTTAAGATTTGAAATTTATATTTATAAGTTGTTCATGAAACTAGGGTTTATGAAAAATTCTTGTAATTACTAGTTTTGATGGTATTTAATACTCTAAACTTTCATATTATGATCATAAGTTGTTATAGTATTAGTTTATGATGATTTTATGAAGTTTAGAATGATTTTTTAAAGGTTTTAAAGTGATTTATTATTGCTGTCAAATTTTTAAAAGCATGAATATTGGAAGTAAAAATATTATGAACATGATTTTAAGTATGAAAAATTATTTTAATGCATAGATTATGAGTGTGTTAATAGTATAAGGTTCTAAAAGTGTTTTATGCATGAAATATAAAGTTTTAAAAGGGTTTTGTTGAGTTTTGAATTAAAATATAAAGCTGTAAATTTTTATTAACATGTGTTCATACATAATAAGTATAGTAACACATGAAATAATAAGTTAAAATTGTTTTTAACACACTAAAACATCATATGATGATCTTAGGACATGAGTCTATTGTTTTAAGGTCAAATTATGATATTTAGAATGGTTTTAAGGAGTTTTAAAGCAACGTTACAAAGCTGTCATTTTTAGAAAATTATCGAAAATCAAGTATTTTGCAAAGGAAATATTAAAATAAAGTATGGAATTGAGTAGATACCATATAATTAGGAAGGTTTTGGGCTAGTTTCTAATGTAAAAAGTTAGTTTAGAGTTGTTGTAGAAGTAAATTAACATGGATTTTAATTAGTTTTGGTTTTTCCTATGTAGGAGAATTCGAGTTAAGCGATTTCTAGAAGTAGTGGCGGATCACCGTTATAACACAAGGTACGTAAGTACTAAAGACAATCATGTAAATAGGGTTCATGTTAGATTGGTTTGATTTTCATGCTAGATTTTATATAAGTAAAAGTAAATGCTTTGTTGACTTGCATGAGAAGTTATGTGGACATGATTGTATGAAAAGTATGTTTTGTTTATCAAGAAGACATCCTGTTTTTATAGCATTATCATTATATCATTGAAGTTGGAATGTTAATTATTTTGGAAGTTTTGACTAAGAGTCAATGAAGAGAGGAAAAGCAGTTTAGTTGATTAATTACTTGATCAACAAGAAGGGTAGATAGTGAATATTTATTTACATGTTTTATGGAAGCAAATGAGCAAATAGTTAGACACTGTTAATGTCGTGTGATAAAGGAAAGTTTAATTAAATAAATAAAGGACACACAAAATTGATCTTAGAATCACATTATGATCAAGATAATTAATAGGTGTGTTGCTTGGTACCATGTATGTTCTAATGTGATTTTGTGTGAGTCATAACAATTGTTAAACCTGCTAATCGTGTAAAGTGAAAGAGGATTCATACCAAAACTCATGGAACGTATATACATTGAGTATGAATAATAAGGGAAATTGTGGGTATGGTTACGGGGTACAAGACGTACTCTTTTATATTTTTAAATGCGCTGGAATGTTGTCACTTTATGTGACATAGGTAATACCTTCTTGGAATTGCTCTCAAGTTGGTGGTCATTAGGGCGATTATTGAGGAAAGGAAACTCGTTCGATGCGAAATCCAAAAACTTAAATTTAATAAATAATTTTTAATGTGATGATGTAATACCCCACATTTTCACGTATTTTAAGAAAGTATTTTTGTATTTTATTCGTATAATATTAATATTTTTATTGAAAAATTATATTCAATAGAAATATTAAATGAAAAGAAATTAATAAAAATAAAATAAATAAAATGAGTAATAAGTTTTAATCAAAAATGATCATTTTTGTTTGTAAATGAGATTTATGTTTTCAAAATATTTAAAAAGGCTTCTAAAAATAGAATTTTCAAAGGTTTTCTACATTATTTTAAGACAAGGGCCTAAAGGTAATTTTCACTTGTTAGGATTAGTATGGGCTTTTCCAAATCCTAATTGGGGCCTATAAATACCCCTTAAAACCCAAAATTTCACATTTTCATGATCATAATAGTCATTAGGATTTTAAAAACTTAGAGAGAAAAAAAAGGGTTGCAATTTCCGAAAAAAAAAGAGAAGAAAAAAATCCACTGTTCGGAAATTCGGAAAAAAAAAGTTTTGGAGGTTTGCCTCGGGATCTGTGCCGTCGCCGGACCCCACCGCGCCATCGCCCAGCTGGCCACCGCTGCACCTCCTCCCCGATTTTGGTATTTTTTTTCCGAACCTTTTTATATAAAAAAAATTCTACTTCTTTCTTTTGATTCAAGTTTGCAAATTCATGTTCATAATTATGTTTAATCATGTTTTTATAAGTTTAATCATGTTTTGATATAAGTATGAATTGTTTAAAGGCGTGAATTAATTTTATTGTTCATGAAGTTATAGATTAGGGTTTGAAAATTTATGAAGTTATGATTTTATGAGTTTTTATGTTCTAAACTTTGATATTATGATAATAAGTTATTGTTAGGTGAATTTATGATGATGTTATTAAGTTTAGATTGATTTTTAAGGGTTTTAAACTTAATTTATAAAGCTGTCCAAATTTATAATCATGAATTTGAGTTGAATAAATATTATGAACATGTTTTGGCATATGAAAAATTGTTTTAAAATCTAGATTGATTTCATAAATATGTTAGTAGATTGTAGAAGTGTTTTGGCATGAAACCAGGATGTTTTTATAAGTTTTTCATGACTCTAAAGTTTATAAATAAATCTGAAATTTTAATGAAAACAAGTTAAATTAAGTTTTAAGTGTCCAAATTGTACTAGTATGGTCACACATCAATTATATATTGATATATATAAATTTTAGTATGTTTTATGAAGTTTAAAAGTGATTTTAGGCATGTTTAACATGCTGTCCAAATTTTATAAAGTAATTGATTAAGCTTTTTAAGTATGTAATTAGCATAAATTGATCATATAAATTAAGTAATACATTGTATGATCGATTTGTGTTGTTTTCGGAAGTTTTCAAGGAGTTTTGATAAATTTAGATTGTTGACCGCTTTTCTAAAATGTCATAAAAATTTTACTAATGTTTTATAAAGCATAAATAAGTCCCGAAAACTAAGTAGTATTTCAATAGAAAAGAAAAGTGAAGTATGGAATTGAATAGAGACCATATAAGGAAGTTTTGGACAAAATTTCCAATATATAGAAGTTAGTATAGTTGTTGTAGAATTTAGTCAACAAGGTTTTAATTTAGTTTTGTTTTTCCTTATGTAGGAGACTTTGAACTAGTCCACTTCTAGAAGTTGGGGCGGAACACAGTTATTTTACAAGGTACGTAAGTACTAAAGACAAACACAAGAGTTAGAATGCATGCTTGAACAATTCTTGATTACATGAAATCTTGTATGTTTCTTTTGAATCATGAATTTATGTGCCTGGCAAGTTTATTAGTAGCATGTTCTTAAAGTATGATGGCATTCCAAGTTAAATAGAAAGTTAAATTTTTATAAGCTTGAATTGCAATGTTATGATCAGTTTGTTTTGGCCAATAGTTTATTTATCAAGGAAGGAATTATTTTTAAGTTGGTTAGTTACTTAATCGACAAGAAAGGAGTTGTGAATTTTTATTCACATAATTAAAAGAAGTTATGAGCAATTATTTTTAGACATGTTGTAATGTGTGGTCAAGAAAAAAGTAAGTTATTAGCCACTCACAGTTAATGTGTGGTACAGGAGGTTCAGTTTAATTAAGGGACACACATAAGATTAATTTTGGAATCACCTTAAATTGAAGATAATTAAATTGGCTTACTTTGATGCATGTCTTTATGTGATGTTGCATGAGAGTCATAACATTGCTAAACCTGTTAAATCACGTAAAGTGTAAGAGGACTTGCATCAAAACTCTTGGAACGTATATACCTTGAGTATGAACAATGAGGGGAGTCTAGGGGTGAAAGTTCGGTCAATGGTTTGGATTATTGTCCAATCCAAATCCAAACCATATATTTTCGGTCTTTGAAATTTGAGACCAATCCAATCCATATTGAATTTCAGTCCAATCCAATCCAACCCACCTAAATTCGGTCTTACGATTTTGGATCCAACCCAATCCGAATTTTAAAGATATTTTTTTGTACAAAAATTCCTGCTTAATTTATTTGTAGCAATAATCTGTAGTACTATCCAATAACTCACTAAATCAAATACTACACACACTTTGAAAAAGGATGATAGAGAATTTTAGGATTTTGCTAGCTTTTGGTGTTTTAGACATAACTACTTAACAAGTAGTATGCTTAAGGCCTTTAAGGACTAAAGGTTTATTACTATTCGGTCTAAAGTTCGGTGTACGGTCTACCGAGGGGTCCAGTCCGAGTCCAAACCGAAAACCGAAAAATAAAAAAATTTACAATCCAAACCAGTCCAAATTACAAAAAAGTCCGATCCAAATTTCCAAAATGGTTTGGTTTGGTTCGGTCTTCGGTTTTAATCCGAATTACTTTCACCCCTAGGGGAGTCGTATGGACCAGTGATCTATGACTTCTAATTGGAGTACAAGACGTTGTACTCTTTTTTATTTTTAATGCGCTGGATATCCGTCACTTTATGTGACATAGTATTACCTTCTTGGAGTTGCTTCCAAGTTGGTGCCCAATAGGGCGATCATTTTAAGGAGGAAACCCGTTCGATGTAGTATCCATAATTTTAAATATAATAAATAAATTAATTGAGTCCATGTACAAGTAAAAAGGTTGTCAAAGGTAGGTTGAATGCATGTTTTATTTCTTATTGTTGCTGCATAGTCTTTAGTAGTTATGTACTCAACTTTGCTGACTGTTTGTTTTGTGTGCATGGCTTTGTCTTGGACTTGGCCCTACGATGACCCACATGTGGTGAGTAGTTGTCTAGTAAAAGGAAAGCTGCAGGTACAAGTAGGGCTTAGCACCGGTCCGGACCGGGACCGGCTGGACCTGCGGACCGGAATGTAAAAAAAAATTGGACCTGGACCGAACCAGAATTTATTCCGGTCCCGACCTAGACCGGACCTGTTGGACCTGATTTATATTGTTTTTGCTCTTTCAATTGATAATTTTAATAAAAATCCTATTGGACCGGTTGGACCTGTTGTTACTTATCTTATAGACTTAGACTTCAAACATAATATCATAGGATCTAAATTAACAACATACAATCTAATTAGTAACGATTACAAACATCAAAGTACTCAAATACTTCCAACTACATTACAACTTTACAAGTTTTAGTTATTAATTTTTGAACAAAAATTTTTTTTAATAATTATTCAGGTCCGCTGATCCGAACCTGAAACCCCCGGTTTTGGATGTGACTTGATCGGAAGACCAACACCTCAAATTTTTTTGGACCTGAACCTGGAATGGAGGTCCAGACCGGACCGTTGCTCAGCCCTAGATACAACTGTTCAAGTGGGCATAAGTCATTTCATTATGGGATGGAGTGAGAGCGCTTGCTGTGTTTTGTAGCTTACTATATTTTAATTGCTTATGAAGACTAACAGTTATTTTGGATGTTTGGATTTCTAAAGACTTTTAATATTAGTTTTGGTTTGGTTTTAAGGGCCATTAATATGGTTCCGAAGTGTAATAACTTTAAAGTTGATTTTTAATTTGAAGTTGTTTGAAGTTTAGTTTTCAATTGTTTTGGTTTGAGACTTTCGCTGTAGTACTTTGATAAATTCCTTAGCCGTTATCACGGTGGCGGTAATACTTTGGTTTTTCCATATTTAGTAGTTTTAACAAATATAATTCTTATTGATTTAACATGTTTTCCAGAAAAATGAGAAGCAGGAAGTTAGAAAAATCTAGGGTGTTACAGATGAGTCTATGTATAGGTAGGGGTGTCAGTTTGGGTTACAACCCGTTGGGTAAACTGAACTGTCCTTGATCGAAACTGAAATAACTTGAATTAAAAGTGTCCTAAATTGTTATTGACCGTTACAACAATGAATTGAACATGAACTAAAAACATCTTAAATTAAAATTGATTTGTACAAAACACGAAATAGTATCAAACCAAATTGAATTAATTAAACTGAACACCAAGCAACCCGTTTGATCAATTGACCAAACATAACCTAAATTGAATTGTAAGTGAATTAAAATGATCCAAAACCCAATTTTAAGTAAAACTAAATTTTTACTTTATCTTATTTTATTTTAAAACTCAATAAGTTATTTTTAAAATTAACTAACTTGACACATTGTACATTAGAATCAATGTGAACAACCATGAAAGATTTCAAATATACTCCTTATAAAGTATTAATATAATTAATCTTTCATTTTGAAGTTTAGTTACACCAAACCCCACCTATGTTCTTAAATCCGTTTATTATGATTGAACAGGCTATCGCGCACCTCTCAAAAATAACCGAACGACACTAACTAATATAGTTAGGGAAGTAGGGATCGAATCCTCAGGGAAGCTATTAAATTCTACTAATTCTAAAAAGCCTAAAGTGTGTAAGGGGCCTTGGTGGAAATTTCGGTAAACGACNAATTTCGATAAACGACTACTAAAACTAGAAGACTAAAAATGAAACTAAGGAAATGACGGGAAATTATTGATTAAACTCTTATAATGGAAACCTAGGGCTATCGGTTCACTATGATCAATCAACAAACTCAATTAACGCTCACTAATCAATTCATTGGCTTTCATTGAACTAGGGCTCACTAATTCTCTCGAACTTAGACTCCCTCAAAACTCCTTTACCGGCTCTCGTTCGCATAAATTCGTTTTGCCTATTATTCAGTGGTCTAATTGTGGTAATCTTACCTCTCGGCCTCGATTTCGACAATAACCTAACTTACAACTAAATCTGGCCACAATTTAATTGCAATCGATAGATTTCAATAATAAGAATTCAATTAAAAGCCAAGAACTAATTAGAGAACATAAAATAAATTCATACCATGATCATAGATCCCCTAACCCTAGAGAAAACGAATACTCACTCATAATTAAGGGAACAGAATCAAAATTAAATAACATGATCATAAACAAAAACTAATTAAAACTAGAATTAAAACTAAATTATTTACTAATAAAACTAAATTAAGAATCAAAATAGCAAAACTGATTAATCTAAACTAAAAACTAAGAAACTAAGGAGATTCATGAAATTAAAGGAATTGAAAAGCATAAGGAAAGAGATTACCAAAATAATGATGAAATTGCATTAATTGAAAGCTTCAATGGTAGAACAAAGTAATCAATCCTAAAATTCTAGAGAGAATAATGGGTTTTGGATTCCTAGGTCTAAAAATATCATAAAAACTAGTAAGGGTTGTGCCACCTTTTACATAGAGTATATATAGGAATTAGGTTTTTAATTAATTAAAACCCACGAAGCAAAACCGCGAAGAAAAGCCAAACAGATCAAAATCCGTGATACCTGCGTGCGCATAAAACAAACCCAGTTTGTTCCCTGCGCCCGAATGATGAATAATGAGCGGGTTCTGATACGTATGATCTATGTTTCGCCCGCATAAGACAAAGAGGTTTTTAACCTATGCGCCTGCATAAGCCATAATGAACCATAATTTGACGATCTTGCTTGAATTCTTTGCTCGATTCTTCGAATCTTATTCGTGACTTCTCGTGACTTGGCACGCATCCTGAGGCAAGTGCTTTTTGACTCCTTTTAGCCTCCAATGACTTCATAACTCTCTATTACGCTCCTATAACATATAAAATAAAACCGAAAACCACGCGTAATAACCGAAAGAGTATAAAATAACCCAAAAGGGTTCTAAAAGTCAACTAAAGACGCTAAAATCGTTCCAAAACATAACTTAACATCGAAAGACGATATTTAATCAAAACAAGTCCACAAACTTAACTATTTAGCACAAGAATCAACCGAAAATGAGGGAAAAACATAACATAAAACACGTATATCAAATTCCCCCAAACCAAACCTTTGCTCGTCCCGAGCAAAACACAACGAAATTGACTACACCCCATAAAAACAAAATAAGCATATAACTCAAGAGAACATCCGAAGACACATGGATCAAAGCCAGCCAATCAAGCACCCAATTATCGTCCTTCCTAAATACGGGTCAAACAAAACCAGCCAAGAAGGTTTAATGAATCGATGACTAGAGTAACTCACGGGTTGTCACTCCACACAATTAATGATGAGCTTATAGCAATGAAGCTCTAACCGTCACCTCCCAACCAATTATGGAATGCAATGTAAAATGTGTTTAAGTGCAATTTTAAGAACCTGAAACCTACATCTCACACCTTATGCACTTTTTTAAGGGTATCCACTCATCTTTAATGTCGACTCGGAATGCAATTAATACTCTAATGACCTTGACAAAGGATTCACTTCACAATAACCATAACATGTACACGAAGATAAAAAAAGGACTTTTAGAAGCTTGTAACGTGGCTAGGGTGATGGATAGGATAAAAATTTGGGATAATATGGTGGAATGCATGGTATACGAATATAAAATCAATGAAAATCTTCAACATTCCCCAACATCCAATTCAACCAAATCAAACCAAACTTTTCTTTATTTTTCACATCAACACCATAAATCTGATAATTCAATCATCAACCACTACTTACAAACTTTAAACTTCTTTCTTTTTATTTCATCTCTTTTTTTTCAACTTTATTATGCTTTCATAAATTTTTTTTCACTTTATTTTTCATGCATAATAAAATGTAGTTTCACGACTCTTAAAGATTTGTTTTTGCTTAAAATTCAATAAACAATAAACATAATCATCACATATACATAACTAGGCTATGAATAAAATATGACTTTTTAATTAACTACAACAGCCTAGACATTGGTATGCGGAGCCTTATATGTGAAGCTTTATAATTTAACTTTCAACAAAAACATTTCCAACTATTTCACCGCCAATCCTCCATAACACCCTTCAAAACTTCATTTTAACAACACCACAACTACTTCAACTCCCCCAAATCAAGTTTGGGCATATAATGCATTATTTAACAGGGCTAATAGGCTTGTAATGTGGCTAAAATACAAATGAAAGGGATAAAAGCTCAAAACATGGGTTCAAGGGAAAATATAAATGTGAGAAATGAAACTCTGAAGCTCAAAAGAAGAAATGAAGGCCTTTTATCACACGCAACATACACAAAATCCATAATTAAAGTTATTAGAATCCAAAGTCAAACCCAAGATCATAATTGCACCAGGAACTAAGCACACATGAAAGGAAAATATGAATGAATTTATGTTCAAAAGTGGCTCAAATCCTCCCGTTAACACAGTTCAAGTCCAAGACCCAAGCAAGGTTGAGAAGAGTTGACCAATAAAAGGAAATTAAGAAATCAAATACAAGTCATAGCCAACAAATCACACATGTGGATCCATCCGCAGTCAAGAGTCATAAAGTTTTCAAAATAAGCACAAGGGGTACAGAAGTAATCAATTCCAACAATAAAACTCAACCGGACACGAATAATCCATTCAGCCAGTTCTCTCTAAAATTAAACCTAAGAAAGCAATACAATCTTTTTGGTCACATGTAAACTCCCATTCCTAACGAATGATACAAACCATGCAACAGTCTTAAGAAAGCAATAAAACTAAGCTAAGAAAGCAATAAAACTAACTAATAAAATAGGAAAGCAATAAAATACTTACCTCCCCCAAGCCAAACTTAGCAATGTCCTCGTTGCTAGAGGGAGAAAGAAACTACTAACCTACGGGTTGCCTCCCGCAAAGCGCTTGTTTAAGGTCATTAGCTTGACCGTAATTACCTTAGAACTCAAGGTAGATCAAAGAGTGAACGCGAGCCCCATGTAGTTAAACACCCAAAGCAATTTGGGGTTATTGTCTGTTCAAATACCCCATGTTCCTTGCTAGGAACCTAATTATTTGTTTTCTTCACTTTATAAGCATGTGGGGATGACTTTCGAGGTTTCCGACGCTTCTTAAGGCGTGATTTATTTTTCTGTGGATCCTAATACGTCTCATTATTATCACTATCTCTGTCACCTGCAATAGAATCCAAACACATAGAGGCCTCCAGAAGATCCTTATCAGGGGATCGAGGCAAGTCATTATGAACAATCTCATTAAAAGTATCGATCCTGTAACATGACTGCTCTATCATGGGATTTTTCATTGCATTATTAAGATTAAATGTCACTTTATCATCCCCTACAGAAAGTGTTAAACTTCCATTTTTAACATCAATGACGACACCTGCAGTATGTAAGAAAGGCCTACCAAGAATGATAGGGATATGAGCATCCTCACCAATATCAAGGACAAAGAAATCAACTGGAATGAAAATTTTTCCTACTCTAACAAGTAAATCTTCTAAAACACCCTTAGGGTACGTATTTTACAGTTCTATCCGCCATCTGCAAAGTAACATTAGTAAATTTAAGCTCTCCCATGTCAAGCTTCCTGCAAATTGATAAGGGCATCACACTTACACTAGCTCCTAAATCACATAGAGCCTTATCAATAAACAAAGGACCTATATTACGTGGAATTGAAAAACTGCCTGGATCCTTCAACTTAGGGGGAGATTTATTTTGAAAGATTTCACTGCACTCCTCGGTGAGTGCAACTGTCTCTGTTACATTCAACTCACGTTTCCTGCTCAAAATATCTTGCAAAAATTTAGTATAAGTAGGCACTTGAGTAATTAAATCAGTGAAAGGCACAGTGACTTGCAAGTTTTTAACTATTTCAAGGAATTTACGAAAGTGATTATCGTTCTTACTCCTAGTTACCCTGTTCGGAAAGGGTAACGACACCTTTAAGGGAGGAATTGCATCATTAACTGAATCTGCTGCTGGAGCCTGCTTCCTTGGTGCTTCCTTCTCCCTTGAGACTTCATTCTCCTTTTCTTCAGCTACTTCCTCAAGGTCTTCAATAACAACCAAACTAGTCTTTTTTATCCAATCTGCAGCCTTGTTAGTATCATCCTCAGGCATTCTAGGACCTTCATAGTAAGTACCGCTCCTTGTTGCAATGGAATTGCAATGATCACGAGGTGGATTGCTTGATGAAGCATTTTATGGAGCAGGTTGAGGAGGAAGTTTGCCTTGTTGCCTTTGAGCTGATGATTGAGCAATTTGGGCTATTTGAGTCTCCAATTGTCGGTTGTGGGCCTGCATAGCTTCCATGGCTTTCTGCATCTACATCATCATGTTCTTCACTTCTGAAATCTCATTGCTAGTTGGCTGTGGAGGTGTTGGGAGTGGTGCTAGAGGTGGTGGTCTACTGAAACCCGATGGTTGATCACATGGAGCAAACCGTTGAACCTGTTGTTGCTGCTGTGGTGCAAAATGTGGTTGCTGCTGCGGATTTTGAACATTGCTAGTATTCTTGTAGGAGAAGTATGGATGATCTTTCCAAACAGGATTGTATGTGTTAGAAAAGGGGTTATTCTTGTAAGCTTGAAATGCACATACTTGCTCCATAGAACTATGACATGCTTGCATACTATGCCCAAAAGAACCACATAAATCACAAAAGACACCTGTAGCTCCCGAAAGTGCAACCATTGTAGCTACCGTCATTGGATTGGAGGATGGTGTGTTGATCTTGTCTAGCTTCTCATGAATTGCATTGATTTGTGAAGCCAAACTCTCATATTTGTCATCTATCACATGTTTTCCTCCTCTCTTAGCATGTCCTCTAGGATTACCAAATTGAGAATTATGGATGGCAATCTCCTCAATTAAATCATAAGCAGCATTGACTTCTTGGTTCATAAATCGACCACTAGCAGCGGAATCGAGCAAAGTTCTACTCTCATTACCCAAGCCATTATAGAATGATTGCACTAAAAACCACTTCTCAAGTCCATGATGAGGGCACATTCTCAACAAATCCTTAAATCTCTCCAATGCATCATAAAGAGTTTCATCAGTTTCTTGGTTAAAATTCGTAATTTGACTCCTAAGTTGTGCAGTTCTCTCCGGAGGATAGTACTTCCTTTGAGAAGCAAGAGCCAAGTCATCCCAACTATTGATAGTATCCATGTTCAAACCATTCAACCAAGATCGAGCTTTCTCCTTTAATGAAAATGGAAACATCGTACGTCGTATGTAATCTTGAGATACACCAGCTTGCTTGATTGTATTGCAATACTGAATGAAGTTATTCAAATGTAAGTTCGGATCTTCCTTTATTGTGCCTGCAAACTGATTCCTTTCAACCATGTTCACCAAAGCTGGCTTAAACTCAAAATTCAGGGCCTCTATATCAGGAACTCGGTATCCACCTCCCACTATTGCAGAACTCGGCTGAGAATAGTCCTTTAAGGACCTTGCTGGTGGTGGCGGTGGCGGCGGTGCATCATTCCGAGGTGGGTTGTTCTCGTTGAACTGTGATTTTGCCATTTCTTCCTTACCTGAACTATCAGAAATATTCAACTCCGCAAGTAATTGTGTCAAATCAACCAGTGTTCGTTCGGAAAGAATGACTATCGGTGATCTCCACTTCCTTCTACGACTCCTCTTATGCAATGATCTTTCCAGTTTAGGGTCAATCCAAAAAGGTATACAAACTAATAATTGCACACAATCGAAACTCAAAACCAAAATGAGAACTACCTCAAAGAACGTGAAGGTTCCTTGAGTTCAGAAAATAAAACCGAAAATAAAAACAAGAAAACACTTTAAACACGACTAATAGAATTAAAAATTGCCACCCCGGCAACAGCGCCAAAATTTGAACAGGCTATCGCGCACCTCTCAAAAATAACCGAACGACACTAACTAATATAGTTAGGGAAGTAGGGATCGAATCCTCGGGGAAGCTATTAAATTCTACTAATTCTAAAAAGCCTAAAGTGTGTAAGGGGCCTTGGTGGAAATTTCGATAAACGACTACTAAAACTAGAAGACTAAAAATGAAACTAAGGAAATGACGGGAAATTATTGATTAAACTCTTATAATGGAAACCTAGGGCTATCGGTTCACTATGATCAATCAACAAACTCAATTAACGCTCACTAATCAATTCATTGGCATTCATTGAACTAGGGCTCTGTAATTCTCTCGAACTTAGACTCCCTCAAAACTCCTTTACCGGCTCTGGCTCGCATAAATTCGTTTTGCCTATTATTCAGCGGTCTAATTGTGGTAATCTTACCTCTCGGCCTCGATTTCCACAATAACCTAACTTACAACTAAATCTGGCCATAATTTAATTGCAATCGATAGAATTCAATAATAAGAATTCAATTAAAAGCAAAGAACTAATTAGAGAACATAAATTAAATTCATACCATGATCATAGATCCCCTAACCCTAGAGAAAACGAATACTCACTCATAATTAAGGGAACAGAATCAAAATTAAATAACATGATCATAAACAAAAACTAATTAAAACTAGAATTAAAACTAAATTATTTACTAATAAAACTAAATTAAGAATCAAAATAGCAAAACTGATTAATCTAAACTAAAAACTAAGAAACTAAGGAGATTCATGAAATTAAAGGAATTGAAAAGCATAAGGAAAGAGATTACCAAAATAATGATGAAATTGCATTAATTGAAAGCTTCAATGGTAGAACAAAGTAATCAATCCTAAAATTCTAGAGAGAATAATGGGTTTTGGATTCCTAGGTCTAAAAATATCATAAAAACTAGTAAGGGTTGTGCCACCTTTTACATAGAGTATATATAGGAATTAGGTTTTTAATTAATTAAAACCCACGAAGCAAAACCGCGAAGAAAAGCCAAACAGATCAAAATCCGTGATACCTGCGTGCGCATAAAACAAACCCAGTTTGTTCCCTGCGCCCGAATGATGAATAATGAGCGGGTTCTGATACGTATGATCTATGTTTCGCCCGCATAAGACAAAGAGGTTTTTAACCTATGCGCCTGCATAAGCCATAATGAACCATAATTTGACGATCTTGCTTGAATTCTTTGCTCGATTCTTCGAATCTTATTCGTGACTTCTCGTGACTTGGCACGCATCCTGAGGCAAGTGCTTTTTGACTCATTTTAGCCTCCAATGACTTCATAACTCTCTATTACGCTCCTATAACATATAAAACAAAACCGAAAACCACGCGTAATAACCGAAAGAGTATAAAATAACCCAAAAAGGTTCTAAAAGTCAACTAAAGACGCTAAAACCGTTCCAAAACATAACTTAACATCGAAAGACGATATTTAATCGAAACAAGGCCACAAACTTAACTATTTAGCACAAGAATCAACCGAAAATGAGGGGAAAACACAACATAAAACACGTATATCAATGATAGACCTAAATTATATCTTAAAATTTCTAAAGGATGTTTATCACATGGTTTTTAGATTTCATTCAAAGTGACAAAAATGTTAACAAGAATATGAAATAGCTGGACCCGAAGAAGAAAGCGACGTCTTTCTAAGTCCGTTTTACTTGATCCATTTTAGATTAAGCTAAAGTTGATTTGACCAAGATGGTCCTAGACTGAAATGAATTGTTCCCGAACTGAAAATGTTTTGAACTGCTCCCGGAATGACTTGAACTGAATTGGACTGAACCAAACGGAAGAAACGACCGAAGTTAACCTGGATTAAAATGATCCAAACCTGATTGAGTCAACCCAAATCTGCACCTCCAACTCGAATTGACACCCCTATGTACAGGTATGTAGTGGTGACAATGGTAAGAAGTATGTGTTGTTTATTTTTTTATTTTGGTGTTCATCTTGTTTTGCATAGTCTCTGGTATTTGTGTACTCACCTTTGCTGATTGTGTGTGTTTTGTGTTCATGGCTTTATCTTTAAGTTAGCCCTACAACGACCCATTTCGATGGCGAGTAGTTGTCTAGAATAAAGAGAAAGCTAAGGTACAGGTGGGCATTGTTGTTTTCTTGGCTTGTGTGGAGTTGTTAGTTACTTTTATTGTTGACTTTTAGATTTTTGAAATTTCAAAGTTTATTTGGTTTTGAAGGGTCGTTAATGCGGTTCCGAGTTCTAATAAAGTTCTATTTGAATTTGGTTTGAAAGTTTTTTTGGAGTTTAATTTTGCTTTTTGGAAAAGTAAATACTTCCCCTGTAGTACTTTGATAAAAGCCTTAGCCGTTATCACGGTGGCGGTAATACTTTGGTTTTTCCTAGTTAATTAGAAAGTATTTATGTTGTTTTTAGTTATCATTATTTATATTATATTTCCGAAAATAGCAAGGAAAAAGTTAGGAAATTTCTGGTTGTTACAAGAATTCTAAGCCTATTTGCATCATTATATCAAAAGTATTCCTATATCATGTCAATGTGTTCTTTTAGTTTAGAGAATCATTCAAGAGACTATAATCTTGGATTTTAGGAAAAGATGACTGATGTGAGTGAATCACTTGTCAAAAGATAAAGGGAAGATAAAAAAGAACAAGAGGAAAAGAATAGAGGAAAAGAGAAAGATTAAGAGATAAGAACTAACAATGTGTTTAGGAAAAACAAATTCAGGGGGAATAAGAACAGAGTTGTACTTAGAGAAGCTTACAGTAATTAGGATTGTACTAAGTCGTTATTACTAATTAGTGGATAGAGAATTGAGTCAAAATCCCTGGTGGTCAAGATTTTTCCTTTCTATTGAGCCTAAGAAAGGTATCCAGGCTAAATCATTTATTGTCTCTCATATTTACTCTTGCTGAAATCTGTCTATGTAGTAATTTGTTTCCAACATTTTATTCCGCATATTATCCCTTTGTTTACTATGGTTATTTGTTTAAACTAACAATCCCTGACAAAATAGCTCGCAAAATAGTTAGTTGCTAATTCATCTAATAATTTCTCTGTTTCATTTTAATTGTTACATTTTCACTTTTGCTTGTAAATTAAGAAAAACCATTATATAAGCAAAAGTATTATTAGAGTTAGGATGTTTATTGTAAGTTGGAATATTTTAGTGGGAAATATGTTGATTAAATTTAAAAATTAAATGTGTTGATTAAAATAATATGACGTATTTGGGTGGGAAATGTGTTGATTATGTGGGAGATCTTTAAGGAAGAAAGTCGAAAAATTATTATATAGGTTGGGGTTAATTTTGAAAAATGATTGCGTTTATTTAAGGGGAAAAAACACAAAGAATAAAAGGGAATACTAAAACTAGTATCGTAAAAAAAAATTAAGTGGAACAGTGAAAATTCAGGAGTGCTTATTTCCGACAATCCCGCCCTCAAGGAGATTAAAAAAAAAATCAATAAGAATGAAAAAATTGTTTCAAACACACTAGAATCCATATGTGTTCCAACATTAATCATAACTCTGCTATACTAGAGGATTAACTTCTCACTAATCAAAAATTTTTAGAACAAAATAGCATCTCCATTTGACATAAATTAAAAGCGAATTGTGCAAAGACTGCAAATTTTATCAAGCTAGTTTTAATAAAAGATAGGTAATTGTGTAAAGAATGCATGACTTACTCAAGCTAGTTCAAACTAAAGATAGCTAATCATCATAATGACCACAATCATCCAACAATCGACTTTATGGTTTAACTCAAGAGATTCAATTATTTCCTTAATCAGTCATAAGGATGAGTTAGGTTGACCTGTGTGAGGTGCTACTTGGTTTTCTTAAAAATAATAAAAATAAAATAACTAACGAGGAACAAGAAGAGTACTGTACAAAATGGGGAACAAAATAACTATAACAAGCACAATCCCAAGAATAATGGCAATGCAAGTCCATTTTCTACTATTCTTTTGATGTTCTTTAGCAACAACAAGCTCACTTGCCCCTTGACTCACAAATGATCTAGCCCTGTTCACATTGGTAGCGATATCATTAATTTGTTGACCTTGTGCTTCCACAAGAGCTGCCATGTCCAAAAAAACTTGATGCAATTCGAGTAAATTCTTCTCTATCTCCTTTATTGCATCATGCCTTTCTTTTATTTCCTTTACCGTGTCCATGATCTGACCTCGTCCTTGTTCTTGTATCGCTTTTTGTAAGAATGACTCACTCTCTCCACTCGAGATTAATTTCTCTATAGTCTCATCCTCTGCCTTCTCACCTGTTATGGTGAAGTACCGCCTTTCGATTGTTTCTTTATACTCGCTTGACATTATTTCTCTTAGGCTTTGGAAGTTATCCATCATGTCCTTAAGCTTATTTCCTAGGCCACTCACCACGGAGGTGCGTGTCCGATCAGCAGAAGACCCAGGCCCACACCCAGGTAGGTTCCTATGTGCCACATTTGATTTATCAAGTGCTTCTAGCTTTCCCTTAACAATCTTGACCCGCCTCAATACTTGCTCTACATCAACATCCATTCGAGCCCTAAGGTCTTTGACCGCCTTTGCATTGGTGGCGACTTTGCATTCCTCGTTGGTTTCTTGTAGCCTCTTGTAGAGCTTCTCCACACTAGTTATGTCACTCTTGACACCATCGACATCCTCGAAGAACTTGTCAAGGTTTGCAGGCTGAGCAACTCCTAACTCCACATCATTATCACGTTGTGTTTGCTCTTTTAGATTTGCATACCTCTTGAATGAGTTTGAAAACAAATCGTTCATCTTGCTTTCTATTGGATGCTTATTTGACTAAAATTCTTTGCTCTTACCAACTCAATTGCATTTTTTGTTCTTCATAGAACTTTGGAGGGATATAAACTGAAAAGAGGAGCTTTTACAGGACAAATGAAAATTTTAGAGGAGCTTAGACTATTTACATAAAAGCATGAAAAGTTTTTAAGGTTAATAGGGAATGTCATCTTTTCCTCCACCTTTGTAGATTTTAATGATCATGGTAATATGTTCTTCCAAAATAATAAGATATTACTTGATCATTTGACTATGTCTTTTACATACTATCTACTACATATATAAAATAAGATATAAATCAACTACGGATGAATGTTGACGACTCATTTTTTTATTCATATGCTTCTCAAAGGAGGTTTATATCTCAGAGGTGCATTATTATTTTTCTATTTTCAATTTTGTTTTCTTCCATAGTTGATTTTGTGTTCATGATATTTGCTTTTCTGTCATCTACCAAACTAACAATGTGATTACAACTAATTATTTATTAGCTCATAACGTGATCTCAACCACAACAATCTAACAATGTGATCTAAAAACATGGGAAGCACTCTTATGTCCAAACAACATTTGGGTTTATGCTCTTCCAATAACATTCTCTTTTAGCTGATTATGTTGACTTGATCAAGTATTCTTTTAGTTAATATAGTTCAGTAGTAGTATAGTAATAAGCCCCTCCACTTGGGAAGGCATATCATGTCATGGATGCAAAAACTATCAGATGTATCAAAGTAGCACCACCACCAACACCAACAACAACAACAGCACCAGCAACAACAATAATAATAATTAGGTATATCAAATTGATATCTACAAAAGCCAAAGGACCAAAATTTGTTCAAACTCTTTCCGTTAGTAACTCAAATGTCGTAATCACCGTTTTCACAACTCTGTCAATAAGAGTTGGCTCAAGTGGTACGGAACTTGATGTCGTTCAAGGGAGTTTCGAATTTGAGCCTCTCCGAATGCACGAATTTCTTATTGGGAGACTCACCCAACATGATCTATGTGTACCACATAGGTCGGATCCAGATGTGATCAAAGCTTAGAATCCGGTGGCATGTAAATACAAACACCTGACACATGATTTATATAAATAATGATAATTTCTCTATATCCAAATAATTGTATTATTAGATGCATCATTTTTTTTAAGTCGATAAATATCTCAATTTCTCTCCTAATGGGTCCTTTTACTTCTAAGTAACACTCCTATTCACCATATTTTGTAGGGATGTCAACGAGTTGAGCCGAGTAATAGCTTGTTCGAGCTAGGCTTGATAACTATTAATTGAGCTCGAGCTTTTAAAATTGTTGTTCGAGCTTGGCTCATTTATATTTGTATGTTCGAGCTCAACTAGTTTAAGCTCATTTATTTTTCGAGCTCGAGTTCAAATCAAGCCTACAAATAAACGGACCTTTTACATATTTTTTAATCATCTGTTTGCAAATTTTACGCAACGAAATATATATTAAAAGCAAAATATAATCATTAATAAAAGTGTTTAATGCAATGACAACTTATTCAAGTAATTAAATTTAGATGCAATAAAATATAATATAATTCATTTATGTTTCTAATCAATAATTATACTACCTTGTGCTTTAATGAGCTATAAACGAGCTGTAAACGGGCTATGACCGAGCTTATAAACAAGCTATGAACGAATTGTTCACGAACCTTAACGAGTCGATAATAATAACTTGTTCGAGTAAAGCTCGCTTATTAATCGAGCTTGAAAATTTTGTTCATACTCATTTATTTATATATGAATGATCCTTGACCAAGCTTTGACCAATCTTGTTCACGAGTTGTTCATGAGTGTATCGGCTCATTGACATCCCTAATGATTTGTCTACGGAAATGTGTTTTTAAAAGTAAAGCAATTAGCTTGCTATGGCGGAAGTAAATTTCTTTCAAAAGAAAAATTAAAATAAAATAAAATAAAATGAAATGAAATGAAAACATAGATCAATGATAATTGTCAAACGTATTGTAAACATGATAAAAATATTGTTTGTAAGAGAATAAATACAAGTATGTCCTATGAAAAGGGAAGAATGGGTAGAGGAGAAAAAAAACAATAATTACAAGAGTATAATTGTGAATATTTAGCATATTAGCCTATTTGAAGAAGTCCTAATGAGCAAATTCTACTAATCAGCAAAATAGAAAATACTAAGAGCTGTTCTTAGAAAAAGTTCATATGTTTTATTATGATGATTGATGAATTTTACATTATTACTCGGGATCAACGTAACCATATTGAATTCCAATTCATACCCTGAATTTGTTGAATTGCATCAATTTACTGAACAATTCGAATTGGGATAATTGCAAGTGAACTGAGTTGGATCTTAGCAGGTTTTGGGTTTTGGCAAATTAGCAACCACATTGATTCCAAATTGTTCCCTCAATTTGTTTTGTTGCATCAATTTGTTGTCGAACTTAAATCGGAATACTTGCAAAGGGTATAATATTTGGTTATGTTATTTTTGAAAATTTACCTCTTCCCCTTTTTTTTTTTTTTTTTTTTTTTTTTTTTTTTTTTTTTTTTTTTTTTTTTTTTTTCTATTTATTTTAGCTACAGTTAGTAATTGCGGCGAATTAATTCATCCAACGAAAGAGAAACACAGGACAGGGTAGTTTAATGATAAGCTTCAGGCTTTAAAAAATGTCTACGAGTATTACAGTCCAAAAAATCGTGTATACATCATTAACCAGTGTTACAAGAGCAACAGAACAGATGACGTTTGCTACTACCATAGCTCAGCCCAATATTTTAACATGAACCTCTGTTTTACAAAATGTCCAACCCCTTGTATGCCCGAGATTCGTGTATAGGGTGATTATAACCAACATACCTTTCGCATATCAGTGATTATAATCAACTTTTTTTTTTTTTTTTTTTNATTTTTTTTTTTTTTTTTTTTTTTTTTTCGTATCACTGAACATAATCAACATACCTTTTGCATATCAGTGAACGTTACAGTGTTGGAGTATAGGATGATCATAATCAACATATTTTTCCCAAAGCGGTTTGTACTTTTCAATCCCAATCTTCAACCACGGCTTTGAATTCCCATTGTAGTGCAATACAGCTCCCTTTGCTATCGACTTGGGATCTACATTAGTGTAACCCAACCCCAAAATGTGCCACAAGGGATCTAATGGCTCGGTCAACCCATAAAAAGTCAACAATCCAGGTGGAAGAGTGCCTAATTTCCATAGCGTACGGTCGATGTTCTTTTCCTGCCAATAGTGGTAGATTCCAGTAACATTTCTTTTCCGCCATTCCACAAGGTCAAACACGTTCATCCCAAATGCCCACCCACAGGCATCCGGATCAAAATGTGACCGGATGAGAGGGTGAGAATAATTCAAATACTTGTGATACCGATGAAACGTTTCCATACATGTCTCAACTGCCCCGTTTACATTGCCGTTCAGATTAATGGAGAATAGAGGAGAGAGATCCTTCTGAACAACAACATCATCGTCAAGGAAAACCACCTTCTTCAATGCTGGATAAACTTCTGGGATGTAGAACCTGATATGGTTCAACATTGAAAGGTACTTAGGGTTCCTGTACTTTATGGGTGTTTTGCTGTCATCATTGCTGCCTGAAAAGTAATAATTTTTGGTTTCTGAATCTTGGAGCTGCTTAAGAACAGGGACATAGGAAGCATTAAGCCAACTGAAACCCTCAATCTTTTGAACCTCAATTGTAACTCCACGGAAATCATTCAATGAAAACCAGGCCTTCATTGGTGCATAGTTGACCTCATCTGTTACAAGGTGAAACACAACCTTTTCTGGATGTTTTGAGTTCAATGCAGTTGAATTTATAACAACTGATGTTGCAAGAATGTTGTCAGAAAAGATACAGAAATGATAAAGGCTGTTATCTTCAAGTTTCCAGGCACTTGATTTTCTGTCAGAAATTGTAGTCTGTACACTAGGATTTCTAAACCATTCAGTAGTCAGCCTAACACCAAGACAATATAAGCTTTTTGGGACTTCCTCGGCAGCTATTTGGCCATATTTTGAGCTCTTATCAGTCACAGTACTCATTTGTTCTTCTAGAGACTGGATTTTAGCCTTTAGTCTCATAATCATGGTTGCACTGTCATAATGAAGTTGCTGAGCTTGGTATAGAAGAAGTGCCATGTCCTTGATAGCAGTTTCTGACTCTCCGATTGTCAGTGGGCTTCTTCTAGTGGCAGCATTTGAAAGTAGAATTTGTGAATTACGAATCTGAGCACTCAACTCCCATGCAAATTGAAGGTTGTTGCTTTCTTTAGCTATCACAACAAGAGATTTCGCTAAAGCAATTTGATCACTAAGCTGCCTAGTCAGTGAAGTTGGGCTCAACATCTCTTCCGTAACATTAAGTCCTTCTAAAAACCTATCTTGCCTATAAGATTTCTGCATAACAAATAAGACTGTCAAAAATATATACACCGTCGGCAGAGAAGTATGGAAGAAGCAGAAGTGAGGCAAAACACAGCTCGGAATACAAGATTCACTAAACAAATAGATATAAGTTCAAATATTATGTTCATCAATAATACCCAACTTACATAGTTAGATCAACAAACACAAATTGATGAAAGATCTGTATCACATCATCACAGAAATCTATACAGTTTGATTGGCCAATACTCCAAGTATATATTTCTCTGCATTGGAATTTGTGATAGAAATCGCAGTGGGAGGGTGGGACTGTCAGAGCATTGATTTTGCCCAACAAATAATATAGAAAGAGCATTTAGAGGAAGAAAACAACTGTTAAACATGCCACTGTAATGCTATAAAACAAGAAATATCTTAGATGAACTCCAACAACATTGTACATTTTATGTATAACTTTTACTAAGAAAGCTTGGTGAACAGAGTTTCCGCACCAAAAAAACAAATAGAGGTTTGGATCCCGTGTCTAGTTTGACTAATCAAAACTCTAATATGAGCGCTTGGTAAGTGAGAGATTTAAAAAGTGTTGGACCCAAAATACTTAAAATGAAAAGTAAGGAGGAAGGAGCTTTTTCTTTAATGGATTACCAAATAGGTGGTAAATAACTATCTTTCCCTTATAATACTTGAACCAAGTATTGTGAATTCGCACACAAAGAATATGTCAATACATGTCATTTTACACAGCTAAAAAAAACTCTTACCAATCAGTGATGTGCAACCAAACACCTTTGCACATATAATCAGTGATGAGAAACATAGGCATCAATTTTTATTGCTTTCTTTGATTCTTGTTGTGTTGCCTTCAGATCATGAGATTGAGTTGCGTCAGTCCAAAGGATCCGCGTGATTAAGACAATTAGTGTTATTTTCGAGCATATATGGTTTAGAACACATCATAATTACATTATAGAATGTTTCTTGATTAAAAGATCCAATCTTAGTCGTTTTCTTGTAGTCCACTTGTGCAATTGCTCACTTTGAGCAAGGAGATGTTTGATTACTCATTAGAAAGCTTATCCAATCTACCTCCAAGGAAAAATATGGAAAAAATCTAATAAAATTGGAAGAATGGAGTTTTCAGCTGTTTTCTTCAAATCGTCCGGCTAGAAACCAGATTTTTATGAGATTTTGTTATCTAAACTAGGATATTATTTATAATGTTTTGCATGTGTTTAGAAGTTTATTATTGATTTTAATCTTTTGTTTAATTAAGCCTAAGGGCAAGGGTTGTTTACCTATAAATATCCTTTGTTTCATTAATAAAATTAAAAGTATTGTGTTGATTTAAATTTCATGTGCATGCATGTTTCTCAATTTGGACGAGTGAAGTTCATATTGTTTTTATCCTTGTGAGTTGAGAGTGAATCAATTTGTATAACCTTTAGTTTAAGGTGAGTGAAGCCTAGGATTGAGTGAGATTATTCGTTTGGTGACTGAAGCCACACGATCATTCTAAAACTTCCCATTAGTATTTTGGAGAATAAAAACCAAATTTTGAGCTAAGATCCTTTATTGAATAATAAGTGAGTGATGCTCATTTGAAGCTGTTAAATTTCCCATCGCACTAACAAGCTAGAACCCTGAAAAATACACATCAAATACTACCCTCGCCAAGAATTAGAAGCAAGTATGCAACATTTCCTAAAAATGTCACCTAAAAATTATTTGCAACCCTTTTTTCGAAAATTTCTTAATTGAAAGGACTATCACACAAAACATCACACTTTTATCATCTCTGTCCTAGCCACAAACATTCTCTATCTTGACGCTCTCCTCTTCTCTCCACATCACCATCATTCTCATTCTCCGGTCTCCACCTTGCCACCACAATCGGTCTCTCTCTCTTCTTCTCGAATTTACAGGTTTCATCTTTATCTAAATTTCAAGTCTAGATTTGATTTTAGGGTTGGGGTAGGCAAATGCAATGTGTTTGGTGCAATTTAGGGTGTGTAGGTGCGATCTAAGATGGTTGTAAGTGCAAGTTTGGAAGGCTATATGATCTACAGTGGATTTGAATGTGATCTCAATTCTCAAGCTCCGAATGAGTGAGGATTGTGGGTGGTTTTTTGAGTGGTGGCAGTCGTATTAAGTGGATATTGAAGCTCACCATCGTTCTCATTCGATCACCGCCAACATTAGTTTCTCTCTCTCTCTCTCTCTCTCTCTCTCTCTTCATCTCAAATTTATGGCTTTCCTCTGCATCTGAATTTCAAATTCAAATTCGACTTTAGGATTAGGGTGGGCAGATGCTTTCTGGTTGGTGCGATTTAGGGTGTGTAAGTGCGATCAAAGGTGGTTGTGAGTGCAAGTTTGGATGGCTGGAGCGATCTACGGTGGTTATAGGTGTGATTTGCGGTGATTTTGGCTTCAACCCAAGTTCCGAAGGTGTGATTGGTTTTTTTGGGTGGTAAGAATCGTAGTTGGTCAACCAATTTAGGGTTTCGTGTGTAGAAGACCGTGAGTGACAGGGGTAGTGCCTTTCTGGGTTGAGTTGTTGTTACTATTGTTTGGGCACTTGTGTTCATTTGGGGGTGATATGGACTGAATTGGCGGTGGGTAAGGTTTAACATGTATCGGTTCTGTAACCAATTTTGAATTATTCGCTTCAAAAAATCACATTAGGAATGCTACAATAAAAACCACATCCTTCTCATTACCTTCTCCATTCCATAACACAAACTGTCGACATTCAAAAGACACACAATTACAATTACACACACAATTACACAAAGAGGAGAAGGGAGAGAGGAATATATCTAACTAGCAATGACCTGCTTGTCACTGATTTCCAAATTGGTAAAAGCTATCATGTACTAAAAAATACTCAGCTAAAATGCAAACAGGAAACGCCACGATATCAAATGAGTATAAATTTCCTGAACTTCAGTTTTTCCCCACATTCAAAACAGAAAATAACAAGATAAACTATACATAGATTTGGACTTTGAACAACTTATAAAACAGATATTAAATTAGTCAGAATAGAGAATGTAGATAAATATATCCTCAACACGATAACTAAAGGTCACATATTCTCTGTGACTCATCTGGAAATAAAGCAAGAGTACAAAGTTCTTAAAACCAACACTAGCTTCAGCAACCAAATGAGCACTTCAGCAACCCTCATAGTTCCAGCAATATAAACATATGTTCAAAAAAACAAGCATGCCACTAGACTTCATCAATAATGGGATATAAACTACTGAATCAATCAGAGCCTTAATCCCAAAATTGGGTTCAACTACATGAACCAAAAGTAATCATTCCATATGGTTATCCACATAATTTTCCTCCTCCATCCCCTGCAATTGAGAACCTCATTCTCCTGTAAATCTAAAAGCTTCATCTCCTTTGTAAACCCTTCCCACCAAGTCATTTTCGGTCTCCCCCTACCTCGTTTGAGATCCATGATCCCACCCTTCCACTCGTTGCACCGGCACTCCCTCATATCTCCGTCTCACATATCCGAACCAATGCAAGCAATTTTCACTTAATTTGCTTGCAATGTATGGGACACCAACTCTTCATTTCTGATTCTATCCCTTAGAGTACTAATATGACAACAGGATAAAAACTACTAATTGAACTTATATGTAGAATAGCCATTGTTGATCATATCATCAAGACACAAGAGAAAATTTTGATTTTAGAGAGGGGATATCCCTTTACTTAAACCCCTAGTCCAAAATGATGACCTTTTTTGGACTTTTTTTGGGTGGAATGCTTCAAATTTCTCAAAAATAAGTGTACAACTTCAAATTTCTATTTTTCACTCTAATGCTGTTTTTGGAAAAGAAACTAATACAAAAACTTTGGAGAGTATATAATGATGCCCTTTTTATGGTGAAATGCTTTAAATCTTTCAAAAGTGTATAGCCAATCATAGCAGTAATTAATTGTAATAGTCTATTTAAGAAAGAGTCTTTGTAAAGCTTGCTTTTCATGCTAATAGGCGATGCTACAATCTTTTTTCCATGAAACCTGTTGCGAACATGTGCAAACTATCTTTTGCATAGTAAAAACCTTTAAAAGATAGTTGGGACGGAAAGAGTGAGGGTTGAAGAGGAAGAATGGGTATGTGTGTCCAAGCATCTAAGTGCAAATATAGTTTAAAACAAATTACATTGAGTTGAATTTACAAGAATCGAACTGTTTACTAAGAAAACAATATTTAGATGCTCAATAGAATTAAGCTTGAAATAGAAAAATATGTCAAACAGTGGAAGACAAGCTCCTATTGGTACTTGCTTATATGCACCTACAAAATTAAATCATTTATTACTAAACAATATCTTACACCAAATGTGACATACTGATATATCGAAAAGATGCAAGAAACTTCTCTTAATCGATCAATGTATAACCCATGAATAAATAAATATTAGAAAAACAAATCGAGACTAAAGACTACAAAAGGTCCCTCTAACGTAGCTACCATATACAGAAACTCTATCGCAAGGCATGTCACACAAACTAGTTAACAAATATTACAATTACACAAGAAAAATTCCAAAGCAATTCTTAAATTCAGCATCAATCGTGAAACAACTGAGCTAACTTAGAGCTAACAAAGTTTTTTTTTTTTTTTGTCTAAGAGTACATCTAAATCCGACCTTAGTGGCACAACTGGCTTAGTGTGGCTTATACTAGATGAGTTTCCCAACAAAAATTTTCTACATTCAATGAGTTGAACCCTCCCTTAAGTGGCATCAAGGTACCACTTGAGCCAACTCTTGTCCGTAACAAACATATCTCCTAAGTTTGTCTTTCAAAAAATGTAGATCCGACCCAACTTCCAACAAAAAACCTTACAGCTTGTTCGATAAGATAGATTGGAAAGGAAAGGAAAGGAAAATCTGGGCTTTCCAATGTTTGGTTAAAAAAATAGATGGGATTTGATTGGAAATGGAAGGAAAGGAAAGGAAAGATTATTAACATTTTTTGCACTTTCCCTCCCTCCCAAAATTGGGGGGATTTGGGAGGAAAGGCAAAATTAAAAATTTTTAAATAAGTAAATCTTTCAAATTTGTAGTTTTTTCCTTTACAATAGTAACCAAACATGGGATTCCATCCAATTCCATTCAATTCCTACCTTTGAAACCAAACATGTGAAATTAGATTTGATTTATTTTCTCTTCACTTCCTTTCCTTTCCTTTCCTTTGCTTTCTTTTCCTCGAAATGAACCAAACAAAGCATTAGTGTCCTCGTATCCAATCAAACTTACAGACCTATGCAAACCGTAACAAATCCCGAAACACATTCAAGTAGAGTTTACCTACCAATTTTTCTTCCAATCATCCCCATCAATAACAACAAATGCTCCTACAGTCCCAAACGCTATACTATCTCCTTCCAATTTCAATACAATGACTCAACATAAAGTGTGAGTGGTGCAAGTAAAATCATTACATTTAAATTGCCACCAACGTATTAAATTCACAACTTCACAAATCATCAACCAAACAGAAAAAAATAAATAAATAAACTTCAAAATTCACATCATTTCATCGATCAACAACTTATGCATCCTAAATTAAATATCAACATACTCAGTATTCTAAAAACAAAACAATTATAATAAGATTACCTTTGCGAAAGCGGGTTTATTCGAAGGTTGATTATCTTTGCTGCTGAAAAGAGCAATAAAAAACAGCAAAACTACAATTCCAATCAATGCTAACCATATGAAATTCGAGTATCGCCGTCGATTTTGTCGGCCGAAACTCCGATTTCTTCGATTTGGTTGCATTCTTTAATGAAGTAGAGTTATTTAGTTGAATAAAATCGGGAAACAAAAAATTAAGTGAAAATGGTTTCACAAATTTGATGAGTGAAACTAGAAAAGAATAGATCGGGAATATAATTTAAAAATGTGGGAAAATGAAAGAGCATTGTTGTAGTCCTGTAGAATGTAGAGTATGAAATGGCAAGTGAGATGAGAAGGGTGTGATTGAAAGATTAAGATTGAAGGACATATAACTTAGTAGGCTGGTAGGGTCGACTGGCTTATTTCACTTTACTTAATTTCGGTCGTTTTATCGTTTTGGTTCAATCTAATTCAGTTCAGATTATTTTGGAAGCAAGACAAAACAATTTATTATTAGTTCGGCAATAATTCAGTTCAAGCTCGGGCCATTATAATCAAACCAACTTCATTCAACCTAAAACGAGTCACCTAAAAGTAACTTACAAAGATGTCATTTGTCTTTTTCGATCATGGTCGGAGTATTTTGAATTCTCGTGGGAACTTTAATTTTGTCTCTTTGAATGGAAGTTGAAATTTATGTGATAAATATTTTTATGATGAACTTTCAATTAGATATATTTTAGAACGTATACTATGTCTTGGTACTTCATATTAATCGTGTTTTCGATTGATTTTGGTACAGTTGATAAATACAAATAATTATTTAATTAATATGATTACGACTTCCACGTTTATCTTTATATTGTTTCCAATATACAATATAATGTCTCAAGTTGATTAATTTTAAAAGGAAATTATTAAGTTACAAATTATTTTACAGTAAAATAAAAATTTATTTTTACATAAGATTGAGTTTTGAATCATATCAGTTCAGTTCAAGTTAGGTTAGGTCAAAAGACCAAATAAGTTGTTTAATGTTGAGTTCAATTTAGTTTGGTTTGTCCTTTTTTCAGGTTTTATATAAGTTAATTTCAGTTTGAGTCATTTTCAGTTCAGGTTCAATTCAATTCAATCCATTATTTTATCGGCCAATAACAATTTCGGTCACTCTTCGTTCAAGTCGTTTTTAGGTTACAGATCGCTTTCAATTCAGGTTATTTCAATTTCGATCAAAAACAATTCAGCTAACCCAACGGGTTGCAACCCAATCTGACACCCATAGTTATAACTAGTAATTAAGGGAATGTTGTTTTCATGCGATTGGGCAGGAATGAAATGGATCATTGGGATTATAATGGATTATAATGGATTGCAGGGATTATAATAATGGATTATAATGGATTGTCGGGATTATAATGCATTGTATTGAATTAGAATTATTTATTATTTGAAATAACATATATATACCAATAGACTTGTAAGCGGTGTTGCTAAAAACATTCTTTTTGTGCTACGGGATCATAAATTTTGTTACCCATCAATTGAACAGTGAAAACAATCTTATAATACTAAAATAATAGCAATAACAATAGCTAATAATAATAATAATAATAATAATAATAATAATAATAATAATAATAATAATAATAATAATAATAATAATAATAATAATAATAATAATAATAATAATCGTTATTATTCTTGTTGCTCTAATTTTTTTTCCGGTTTTTTCACGTGGTACCCCTGAACTTTTGTAAAATGAACAAGGTACCCTCAATGTTTCAGGAATGCACAGTGTGTCCTTGAACTTTGCAAAACGTGCACACCGAATGCCCTTACTACTGACGGTGTTAGATTGGTTGTAAAATCTATAACTTAAGCGCACCATGTATCTCTGTACTTTTACTAAATGCATATGATACCCTCTAACGGTTAGTTTTCAAAGTTTGAGCCTAAACTAGCCTTTTTATTTTTTGTCTCTCTTCCCTATATATACTTCATGTAGATCAAAACACTTTTTTTTTTACTAAAAAGCAATCTTTTTTAATCTCTTTTATTACATTTTCTTCTAATAAACCAATATGTCTTCAAATTCTTCTGCATCCAACAGTTAATCTTGCTACATCAAAGTTCCTAATCGTAATTGCATATTACAGCTTGTTTAGCAACACTAATGAAAAAATAGTAACGTGATCAAGCACTTTGAATGACATGAATGAAAACTAACTATTATTACAATGCTTGTTCAATATATTTTACTCTCCAACTCATTTAATCAGGGTTGTTGGGAGATTTATGGCAACTAGTCATTGCCAAATTCGATTTAAAATTTGAAAATTATTCTGTTACTATTTTATTGGTCAACCACCTTTTTTTGGCCTCTTGCTTCCTCGCCTATATATATATATTGTAAAATTGTGCTAACTTTTTTGTAGGTCACTTGTCTCTCATCATCACTAGCAACTTCTCTCTCTCTCTCTTTTGTGCTCTGGTTTTGCTTTAAAATTAATTTTTGGAAGTTTACTATTCATCATCTTCTTTGTGAATCTTTTTGTTGCAATGGAAAGAAAAACCAACACAAGCACAACCAACAGAGGATGGGGAAGGGAACATACTCGTGATTCCTCTACTTCATCTCAGGGGAACACTAGTTTGCCTCCAAACCCACCTTAACCTGATCAAAGCCAAATGGCACCACCCTCAACGGTTACTTCCAAAACTTCATCACCCACAAGATCTCAAACCACTACAAAAGATCCACCATAAAAATTACCTTCATCACCCAAAACCAAAGAAACCCAACTTATTTCAAAGGAGAACGTGCCACATTCTGGTCCCTCAGAGACTGTTGGTTCCACCATCAAGGAAACAGTAACATCTTAGGGGGAACAACACCAAGAAGCACGAAGATATATAAACCAGGAGTTGGAGGATGTAGTTCTAGAAGATCAGGGAATTGGATATGAAGAAGTGGAAATTACTGGTCACAAGGAAAGCTCGCCTACTATTGAAATCAAGGTGCGTTGTAGGGTGACTCGATCTTTAGTGGAAGAGGTTCAGGAGGAATGGTCGACTAGTTCTGCTAAGGGAACCAAGAGGAATTGAGTACCAGCTAGGACTCCTCGCACTTTAAATGGTAAATATGTAGAATCCCCTATTACTACTGGTTCCACCGATTTGAGTGCTAGGATTGTTCTATCTAGGTGTCGTGTTGAGGATGGTTATTTTGATGTGCCTTCTTTGTAAAATTTTATTGACTTAATTGAGTACCAAGAATGGATGTCGTTGTCTAAATGCAATGTTGCTTGTATTAGTGGAGTTAGAGAGTTTTATGTGAATCTGAAACAATTGCCTGATATGTCTATTGGTTCACGTGTTGATAATGTTGATGTGAGTTTGTCTGTTGCTACATTGGCTAGCATATTGGGAGTACCCAGGGATGGATTTGGTAAGTAACCTAGTGAATGGTGGCCCGTGTTGGTTGGGGTCACAGCAGAGGAAATTTATAAATTTTTATTTGGTGGGAAGATGCCCAAAAAATCTGTTGTATTTAAGTCTACTAATCTCAAGGAACTTGTAATGTTGGTTCTACATTCTTTATGCAACAAGCTCTTGATCCCAAGAGCTTAGGGCGGGGGAACAGTACGCATCATGGAGATGGTTCTTATGTACCTCATGATGAAGAAAATCAAAATTAATCTCCTTGCTCTTATGTTGGATCACATGACGAGTTGTTACAATTCATCAAACCACTCTCTGCCATATGGTTTCGTTAGTACTTAACTTCTTAAGAGTAAGAATGTATCTTCACTACTACATTTAAGAGCAAATGCAACAGCCTAATGCAGTGGTTAAAGCTAATGCAACGGTTATGTCTGTTGCAACACCATTGGCGGTGGGGCAACAATGCCTATTGTAGTTTTTACCAAAGCTATCCTTAAGCAGAAGGGTCTTGGAATTGGTGTTGATGTGTTAAGATTCAAAATTGAGGAACTAGAAGAGGTGGTAAAACAACCACCAAAGAAGAAGAAGAAGGTTGAGGAACCAGCAGATCAGGAAATGGTTCTAAAGAGGTTGGAGAACCAGGAGAGTACCCTCAACAAGATCATGACATTGGTTCAAGGTATCTGCTCTTGCTGCTACTTCAAACTTGGTGGTTCCGAAGGTTGGTGATCCAGAGGATAAGGAACCAGTGCAGACTGAAGATGATAAGCAGCAGGTGTTTGAAGGAGAGCATGAGGAAGATGCTGGAGAGGATGAAGGAGTTGAAGAGGAACCAAATGATGATCCAGATGAAGAGGAAGCTGAGCATGATGAGGAGGAGGAGGAAGAGTACGATGGAGAGGGGTGATGCTGTTTCTGCTCCTGTTTCCCCCTCCCCCTTATACTAAAATAACAAGTTTTGTTGAACTGTTTTTATTCCAACCCATTCTTTCTATGTAGAATTGGGTTCTTGTGCTGAACTTTTTGGTTTGTGAGAACTATATAATCTTTTCTATGATATGAACTGTTTGACTAATCTTTTCTTGCAGGATGATACTTGAATGGTGGTCGATGCCACTGTATGGATGAACACATTTAACAATTTGTGCATAATACTTATGCAATGAGAGTACTTTTTAATGATGCCAAAAAGGGGAAGTAGTATACGAAGATGAAGGCTAGAGTCTGCTAATTTAGATTGAGTCAAAGTTTAGTTTAGATTAAAAGTTTAGGGGAGTCACCTTATTTTTTCTGCACTTTTCTTTTTCTAGGAACCAATTAGCTTATCTAATTTGAGCATTTTAGTCTAGAGTATGTTGGGTACGCTCAAATTTATTTGAGTACTTAATTGAGGTTTACTGTTTACTAACTTGTAGGTTGCAGGCAACTTCGATTCATTTGTCATCATCAGAAAGGGCGAATTTGTTGTGTTCTTTGGGTTTTGAATGATGACAAACATTGACACAGGAAATAGGATGATACACGTGTGGAAATAGTTGGTTTGGAACCAGCTGTATTAATGCACTGTTTACCCAGACAAGTTATTACTTGATTATGATATCTAATGTAGTTGATCATAAAATGCTCCATGTACCTGTAATACCCCACATTTTCACGTATTTTAAGGAAGTATTTTTTGTATTTTATACGTGTAATTTTAATATTTTTATTGAAAAATTATGTTCAATAAGAATATTAAATGGTAATAATAATAATAATAATAATAATAATAATAATAATAATAATAATAATAATAATAATAATAATAATAATAATAATAATAATAATAATAATAAATAAGCTTTAATTAAAAATAATTATTTGCGTTTATAAATAATATTTTATGTTTTATAAAATATTTTAAAAGACTTCTGAATAGAATTTTTAAGAGTTTCCTAATTTATTTTAGGGCAAGGGCCTAAAGGTAATTTCCACTTTTTAGGATAAGTATGGGCTTTTCCAAATCCTACTTTGGTGCCTATAAATACCCTTTAAAACCCAAAATTTCATATTTCCTCCATCATAATTGTCATTAGGATTCCAAAATCTAGAGAGAGAAAGAGAGAAAAGAAAAAAGAGAGAGAGGAGCAATTTCCGAAAAAAATTTCTTTTTGCACGGTTTTCACGGAAAAAAGTTCCGTTTTTTTGGGATTCGTGCTTGCCGGAGCCCACTCGCCGGACCACCGCCTCGCCACCGCCGGCTACCTCCCCTTGATTTCGGTATATTTTCGAATACTTTAAAAAAAAAATTCTCCTTCTTTCTTTTTGATTCAATCTTGTAAATTCATGTTCATATTTATGTTTAATCATGATTTTATAAGTTTCAATCATGTTTTATGAAGTTATGGTTTGTTTAAAGCATGAATTAATTTGTTGTTCACGAAATTTTAGATTAGGGTTTATAAAGTATGAAAGTTTTGATTTTTATGAGCTTTATTGTTTTAAACTTCAATATTATGATCATGTATTGTTGTTGTGTGAATTTATGATGATTTTATGAAGTTTAGATTGATTTTTAAAGGCTTTAAATATAAAATCAATTGCTATCCAAATTTTGTAATCATGAAATTCAATAGAATAAATATTATGAACATGTTTTGGCTCATGAAAAATTATTCTAAAGCATAGATTGGTTTCATAATGATGTTAGTTGATTGTAAAAGAGTTTTGCCATGAAATTATGATGTTTCTATGAGTTTTTCATGACTTTAAAGTTAATTGATAAATCTGAAATTTTTATAAAAACAAGTTAAAATAAGTTTTAAGTGTTTATATTGTGCTAGTATGATCATATATTAATACTATGATGTTACTTATGATTTTTAGTATGTTTCATGAGGTTTAAAAGCGATTTTAAGCATGTTTAACATGTTTTCCAGATTTTATAAAGTGAATAATTAGGCTTTTAAAGTATGTAATTAGCATGAATTGATCATATAAAGTAAGTAATACATTGTATGATTGATTTGTGTTGTTTTTGAAGTTTTTCAAGGAGTTTTGGTAATTTTAAATTGCTAAAGTGACATAAAATTTATGTTGAGGTTTTATAAAGTATAAATAAGTCCCAAAAACCAAGTAATCTTGCAATAAAATAAACTGAAGTATGGAATTGAATAGAGACCATATAAGGAATGTTTTGGACAAGTAATTCCAATAAAGAAGTTAGTTTAGAGTTGTTGTAGAACTTAGTCAACAAGGTTTTAATTTAGTTTCGGTTTTCTTTATGTAGGAGACTTTGAAATAGTCAACTTTTAGAAGTTGTGGCGGAGCACCACTATTTCACAAGGTACTTAAGTACTAAAGACAAACATAGGAATTAGAATTCATGCTTGGATGATCCTTTATGTTATGAAATATTGTTGTGCTTGTTTGAATTATGAATTGATGTGCATGACAAGTTTTCTTAGAAGCATGATTTCCTATTATGTTGACATTCCATGTTAACTAGCAATATAAATTTTATATGATTGAATTGGAATGTTATGATCAGTTTAATTTGGCCAATAGTTTATCAACAAAGAAGGAAGTTATTTTTAAGTTGGTTAGTTACTTAATCAACAAGAAAGGTAGTTGTGAATTTTTATTCACATGATTAAAAGGAGTTATGAGAAAATATTTTATACATGATGCCACTCATAGTTTAATGTGTGGTCAAGGAGGAAGTAAATATTTAGCCACTCACAGTTAATGTGTGGTAAAGGAAGTTCTGTTTAATTAAAGGACATTCATGAGATTAATTTTGAGTCACCTTAAATTGAAGATAATTAATATGGCTTGCTTGATGTGATGCATGTTTTTGGTGTGATGTTGTATGTGAGTCATAACATTGTTAAACCGGTTAATCACGTAAAGTGTAAGAGGATTTACATCAAAACTCTTGGAATGTATATACCTTGAATATGAACAATGGGGGGAGTAGATCGACGTTGTACTCTTTTATATTTATAATGCATTGGAATTCTGTCACTTTATGTGACATAGTAATACCTTCTTGGAGTTGCTACGAAGTTGGTGCCCAATAGGGCGATTTTTAAGCAAAGGAAACCCGTTCGATGTAGAATCCACAAGTTTAAATATAATAATTAATATGTTAAGTCTATGCACAGGTGAAAGGTTGTCAAAGGTAAGTTGTGTGTATGTTTTAGTTTATGTTGTCTGTTGCATAGTCTTTCGTAGTTATGTACTCAGTTTTGCTGACTGTTTGTTTTATGCGCATGGCTTTGTCTTGGACTTGGTCTACAATGACCCACTTGTTGGTGAATAGTTGCCTAGAATAAGAAAAGCTACAGGTACAAGTGGGCATATATCATTTCATGTTGGGCTAGAGTGAGAGCGGTCGCTGTGTTTTGTAGCTTTATTTTTATTGCTTATGAATTACTAACTTTTATTTGGAAGTTGTTTTATTTTTAAAGACTTTTGGTTTTGGTTTTTAAGGGCCATTAAAATGGTTTTGAAGTGTAATAAAGTTTTAAGTTGGTTTATGTTTTGGATGTTGATTTGAAGATGGTTTTGAGACTTGTTTTGAAGTTTAGTTTTAAATTGGTTTTTGTTTTTAAGATTTTCGCTATAGTACTTCCGGAAAATATAAAGTAGGAAGTTAGGAAATTACAGAGTGTTACAGTACTTGTTGGCCGGGAACCAATAGGAACTGTTCCCTCGATTGTTATACTAAAAAATAGTCATATAACTCTTTGCTATGCATTAACCTTGTTACAGATGCAGCAAAGGACTTCATTCCAAGACATAGAGCAAGGAGACCTTTTTGAAGACATTCGAATATAGAAGAGCTGATTACATTAGATGCAATTGAAGGAAGCCTCAAGTCTTGAAGTTACATGAAGAAAGAAGATTTGTACTTTAATTAAGTTTTTACTAGGATCTTCATGTAAAGTGCTTTGTAGTATGAACTTAATTGAATGGGCATTATAAGTGTTTTAAGTGTGTTGAGTGGTGTTATGAAATCTAGAACAGAGTTTGGGACATAATTTATAACATATTCAAAAAAGGGGAACACAGTTGAGGAACTAGGTTCACTGTCGTGGAATATTTAAAGTTGCAAGTTTTGAAAAAGATTTCCAAAAAATATTTTTCAAAGATTTATTTGTAATATTACAGCAGCTGGGTGATTTTTAGGTTAGTATATTAGGTTGCTAAAATCTGTAGGAGTATTTATTTTATTTTGTAATAAATCGGAGTTAAAAAATATACTTTCCTTAAATCACAAACTTGCTTGTTTCTCAAGATTTTGTGATTTTAGGAAACTAGGGTTTTTGTCAATCCATGACTATACATACTCATCTAAACTCTCATATTTCACGAGCCTCTCACGCATAAAAATTAAGTATTATTTTGAGAGCTAAGACACAATCGAAACACAAGTCCTTTACTTAGCCATACGCAAGAGCACTTAGAGTCAAAATTGATTTTCTCTCATATACTTCTTAAGAAGTGAGATCAAGAGAATTTGATATTGTCAATGTCTTCAACAGTGGGGTTGAAGATTGAGTTAGTGTATGTTAGATCCAACACGAGTGCTTACTAGGGTAAGCTTAAGAGCATAGTCGGGTTAGAGTGTGGGGTGTATTGGTTCCCGGATTAGCGAAACAGTAGGGGAGCGTGTTTCTTATTTTTCGGAGTAGATTATGAAGAGAACATAAGATAGGAGGACGTAGGCCATAGTTAGCTAAACCTCGTTAAATCTGGTGTTTCCTTATTGCTTTACTTTATATTCCGCCGCATTAGGAACTAGCCCAACTAGTTACTCATACAACTGCAAAGGAAACAATAATTTGTCAACAAGCCTACACTCAATTCAACCCCTCTTGAGTGTCATCAAACCTTCAGAATGGATTATCAAGAATAATAAAATGGATGATCCGAGAATGGAATGAATTGGAGTGGAATGAACTGGAATGGATTAGGATTACAATGATCACTTGAAGAGAACACACCCTGAATGGAACTAAATTAGAACAACAGTAATCATTAACCAATATCGTATTAGTTGGGGGGGGGGGGGGG
>PYUH01000097.1:241513-265703 GCA_016808085.1 Suaeda aralocaspica
GGGGGGGGGGGGGGGGGGGAGTAGTTTGTGTTGGGGAGTTATGATTACGTTATAGTGCGGATCTTATTTAGCGAGAACGTGACCTTACACAACAAACTCAAGGCCTCTTATAAACCTCATCATGTCTCAGAGACAACTCACTAGACCTCTCTGAGCAGGTTCATTTATAACACGGAAATCTAATACTTGTATAGGTGGGCTTCATAAGGCCGTTTCCCTCTAAAACTTGGAACTCCAGCTTCCTATAAATAGCTCCAAGCAAGAGGAGAGAATAAGTTTTGGCAAATCACATAGACACATACTCTTACACAACTCTCTCTCTCTCTCTCTCTCTCTCTCTCTCACTCACTCAGGGGCGTTCCTCGGAAACACCCTCAAGGCTAATTACATTGTTGTTGTGCAAGTGTCATCAGTTGACCAGTTCACAAGTAGTTGCTCTACCCCCTAGTTGGCGGTCCTCCTATTGACACAGTTTTACTTAGGGGTGAGAATGAGCCTGCCCTGTTCACGAACAGTTCGATAAGCTTGGATCATGGAGGCTCGATTTGGTCTCAAGTTCGGCTCGACAGATTAATAAGTCTGAGCTAGACTAGGCTCGGCTCAAAAGCTTGTGAACAGGCTTTGTAACTTTTTTGCTGAATTCAATTACTACATCAATTTTGATTTTATTTGTTTAAAAAATAATAGCATAAGCACTAATAGGCTAATAGCCTAATGTACTGCTCTACTAGTTAGTACTCGTTTGGTTGCCCTCAAATTCCATAGGAATTAACAACTCCCATGTTTTGTTAGTAGGAGAAGTTGTTTGATTACCTTTAATTCCTCAAAATTTAGGAATTTTATAATCCATAAGAATTCCAAATACCCACAAAATGGAGGAATTAAAAAACCCACCAAACCCTTGGTGATGGTAGATTCCTGCAAACAATTACAAAGAAATTACATTATTATCCCTAAGAACTCTCCCCATTGAAACTAATTTGATAGAATACATGGGAATTGTATATAGTATACCAAACAAAACATAATAATTTAAATAATAAGATTTTACAATTCTTATATGATAACCAAACAAGTTATGAACAATTCCTACAATGTGTATAAATGAATTAAATTCCCATGTTTTATAAATATAAGTAGAAATTCAATTCTTATGCCAACCAAATGAGCACTAATAATTTTTTTTCTTAAAAAAGAAGGTATAAGTGACAAGCCCAAGCCCAAGCCCAAGCCCAATATTCTTCCACAGGTAAAGACAATTCATAAACCAAAAGCATGTTGCACGCTCAACCAAGCATTTCATTTGCTCAATTTTCTATCTCACAATTCACAAACAACATATCAAAAAAATAAAAAAAATGATGTGAATACAAGGATGACATTCACATCAGGATTATTGGTGGTTTTGCCTATGAGTTTTTTCCTATCGTAATTTCAGGGTTTTTTTTTATTTTAGGCGTTTAAATTGCTTTTAAGTGTTTATTTTTTTTCTCGTTTTTAGTCATACTTGATCTAAAATTATGGAGGATCATGTTCTTGAAAATTTCTTGATTAAAATATTCAATCATAAACGTTTCTTGGAACTTCTAAAGACCGAATTTCAGTTTCGGAGCAGTGCAGTTTGTCTAACTTAGAAGATTTTTCGTTGACAGTTGGCTTTGAAATAGAAGGCGTATGAATATGATTTGGAAATCTTATTGAATCTACTTTCAAGGAAAAATACTTCAAAAATCCATAAAAATTTTGAGAGATAATGTTTTATCTAGTTTTTTGTTCGGCCGTCAAACTGAAAATCAGTTTTTAGTTAGTTTTCTTTTACATGGAGTCCAAGTATTGCTAGGATTTATTTTATGACGTGTTTGTTGTTTTATTGAATTATTTTAATCTTATTATATTAGGCATAAAGGCAAGGGATGTTTTCCTATAAATATTCCTTGGTTGCTATTAATTAAAGACAAAATAGATTGATTGAATAAAACATTGTGTTTTAGTTTTATTGTTTTTCACAAAAACAAATTTTTTTTGAGAAATTCGTGAGGAACCTTCATCGCTTGAGAATTTGTGCTTATCTTTAGAATCTTTTGAGGATAATTTTAAGAATTATGGGTGCTTGGCTTTAATCAATTCAAGAAATTATTCGACCTAGATTCGTTCTCCTAGTGCATTGCTTTAGAGAAATCGAAGTTAGTTTCTATCCCTTGTTGTGAGTGGCGATTTCTATCAATATTTGCATCAAAAAAATCACAGTAGATCATAATTTCAAGGCTTTGGTACAAGGGACTCTCCAACTATGCTGGCCAATTGCTCTAGTTTCACTCCAATACCTTCCCTATAGCCATCCATAGCCCACACCACGGCCAGAAACGAAGTGAAGAACGAATGCTCAAATTCACGATTTCATAGTAACTTGGAACAGTTGAATTAATATTTAATTAGGTTAATTTTTTTTAACTATAATGGTTGAATGAGTTGTTAGATGACTTGTATCATTTAGTAATATTTACAAATTTACTTATTGATGTATATGATGATTGCTTTGTTGCTTTGTTCTTTTTCAAAACTCGCAGCTTTAAATATTCCACGACAGTAAACCTGAAATCTCAAACTGGTTCCCGTTTTTGAGTATGTTATGAATTCTGTTCCAAAATTTGTTCTAGAATTCATAACAACACTCAGCACACTTAAAACACTTATAATGCCCATTCACTTAAGTTCATACTACAAAACACTTTACATGAAGATCCTAGTACAAACTTAATTAAAGTACAAATCTTCTTTCTTCATGTAACTTCAAGACTTGAGGCTTCCTTGAATTGCATCTAACGTAATCAACTCTTCTTTCTTCGAAAAGGTATCATTGCTCTAAGTCTTAGAATGTAACAAGGTTAATGCAGAGCAAAGAGTTATATGACTATTTTTCAGTATAACAGTCGAGGGAACAGTTCCTACTGGTTCCCAACCAGTACATGGAACACTTTTTGATCAACTATTCCCTACTAATAGAGAAATTAGTTTAATAGATATTATAATCAAGTAATAACTTGTCTGGCGAAACAGTGTATTAATACAGCTGGTTCCAGACCAACTGTTACCACACTTCTATCATCCTGTTTCATGTGTCAATGTTTTTCATCACTCAAAACCCAAAGAACTCAACAAATTCCCCCTTTTTAATTATGAAAAACGAATTGAAGTTGCCTGCAACCAACAAGTTAGTAAACTTAAAACCTCAATTAGGTACTCAAATAGATTTGAGCGTAACCAACAGACTCTAGACTCAAATGAACAAGTTAGGTAAGCTAACCGATTCCTACAAAAAGAAAATTGCAGAAAAAATAAGCTGACTCCCCTAAACTATTATTCTAAACTAAACTTTGACTCAATCTAAACTAGCAGACTCTAGGCTTCAACTTCGTACACTACTTTTGGCATCATTAAAAAGTATTCTCATTGCACAAGTATTATGCACATATTATTAAATGTACGTATCCATACGGTGGCATCGACCACCATTCAAGTATCATGCTGCAAGAAAAGATTAGTTAAATAGTTCATACCATATAAAAGATTATAGCTCTCACAAACCAACAAATTTCAACAAAAGAACCCAATTCTACATAAGAAGAATGGGCGTACATAGAATGGGCTGGGATAAAAACAGTTCAACAAAATCAGTTATTTTAGAATAAGGGGGAGGGGGAAATAGGAGCAGAAACAACATCACCCCTCTCCATCGTATTCTTCCTTCTCCTCCTCGTCATGCTCAACCTCCTCTTCATCTGGATCATCATCTGGTTCCTCTTCAACTCCTTCATCCTCTCCAGCATCTTCCTCATGGTCTCCTTCAGCCACTTGCTGCTTATCATCATCAGTCTGGACTGGTTCCTTATCCTTTGTATCACCAACCTCCGAAACCATCAAGTTTGAAGCAGCAGCAAGAGCAGATACCTGTGCCTGAGAGGGAACAGAAGCAATCCCTTGAGCCATCTGGGACTTGATATCTTGAATAGTAAGGAGCAACATCTGAGTGTCAGCTAACTCCTTCTCCATTTGCTCCACCATGGAAGTGACTGATGATGAATGACCTTGAACCAATGTCATGATGTTGCTGAGGATACTCTCCTGGTTCTCCAACCACTTTAGAACCATTTCCTGACCTGTTGGTTCCTTAACCTTCTTCTTCTTCTTTGGTGGATGTTTTACCACCTTGCTGGTTCCTCAATTTTAAGTCTTAACACATCAGCACTAATGTCAAGACCCTTCTGCTTAAGGATAGATTTGGTAAAGACTACAACAGACACTATTGCCCCACTGAGAGGGACATTGTTACTCTTAAGCAGTTGAGTAATAACGGAATCATATGGTAGAGAGTGGTGTGATGAATTATAGCAACTTATCATGTGATCCATCATCAGAGCAGGGAGATTAATTTTGATTTTCATCATCATGAGATACATAAGAACCACCTCCATGATGCATACTGTTTTTCTGCCCTAAGCCCTTGGGAACAAAACCTTGTTCTATACAGAATTACTAGTTCCTTGAGTTTAGCAGACTTAAATACAACAGGTTTCTTGGGCATCTTCCCACCAAATAAAACTTATATATTTCCTCTAGTGTGACCCCAACCAACATGGGCCACCATTCACCAGAATACTTATCAAATCCAACTCTAGGTACTCCCAACATGCTAGCCAACGTAGCAACAGACAGACTCACATCAACATTGTCAACATGAAAACCAATAGACATATTAGGCAACTAGTTCAGATTCACATAAAACTCCCTAACTCCACTAACACAAGTAGCATTGCATTTAAACAAAGGCATCCATTCTTGGAACTCAATAACTCTTTAAACTTTGACACAGCAGGCACATCAAAATAACCATCCTCAACACGACACCCAGACAGAACAACCCTAGCACTTAAATTAGTAGAACAAGTAGTAATAGGGGATTCTATAGATTTACCTTTTAAAGCGCGAGGAGTCCTAACTGTTACTCTTTTCCTCTTGGTTACCTTAGCAGAACCAGTAGACTGTTCTTCCTGAACCTCTTCCTCCTTCTTTACTGAAGATCGAGTCACCCTACAACGCACCTTGATTGCAATGCTAGGCGAGCTTTCCTGGTGACCAGTAATTTCCACCTCTTCATCTCCAGTTCCCAGATCTTCCTGAACTACATCCTCCAAGTCCTGGTTTATATATCTTTGTGCTTCTTGGTGTTGTTCCCCCTAAGACGTTGCTGATTCCTTGATGGTGGAACCAACAGTCTCTAAGGTACCATAATGTGTCACGATTTCCTTTGAAATAAATTGGGTTTCTTTGGTTTTGGGAGATGAAGGTGATTTTTATGGTGGATCTTTTGTAGTGGTTTGAGATTTTGTGGGTGATGAAGTTTTGGAAGCAACCGTTGAGGGTGCTGCCATTTGGCTTTGATCGGATTGAGGTAGGTTTGGAGGTAAACCGGTGTTCCCCTGAGATGAAGTAGAGGAATCACTAGTATGTCCCCTTCCCCGTCCTGTTTTGGTTGTGCTTGGGGAGCCACGGAGATGCCCTGAGATCACTCCCAAACTTCTTGACAGGTTTTGTGGTTTTTCTTCCCATTGCAACAAAAAGATTCACGGAGAAGATGATGAACAGTTAACTTCGAAATTCAAATTTTGAAGTAGAACTACAACACAAGAGAGAGAGAGAGAGAGAGAGAGAGAGAGGGAGAGAGAGAGAAGTTGCGAGTGATGATGAGAGAGAAGTGACATACAAAATGGGTAGCACAATTGTACATAAATATTTGTAAGGAAGCAAGAGGCCAAAAATAAGGTGGTTGACCAATAAAATAGTAACAGCATAAGAAGTTTCAAATTTTGAATCAAATTTGGCAATGATTACTAGCCATAAATCTCTCAACCAAACCGAGTAATTAGGCATGCATAATATTTGCCTTGGTGATGAAGAAAAATAACAAAAACAAGATTATTTCCTTCCAAAAGGAAAATATCTTATATTAATTTTCCAAAAGATATAAAAATATCAATCGAAAAACATATCAATGCTAAACTGTTGTTTCCCTTTGCTGGTACCTATAGAAAACCACTTCACCTCATTTCTGGAAACTTAGTTTTACTTAACCTGTTTTTCTTGCAATGATGGTTCTCAACCCTTTTGAGGTTTTGAACCATCTACACAACAATTGAAGGATTTTGACATAGGTCTATACACAAACTATATAAGAGAATACAATTCTAACCCATCATTGAGGAAAGTAGTTGAAGCCAAATTACCTAAAATCTAACTACACCTAACAAGACTCTTAATTTACAAAAGTAATCTCTACACAAAGTTTTACTGAAAATATAGGCTATCTGATCCTCACTTTTACAAAACAACAACTCCACCTAGCCTTTTTCCACATTGTCTCTCAAGAAATGATGTCTAATTTCATTGTGCTTGGTTTTGGATTGTTGAACAGTATTCTTTGAAATATTTAAAGCACTAGTGTTGTCACAGAAAATGGGAACATTATCATAAACAATACCAAAATCTTTTAGCTGGTTCCTTATCCACAGTAACTGGGAACAACATGAAGCTGCAGCAATATACTCTGACTCTGTTGTGGATAGGGCCACTGAATTTTGCTTTTTAGAACCCCAAGAGATTAGGCAAGAGCCAATAAAGTGTTCCATAACTGATGCGCTATTCCTATCATCAAGAAAACCAGCATAATCTGCATCTGTGTACCCAACTAGTTCAATTGGACTACCATTGGGGTACCACAAGCACGGTTGTTCTGTTGGTACAAGATACCTTAGTTTCCTTCTACCAACCTTCAAATGAGACTCCTTTGGATTGCTTTCAAACCTAGCATACAATCCAACATAAAACACAATGTCAGTCCTACTCGCTATTAGGTAAAAAGGGAGCCAACCATCTCTTTGTACAGTGAAGCCTCCACATCTGCTCCCCTCAGATCAGCATCCAAATTTGTGGATGTGGGAATTGATGTGTCATAAGCCTTACTGTTCTCCATGCCAAGTTTCTTCAGCAACTCTTTCAAGCACTTTTGTTGATGTATCATGATACCATCAGCTGTTTGCTTCATTTGTAAGCCTAATAAGAATCCCAATTCTCCCATCATGCTCATCTCAAATTCACTCTGCATAAGATTAGCAAACTCATCACATAACACCTAATTAGTAGCACCAAATTAAAAATCATCAACATAAATTTGTACAACAATCAAGGGGGTTTCCCCTAGTTTTGATGATGTCTTTTCCACTGTTCCCCTCTTGTAACCCATTATCCATCAAGAAGGTGGACAACCTCTCATACCAGGTTCTTGGAGCTTGCTTCAATCCATAAAGTGCTTTGTTTAATTTATAGACACGATAAGGGAACCGCTTTTCCTCAAAACCAGGTGGTTGTTCTACATATACCACTTCCTTCAAATAGCCATTTAGAAAAGCAGCCTTGTGGTTGTTCTACATATACCACTTCCTTCAAATAGCCATTTAGAAAAGCAGCCTTGACATCCATCTGAAACAACTTCATATGCATGTGAGCTGTAAAAGCAATCAAAATTCTAATAGCATCTAATCAAGCTACAGGTGCAAAGGTTTCATCATAATCACTGCCTTCTTGTTGATTGGAGTGTTGCACCACAAGCCTAGCTTTGTTTCTAACTATTGTACTTAGGTTATCTAATTTGTTTCTGAAGGCCCATTCTGTGCCAATGACTCTATTTAAGGGTCGAGGTTTAAGATGCCAAACCCAGTTCCTCTGGAATTGATTTAACTCTTCTTGCATTGCTAGAACCCAATATGGATCAGTCAATGCCACCTTTTAGTCAGTTGGCTCTATACTAGACAGGAAAGAATGAAAATCATAAAAGTTTTGATAAACACTTCTTCTCGTTTGAATTACCTTATCTATATTACTTATGATTGATCTAGAGAATGAGAAGAATGAAACTTGTAACTTTTGAAACCAAATTCATTTTGTGCTTCTTCATTCTGTAGGGAACCAGTGCGATCATGAATCTCATCTCTCTTCTCTCAGTGGAACCAGAAGGATTCATGTTCACATTGTTTCCCAAAGCATCACTTACCTCACGTTCAAGGTAAGCTCTTGCATTATTGTTGAGCTCATCTGTTCCCCCTATACTCCTTACATGTCTCTCTCTTCTGAGGAATCATTAGGTCCTGGTTCCGCATCCGCATCCGAATTCTCATTCTCTTTATTATTTCCTCTAGGCCCTTCAGCATCGTCATTTGATGGACTAGTAGGTGTCCTAGGTCAACTTGCATTCCGTCTGTTGAACAGGCAACATGGTTCCCCGTAAACACCATAAGTCCAATTACTTTATTAGGTTGTACTTACGCAATCTCAGAAGACATGTTAAATTCATCAAGGATGACATGGACACATTCCTCAAAACACAAATTCCACTTATTAAAGACTCTATATGCTTTTCTTTGAAAAGAGTATCCAAGAAAGATTCCCTCATTACTCCTAGGATGAAATTTATTAAGCTGGTTCTTTCCATTGTTATGTACATAGCATTTGCGTCCAAAGACATGAAAGTATGTAATACTAAGTTTTCGTCCTTTGAGGAGTTCATAGGGAGTCTTATTTAACTTTGGTCTAATGAGACCTCTATTCAAAATGTAGCAAACAGTATCAACAGCTTCACCCCAGATACTCTTAGGGAGACCACTCTCAATGAGCATCATTCTCGCCATCATCTCAAGAGTTCTATTCTTTCTTTCAACAACAACATTTTTTGAAGTGTTCTGGGAGCTAAGAAGTTGTGACTAACTCCATGTTCCCTACAATCACTAGTAGAAAAAAAGGATTTTGCTGCGCCACATTTGATGCAGTTCTTTGAGATGTTTAAAGAACCGCAACAAATACTTGTTGATGATTTCAACACAAAATTATTTGCTGATTCAACACAAAATTAAACAAAGACTCCGCCCCAAGCCCAGCCCAAAAGGAGAGTTATAAAAGCAAAAAAAAAAAAAACATTCTAAAAATCTTTATTCTTTTCTTACTCCTAACCCTAACCCTATCTCTCTTTTCTATCTTCTCTGATCTTCTAACCCTAACCCTCACCTCAATCGTTTTCTCTTGCCTAGCTCACCAAAATTAGTCAAAACATTATTCTTCATCAAAATCAAATTTTCTTCAATCATTGTAGTTTAATTAGGTTTCTGGCGTCATCATCTTCTTCTCCTTCACCTTCGTTTTTACCTCCAATGGCGGATTCATCATCCTTGAGTCTTCGAATCAAAAACTAGAGGTTTGAATTTGTCAGTTTTTAGGTTTGAATTTGCTTGAATTTCGTCTATATACGGAAACTTATTCATGAGTTTGTTTTATGCGATTTTCAGCGATATCATCTCAGACCTAAATATCATCTCCCTCTTTATTTTCAATTTTCTCTCTTTTTTCGGTCTTATTTTTCATTTTCAAGTTTTATTTTGTGTTTTAATTTTTGTGTTCGAATTTTGCGAGTTTTGGTGGCTTTTAGAGGCGATTTTTGGAGGCGATTTCTGGTGGCTTTTGGAGGCGATTTTAGGTGGTTTTTGGTTCTAATGATGATGATATTGATAACCTCCTTCATTCTTGTTCTGAGTTAATTCATTCTCTCTTCTTATTTTATTTTGTTTTTTTGTTTTAAATAATGCACACCAACTGTTTGAATTTTTGCCTTAATGAAATTTTTAAGTTTTACTGTAATTAACTTGTTGACTTGTTGGTGTTACTCAATTTCAGTTTTAATGCATACCATCCATTTGATTTTATGTTTAGTAGAGTTGTTCGAAATTTAAAATACGTACCTTAATTATAATTACTCTTGTTGATTTTATTCTTGAGAGATTGGTTTAAGATACCCACTAAAATTATAATTAGTTGTGCTTTTTTTTGGGGAATAACCACTTGTTTGATTTTATGTTTTGGAGAGTTATTTGAAAGATTGTTTACATTTGTTGTGGTTTGTAATCCTATATGATTACATGTTATTTGATTCTGGTGGTGATGATGCGAAAGTACCGAGCTCTTCGGAGTTTAAAAACAAGCCTGATGGTTGGGAAACTACATCGAAACTTGAAGATGGAAATGTGTGGGAGATGTCACAGAGGGAAGAAGATATCCTTCTTCAAGAATTCGAGCGTCGAATGGCTTTTTGCAAGTTCAAGTGTTCTTTGGTTGTGTAATCACTTCACTAATAAAAGAGTCACTTGGATTTTAGATCAACAATAAATCTAGACTTTTGTCCAGTATAGTAAATGAGAAGTTAAAGTTGTTTGTGGGTTTGGTTGTTTGTGACTGATTGATGGTGAGTCTAAGTGGTTGTAAGTGTTTGTGTGAGTGGTTGTGAGTGTTGATTGAGTGTGTGAGTGACTGAATGTGAGTGAGTGTGTGACTCTGAATGTGAGTGACTGTGAGTGAATGGTGAGTGTGAGTATTTGAGTGAGTGGCTGTGAGTGATGAGTAAGTGTGTGACTGACTGAATGTGAGTCAGTGTGTGTGTTAGTGACTCCGAATGTGAGTGACTGAGTGAGTGACTGTGAGTGAATGGTGAGTGTGAGTGTTTAAGTGAGTGTTGTTGCTATGTGTTATTGTTATTGTTGTGCAGTTGTTGCTGTGTTGTTGTTATTGCTGTGTGCAGTCATTGTTGTTGCATTGTTGGAATGTTTAAGATTTCTTCCTTTAACAGAAACAGAACCGTACTTAATCAAATCTTGATGGCTTTTGCGACTTTAATAGATTGTCAGCTTTATTTGAATCAAAATGATGATTTTGCCTGGTTTTTAAGCTCTGTTATCTAGAGATTAGTTCTGATTTTTAATCTAGAGATTAGTTCAATTTTATCTAAATTGACGACATTTATTTTAAGTATTTATTGGCAACATTTGAGTTTATTTCAATATAGAACTTCCTATCTTTTCAGTTTTTCCGATTCTATTTTGTTCTATCTTTTGTTTAGTTTTGTTGTCTTGTATTTTGTTTTGCTGTCTTCTGATCTATTCTGTCTTCGTTTCTGCGTTGTCTTTTGTTCTGCTCTGTCTTCTGTTATGCTGCCTTCTGTTCTTCTGTCTTCTGTCTTCAGTGCATGTTGTTTCTACTGTTGTTTCTGCTTTCGCTGCTGCAGGTGGGTTCAATTACGGCGGGGCTGCTGTTAGCAGCTGCTGCTGCATGGTGTTTTGCTGCTGCTGCTGCTTGGTGTTGTTCTGTTGCTGCTTGGTGTTTCTGCAAACTTGTTGTTTGCTGCTGCTGCTTAATGTTGTTCTACCTGCTTGTTGTTTCTGCAAACTTGTTGTTTTCTACTTTGTTTCTAACAATCAGTTGTTTGCTTCTGTTTCTTCGGTTTGCTGCTGTTTGCTTGGCTGCTGGAATTGTCATTTAATTTGATGTTCTTCTGTTGTAATTATTTCGATTGAAATTACAACCTTTTATGTATTTGATGTTCTTCTGTTCTTCTTTGAAGTAATGAATCTTTTTTAACTTAAATTTCAAATGTATTTTTGTGATAGAAGTGTATTTTTTTTGTGATAGAAGCGTAATTATATTGAAAATAATTGATTCTATGTATGTATAACATTTCAGCTTCTAATTTTGCTTTAAAATGCAAAAAAAAAAAAAAAAAATTTTTTTTGGGTGCTTATTTGCTGCGGTTTTGTGAATAACCGTAGCAAATAATATGTTGGTTTATTGCTGCTGCTCCAAGTGCTGTGGTTAAAAACTGCAGCAAATACCCCTAAAAAACGCAGCAAAAGTGGATTTTTGTATTAGTGAATAATCAATAAAGTCAGCATTATCAATTTCAGTTTCATGGTTTGATCTTACCGCAACCAGCTTGTGTGTAAGCTGGTTCTCCACCTGTTTCACCAATGCCACAAACTCATCAAATGTTTCATCCTTTGAGTGTAGAAAAATCACCCAAGTGTAACTGGACAAATCATCAACCAAAACACATACATATCTATGATCTCTTTGACTTTGTACAAGCTTAGGATCACACAACTCAATATGTACAAGTTCGAAGCGTCTACTAGTACTAATAACACTTTTAGACTTGAAAGAAATTTTGACCTGTTTCCCCTTGGCACATTCTGAACAAACTTTGTTTGCCTCGTACTTGATGCTAGAAAGTCCTATCACCAAGTCACGAGACTTAAGTTTATTCAAGAGTATCAAGCTATCCATTGATTGTTGTCAGAAACAGCTCTCTAACAAATGGACTTGTTCTCAGGAATTTAGTCCAGAAAGGTAATGTAAATATCATTCTTCTAAGTACCCTCGCATATAAGTTCACCTGTTTGGGAGTTAACTATATGACATAGGTTGGCTTGAAACTCTTCTCCATTACCTTTGTCTTATAGTTGCGAAATGCTCAAAAAATTATGTTGCAAGCCTTCAACATAATATACATCATCTATTGTTTGTGAAAGTGTCTTACCAACCTTACATAAACCAGTGATGGTTCCCTAGCAGTTATGATGTGATTAATGATAGAAAAATCGCCAACCACAATGATAGAAAACTAGTTCGTTTTTTCTCTAAAGCCAAGCACCAAGAAAAACGATCGAGGTCGAATAATTTTGTGAATTGATTAAAGCTATGCACCCTCAATTCTTAAAATTATCCTCACAGGAGTCTAAAGCCTAGGCACCAACTCTCAACGTGTTAGAAATTTTCTCACACTCGAAAATTTCCCACACCTTCGGTTTTTTATGTTTGTTTTATAGAAAACAAATAAAACTTAAACAATAATGTTTATTGAATTCTCTAATCTGAATTTTACAAACTAATGTTGAGATTATTTATAGTTATAATCATCAACAAAATCCTAACTAAACTAAGCTAAGATACACGCACAAATAAGGCTAAAATCATCTCCTAAAAGGTGACTCATCAATGACTCACAAGATAAGATGCCACATCATCAATGCATGTCATTCTCATCTTGCTAAAAAACTCTAACAAACTATATCTAAACCAAAAACATCCTAACAAACTTCTTAGTACCTTGCTAAACAAGATAATCAACAAATTACAACCAGATTTACACAAACCATGAATTTTGAGTCCCTGTCACTCACAATAGTTTTCAGCAGCCCATGTAACCTAACAATGTCTCGAAAATACAACTCTGCCTTATTAACAGCATCATCAGTCTTGTGACATGGTATGAAATGAGCCATCTTTGAAAACCTGTCAACCACAACCATTATAGCATCCTTTTGCCTTGCAGTTCTAGGCAAGCCAACTATAAAATCCATAGAAATCATCCCAAGGGGCTTCTGCCACTGGCAAGGGTGTGTAGAATCCCTGATGGAAGGATGCCTTTGCTTTCTGACAAACAGCACACTGTGAGATAACTGCTTCAACATCTGCAATCATTCTAGGCCAATAGAAATGTTCCTGCAACATTGTCAATGTCTTTGTAATGCCAAAATGACCTGCAATTCCACCCCCATGCGCCTCTTTGACGGGCAATTCACGAATACTACACTTAGGGATGCAAAGTAGATTCCCCTTGAATAAGAATCCATCATGTAGCACATAAGACCCCATTGACCCCTTCGTAATTTATGAATACATAGGACCAAAATCTCCATCTTGCTCGTAATATTGTGTAATTAACTCCAAACCAACCAATTTGAAATTAAGAACACCAATTAAAGCATACCTCCTTGATAGAGCATCAGCAACCACATTAGATTTGCCTTCTTTATACTTTGATGAAAAGTGAAAAGACTGCAAAAATTCAACCCACTTAGCATGTCTTGGATTGAGTTTATGTTGGCCATTGATATGCTTCAGAGCCTCATGATCAGAATGCAATACAAAGTGACTTGGTCGCAAATAATGACTCCAGTGATCCAATGCTTGAACAATAGCATAGAATTCCTTGTCATAGGTAGAGTAGTTCAACCTTGCTCCATTCAATTTCTCACTAAAATAAGCTATAGGTCGCTTACCTTGAACCAACACTGCACCAATCCCTACGCCACTAGCATCTGTCTCAACTTCAAAAGGTTTCGAAAAGTCTGGTAAGGCTAAAATAGGAGCTTGACAAAGCAATTTCTTCACTAATTCGAATGCCTTTTGCGCATCTTTAGTCCATTCAAACTTCTCTTTATTCTTCTTAATACACTCGGTCATAGGAGCTACGACAGAAGAGACATTTTTCACAAATCTTCTATAAAAAGAAGCTAAACCATGGAAATCACGCACCTCAGTCACAAATTTCGGAACTGGCCATGACTTAATAGCTTCTACTTTCGAAGGATCAACTGAAACACCATCTTTAGCAACAATGTAGCCTAGAAACGTCACACTAGTTACCATGAACGAGCACTTTTCGAGCTTAGCGTACAACTTCTGCTTCCTTAAAGTTTCAAACACTTCTCTTAGATGCCGCAAATGATCTTCAACACTTGTACTATACACCAATATATCATCCAAGTAGACAACCACAAACTTTCCAACGAAAGGCTTCAAAACTTCATTCATCAACCTCATAAAAGTACTAAGAGCATTAGTAAGACCAAAAGGCATAACTAACCATTCATAGAGCCCTAGTTTAGTTTTGAATCCTGTTTTCCATTCATCACCCTTTTTCATTCAAATTTGATGATAACCACTCCACAAATCAATCTTAGTAAACACTTGTGAGCCAAATAATTCATCCAATAAATCATCTAAACGTGGAATAGAAAACCTGTATTTGATGGTGATGTTGTTCACAGCTCTAGAATCAATGCACATTCTCCATGATCCATCCTTCTTAGGAACAATAAATGTTGGTACTGCACATGGACTCATACTCTCCCTGACATACCCTCTTGCCATCAATTCTTCAGTCTGACGTTGAATCTCTTTAGTTTCTTCTGGATTGCACCTGTAAGCTAGTTTATTAGAAATCTAAGCTCCAGGAACCAGGTCAATCTGATGTTCAATTCCTCTGATGGGCGGCAACCCTGGTGGCAATTCATCAGGAAATATGTCTTGAAATTCGTGCAATAAGGGGTGCAACTCCCAAGGGATGCTCGTTGCTTTCTCTTGCACTTCCTTAGCCATCAACACATAGAACTTCTCACAATTTTTCATCTCTTGCTCCATGGCCTTCTTATCAATCAACAAAACACCCTTCTTGTTGCTCACATCTTTCGAAAATTTTGAGACTTCCAAAGGTTTCAACGCAACTAGTTTACCTTGTGCCTGCTTTCTAATGATGTATATATTTGTTCTACCATCAAACTGTACAAATCTATCATACTGCCATGGTCTTCCAAGCAATATATGACACGCATCCATAGGACATACATCACAAATCACTTGATCATCGAAATTTCCAATCTTAAAACTAATCAGAGCTTGTTTATTCACCCTGACATCACTTGTGTTACTGAGCCAGTGTAATTTGTAAGGTTGAGGATGTTCAGTGGTAGGAATCTCCAGTTTGATGATTAATACAGTAGAGACCACATTAGTGCAACTACCTGAATCAATTATTAGATCACACAATCTTCCTAGAACATTGCACCTGGTGATGAAAATCTTATCAATCTGGTTCTCTGTGGGTGGCGCAACTTCGGATTGCAAAACCCTTCGGAGAACTAAACTCTGGCCATTCACTTCAAGTATAATCTCTTCAATCTCCTCTTCCTTTGTATCATAATTCGCGCCATCTTCTTGTTGTTGACGTTCATTCTCCTCTTCTTTAAAGTCTACATCATCCGCCCAATTTCGAGTAGTATGGACTCTTGAATGGGGACAATCCTTCTGGATATGACCTTGACCTTTGCACTTGAAGCATGTACGTTGATCAGGGTTTGGAGGCTTAATAGCAGAGACTTTATCCTTGATATACAGAGGAGGTTTCGAAGTGGAATTGAAATTTTGTTTATAAGGAACAACTGCACCTTCCTTCTTCACAAAGGGTTTCGAAAAAGTAATTGTTTTCTTCAAAAATTGTTTCTCAATCCTAGATGCAACCTTGCAAACTTCATTAAAAGTCCAGTAAGGTTGTAATTCCACCTTTTCTCTTATTCTTTCATCTAGACCAGCAACATAACGAGCAACTTGATGATCCTCCTTTTCTTCTAGATCGCAGATGGTAATCAAATTGAGGAATTCAAATGTATATTCTTCAACTGATTTTCTATCCTGCTTCAAAGTATGCATTTTTATAAAGTTGCGTTGCTCATAATCTTGAAGAACAAAACGTCTCCTCATATCCTTCTTCAGTTTCGTCCAAGTAGATACCTTAGACTTCCCATCCTTCTTTCTTTTCTTTTGCATACCTTCCAGCTATAAACTAGCTAAGCCAGTCAACTTTAGCTATGTAATCTTGTATGATTTTCGATCGTCATACTCCTTATACTTGAAAATTCGTTCAATCAGCCAATACAGGAACTTTTCAGGATCTAAACTTCCACTAAATTCGGGAATATCTATTTTAAGATTTCGGTCATCATCCTTAGGCCTATCCATTTTTTTGTGTCTACTCATAGGTTCGTCATTGCTGGAACTTGACGAGTACCTTTTTCTTAATTTGCGTGCACTCCTTAAGCTTGCTTGCTTATCATCCGAACTAGGATCCGACTCCCCTTTGCTTCCACCCTTGGATTTGCTAGGTGACTTCAATTTTTCGGCAAAATCCTTCATGGTGGCCTCAAACATAGCCTTCAACTCCTCTATGTCTTTGCGCAATTCTTCAATAGTAATCTTAGGAGTATTGACTTCATCAGCTGACATGATTGCACTTGTTTCAACAATGAAATTATGCAATAACCTTGAGGATTAATTTCCTCTCAACGAGAGCACCAAAAGTTGATGTGATTAATGATAGAAAAATCGCCAACCACAATGATACAAAACTAGTTCGTTTTTTCTCTAAAGCCAAGCACCAAGAAAAACGATCGAGGTCGAATAATTTTGTGAATTGAATAAAGCTATGCACCCTCAATTCTTAAAATTATCCTCACAAGAGTCTAAAGTCTAAGCACCAACTCTCAATGTGTTCGAAATTTTCTAACACTCGAAAATTTTCCCACACCTTCGATTTTTTATGTTTGTTTTGTAGAAAACAAATAAAACTTAAACAATAATGTTTATTGAATTCTCTAATTTGAATTTTACAAACTAATGTTGAGATTATTTATATGCATAATCATCAACAAAATCCTAACTAAACTAAGCTAAGATACACGCACAAATAAGGCTAAAATCGTCCCCTAAAAGGTGACTCATCAATGACTCACAAGATAAGATGCCACATCATCACTGCATGTCATTCTCATCTTGCTAACAAACTCTAACAAACTATATCTAAACAAAAAATATCCTAACAAACTTCTTAATACCTTGCTAAACAAGATAATCAACAAATTACAACCAAATTTACACAAAAATATGATTTACCCAAATCCACACAAAAGTATGATCTACCCAAATCCACACAAAATCGTCAAAATTGACGCCACACAAGCTTTGTCCAAATTTGTGCAATTTTGTGATTTTTCTTCAAATCTTCAAGAAACCTTTCAAGATTCAATCTTTTAATCAAGAAACCTTCAATAAGTCATCTTCCATGTGTATAAGGCTGTAAATGAAGATTAAGACACTTCAAGAAATAAAAGACTCAATGCCTAAAATGAGAAAAACCCTATCAAGTGAAATGGGATTAAAACTCATAGGCAAAACCAACTTATTCCCCTAATTCCGCCATTCTTTCCTTTACTTCAAATGATCAAGTAAATTCATGTGTCACCATACACACCCATGATGATGTCTTTGAAGATCCCAAAAGCCTTGAATCTCCATAAGCCATTATTTCCCCCCTACTTGCATCATTTTTAGAAGCCATTATCAAACCTTCGAAGTTATCACTTTGTTTCGTATCATGTTATCTCCAAAGGTCACACTTTCATCATCAAAGGCTACTAATAATGAAAGAAATTGCTTCTTATCCTCAGACATGTGTCTTGAGCATCCACTGTCCAAATACCAATAGGTACTTCTCTTTACTTTAGCCTGCAAGAACAAATCAAACATTAGGTTTAGGAACCCAATTATCTTTTGGTCCATTTTCAAGAACAATTGGCTCTAGTTGGTCTTTTCTTCTCCAAATCAACTTCATATATTTAGTGTTCTTTTTCACATTATTATTCCTAGCTGGGAAATCATGAATTTTATGCCAATTCATACCACAATAATAACAAACATGAAAATCTCTGGTCATTACATACTTACCTCTTTTGAATTCTTTTATCCATGTGGTTTCCTTCGGGGTCCAGTTAGTCCTTGTTCTCTTTCTGGTATAACCAAGACCAACTATTACCTTGTTACCTCTTGTTGAGGTTAGATGACTCAATGTTTCCTGTTCATTTAATAGTTAATCGACATGTCTTTGACTATTATGAAGCTGTTTCTCCTTGGTTTCAAGCGTCTTGGCCAACAACTCATTCTTTTCTCTTAAGAAATCAAAATCTATTTTCAAAGCTTCGAGTTGTAGGTTAAGTTGTGAGACCAAGGGGTCAATAGACGTATCAACAACCATAGGCTTATTTCCCTTTTTTAATTAATGAATTTCAGCATGCAAATCACATAATTTACTTTTGTATTCATCAATCATATCACTGGTGTTACTTGCAGGGGAAACAATGAACTGTGTAGCTTTAAGTGAAGCAGTCTCCTTGTGTAAATCTTCTAAGTTGAGAACCAATATGTCAAAGGCCTTCAACAAAGAAGATTTACTACAAGAGCTTGCCTTACTTCTAACTGCTGAAAAATTAGGAGGCACACTAAAGGTTGTTAAGTCTCTAGGGAACAAGGCAATCAGATCTTCTTCCCCATAATTGGGATAGTCCGGTTTAGAAGATATTGCCTTTTCTATTTCCACCTTGCAAGTATCCAATTCAACCTCTAATTCTGCTAATTGAATTTTTAGTTCATGGCAAACTTCTTCTAGGTGATCACAACTGGCAATAACTATATCACATTCAACACGTTTTTCTTTGAGCTCTCTTTTGCCAGTTATGTAAGTTTCACCTAACTTATAGCATTTATCTTATAAGGAATTAATACAAGCAAGCATATTCTCTCTATCATATTCATGCATATCTTCTCTAACCTGTTCTAAATTTACCTTATGTTCATGTAGTACATCCTTCTTTGTCATCAAGCAAGTTTTGGATGCGTTGGTTCCTCCTCTGGCTCCCGAATCAGTGCTGTCACCTCTGATCGATATTTGTAAAGGCAGTCAAGCAAACATCAGGATTAGGTGATTATTCATCCTCATCATATCCCGAGTCAAAATCACCCTACATGGATGCTATCTTAGCATTATTGAATGCTCTCTTGTCACCAGATTTGGACTATTTGTCCTTTCACTTAGGACAATCTCAAATAATATGTCCCTTTTATCCACACTTAAAACAACTTGTAACAGAGGAGTTAGATTTCTTAAAATTCTTACCTTTGAAGTTTCTTCTTTGCTCACGAATGGTTTTCTCAAATATTTTAGCAATCATGCCAATCTCATCATCTTCCTCTTCTACTGTTCCCTTAAGATCTATGCCTCTGGCTGGTTCCTTCTTAGTCTTTGAATCAATGGACGTTTCATGAGTCACGAGGGAACCAATAAGCTGTTACAGAGTCAAGGTAGATAGATCCTTTGCTTCATAGATCGCTGTTACCTTGGCTGCCATGCATCTGTTAAAATGCATAACTTTTTTCTCACAAGATCCTCAGGAGAAAAAAATTGATAGAGAGATTTAAGATCATTGACAATTGTCGTAAATCTACGAAACAATCATTGACCTTTTCGTTCATATTCATGTTAAACAATTCATACGTAGACATAAGTAAATCAATTTTACAACTTTTTACCTCATTGGTTCTCTCAAAAACAAGTTCGAGGATGTCATAAATCTCTTTTGCATTACTGCAACCAAAGATCTGGTTTGTTTCATTGTCACCTATGGCTTGTTGTAGAATTGACATTGCTTTGGCATTCTTCTCCAGCAGTTTGTAATCAACATGACCCAACTCACTATCCTTCTTGGCAATGTTGTTTCTTTCAGCATCCTTCTTAGTAATGACATTAGGATCGTTTTTTTACTACAAGTCAGGCCAACACTCATAGTCAATTCCCATGATAACGTTTTTAATCATGTTCTTCCACCAAGCATAGTTGTTCCAGTTGAACTTTGGTGTCTTGTTGTCATACCCTATAGCAATTAGTTCTTAAGTCATCCTTGACTTCTCTAGATGTTACTTTTATGAGAAATCTTGGCTCTGATACCAATTGAAGGTTTGATGGAACTCAAGAAGGGGGGGGGGGTGAATTGAGTGTTAAGGCTCGTTGACAAATTCTTGTTTCTTTTTCGGTTGTGTGAGGAACCAGTTGAGCTGGTTCCTGATGCAGCAGAATATAAAGTAAAGCAATAAAGGAAACACCAAATTTAACGAGGTTCAGCCAACTATGGCCTACGTCCTACTATCTTATGTTCTCTTATTAATCAACTCCGAAATAAGAAACACGCTCCCCTAATGTTTCCCTACTTTGGGAACCAGTACACCCCACACTCTACTCCGAGTGTGTTCTCAAGCTTACCCTAGTAAGCACTAGTGTTTGAACTCACAAACACTCACCCGATCTTCAACCCCACTGTAGAAGACCTTGAATATATCAAACTCTCTTGATCTCACTTCTTAACAAGTATATGAGAGAAAATCAATTTGACTTTAAGTGTTTTTATGTATTTCTTAGTGAAGCACCTGTGTTTCGAGTGTGTTTTAGGTCTCAAAATAATACACCATCTTTATGTGTGAGAGGCTCGTGAAATATGAGAGTTTAGATGAGTATATATACGCATGGATTGACAAAAACCCCAGTTTCCTAAAGTCACAAAATCTTGAGAAACAAGCAACTTTGTGATTTAAGGAAAGTATATATTTTTATTCCGATTTATTAGAGAATAAAATCGAGAATAAAATAAATACTCCTAGAGTTTTTGGCAAGAAAATATACTAACCTAAAAATCTCCCAGTTGCTATAATATTTTCAAAACAAAACTTTGAAAAATATTTTTTTAGGAAATCTTTTTCAAAACTCGCTGCTTTAAATATTCCACGACAGTGAACCTAGTTCCTCAACCCAGTTCCTTTTTTTGAGTATGTTATGAATTTGTTCCAAACTTTGTTCCCAAATTCATAATACCACTTAACACACTTAAAACACTTGTAATGCCCATTCACAAAAGTTCATACTACAAAAAACTTTACATGAAGATCCTAGTATAAACTTAATTAATGTATAAATCCTCTTTCTTAATGTAACTTCAAGACTTGAGGCTTCCTTAAATTGCATCTAATGTAATCAACTCTTCTTTCTTTGAATGTATTCAAAAAGGTCTCCTTGCTCTAAGTCTAGGAATGAACTCCTTTGCTGCACATGTAACAAGGTTAATGCATAGCAAAGAGTTATATGACTATTTTTCAGTATAACAGTCGAGGAAACAGTTCCTATTGGTTCCCAACCAGTACATGGAACATTTTATGATTAACTATTCCCCTGCAAATAGACAAGTTAGTTCAATAGATATCATAATCATGTAATAACTTATCTGGGGAAACAATGTATTAATACGCTGGTTCCAGACCAACTATTTCCACACTTGTATCATCCTATTTCTTGTGTTCATGTTTGTCATCATTCAAAACCCAAAGAACTCAACATAATATGAAGATACTCGTAAACTAAAAATGGTGGATATAACTAAATAGTGGAAAATAATTAAGTTATAATCTTTTTGTGCTTATAGGCCGGAAAAGGAGATGATGAAGATTAAAAGAATTTTAAATGAATTTTATGGGAAGAAGATGTAAGTGCTAGAACTCTCAAATGCTTTCATGAAATCAACTTTTTCTCTCTCAACAACGTTGTGAAAAGCTTCTTCAAAACTTTCAGAAATGAAGAAAATGAGGGGCGATTTATAGGAATATTTCGGTAAAGGGAGTCGGACTGTGCGTGACCATGCACAATATTTTTTTGGAATTTTCGTTGTTTTTCTCCTATTGGCCGGTGTAAACACATAAATGTGTCTCCCCAAAAACAAGGAATTGATGATCCCCCACACCTTGCCACACACTACAGTTGGAAATGAACAACGAGCCAAAGTCTTAGAGCTAAATGAATAGAAAGTCATGTAAAAAATGAGTTTAGTTTTATTAAAGTAGTTTTTTAAAAAAATAAATTACTAAATCAAAAACAATTTCAAAACAAAACTCAAAAACAGGCAAAACACACGCCATGGCGAAGGAGCTAATCCGTGCCACAACGTAGAAGCCCTCCTGTGCCATTCAGAAACCACCAGTAGTAACCACCCCAGCTGCGCCATGGCACAAAAACCACCAAAACATATGGCATAGTCATCCCTGACCCACTCAAACACTATCCCATGATCTTTTTCCTCTGTGGCGCAAAACACATTATCCGCCATAGCGTAGGAAGACATAATAACCCCACTAAGTCATGATTTCCTGCGGCATGATGCAAATCTATGCCACAACGCAAGAAGATAGTTACCTAGTAACGGATAACCTCATGTGCCATGGCGCAGGTCAGCTCTTGCACCATAGCGCAGGTTAACCAGTTCAACCCCCATTAACCCACGATCTATCCACGCCATGGGATGCTAACCCTCTGACACACGCTCACTTGTGCCATAGTACAAGACCTAAGCTGCACCATAGCGTCGGAGGAGTGCAAATTTCTATAAATATCTCAATTTAAGAACAAAAAAAGGAACAATCAACATTCAACACAATACTCTTGCTTTCAAAAAAACACCTTGACCTCCGCCTACTAAAACAACAATATCTCCCAATGTACTTCGAATCAACCTTCAAGATTTCAAGGCAATCATCCCTAAAACATACCTATATTGTGTTACTATCTCATAGAAAATATCCCAGTAGATAATCCAAAACACCTTAAACAATTCACTGGTTTGTTTCAAGATCCTAAACTAGACTAGGCAACTTCGGAAGATTTGTTTTTTATGCTCAAGAAGGCTTTAAGTCTTAGGATTGCTCGTGGATGCTCCTAAGACATTGAATATTGCGTGAGAAAGGTAATCTTCTGAGCTCCTTCACAAATTTGTACTTGTGCATGCTTCTAAAATGTAGTCTTTTCGATTTACAGTTTTTGTACCTATCTTCTTTGTTATAACTTCTTTTTGCATGATTCCTTTTCATGTGCTCTTGTTTTTCATTTTTCTAGATTATGAACATGTTTTCTAGTAGTTTGATCCTAGGTAATGTAGACACCTAATTTAGTCCCCTGTCCCGCGGCAGTACTCTATGATGATTAAAAAACTCATTTGTCTAGAAGATTGGATAATCGAGTATACTTGGGCTTAAAAATAAATCTCATTTTTATTTCACGGACCTTTTTATCCAAATGCCTCTTTTACTATTTTAAATAAATGAATATAATAATAATAATAATAATAATAATAATAATAATAATAATAATAATAATAATAATAATAATAATAATAATAATAATAATAATAATAATAATAATAAATAAGTAAATAAAAAAGATGTTTCAAAAATATAGCGCGGTTAATTTAGTCACGCTGAGCTGTCAGCGTGACTAAGCTAACAGCGCTACCCTAGTAGCGTTGTAGGGTTCCCTGCGCTACTGGGCCAGCGCGATTCGGCGTACCACGCTAGCAGCCCAGCGCGATTAGGGTTCCCACGCTGTTATAAAAATCCTCATTTCCTTCGTTTCTCAACACATTTTTTTAACTCACTTTCTTCCTCATACTTAAATAATCCGATTATTGCTTTTAACAACCCTTTTTTTTTATTATAATTATTGATTATTTTATTTGCTATTTATTTTACTAAAAAGTGGCTACAAATTTTAATAATATCGAAACAATAATTCGAAACTCCGCCCAAATTAATACTCGACGAAGACAATCTTCAAAGGAGAAGTGGTACGTTTCCTGAGAGCCTTAAAAATCATGTTTATGGACTTTTAAGCTGTTGTTTCACTATCTATTTATTGCTTTATCACGTTATTATTGTTAAAGGACTTAAAATTGATTGTTTGCAACGCTTAATCAAGATAATTCTTTCGGACAAATCTAATCATGTT
>PYUH01000097.1:265720-477257 GCA_016808085.1 Suaeda aralocaspica
CAAATCTAATCATGTTAGGCTCCCTAAATTGATTTTAATAACGGTTTGAGTTAAATTAATTAGTTTTTTTTGTGATTCACTAACAATTTAATGATTTTTTTTTGTGATTTTTGTAATTGATATTTTTGTGTGGTTCTAAATGTAATTTCAGTATGGTTAAGAGGAAACTAGTAATGGCCGCCTATGGGCTAACCCGACGCACACTGTCATGTTAGTACCTTCGCGCCCGAGTCCAATCTTTGGTTCGCTCGACCACAACTTGGAGTCATCCCCATGGGATCGGAAAGGATTTCCATGCAATTTAGACAAACTTCCCTTATTCGAGTCCCATTCGTATCTAATCTAAATACACGGTTTATGAGTTTAGTTCCTAAAACTCATTGGCGACTTATTACTAGCATCGTTCGTATTCGTATATTATTATCACTCGAAAAAAAAAGGATAATAAAAAAAAACACAAAAATAGCGTAGCGCGACAGACCTTGTCACGCTAAAGTCGCAGCGTCACAAAGTTTGCCGCGCTGCACCTGCAGCGTGACAAGCTTTGTAGCGTTGCACAGTCAGCGTGACAAACTTTGTCACGCTACCACGCTAGCGCGACTGAAATTCCTGCGCTCCTGTTTTTTTTGCAAAATACTTCTAAAAAAGTCCATTTCACCTTTCCTTAAGCCAATTTTTTAGGTCTAACTTGACCTATGGACGGCTTGGGAAAGGTGACCAAAAAATTTGGGACCCTAAAATCCGGGGCCCCTACAGTGGCGACTCCACTTGGGACATAAAGGAGGGCGAGACTTGAAAATTTTCTCTTAATCATATACTTATTATATTTAGAGCAAATTGCATTTTTTTAGACATATTGCATACATGTTTTGGCTTCCATGTGTTTGAAACATGCCTTAGGATCACCACAATAACATTACATTTCGGGAAGGAACCGTTGACTTGGTGGGGCCCATGGTCTCTAAACAACCGAGCAAAACGCAACCTTATCCCAACTACATCGATTCCAAGTTGCCCATGGTACTTGGAGAGCAGACACTCCATATCTAACGGGTATCACACCGCAAAGTGTTGGAGCACACTCCTTAGATGTAGGACCCTTTTGACTGACCGTAGTTTGACTGCATTATTTAGTAATTATTTGCTTCCCTTTTGTTTTATAAAGTTGCTTGTTTTGCTTTTTATACTTTGTGCATATGTAGATTTTCTGAGGTTTTCGAAGCAATTTTAATCACAATATATTATTAGCTACCTAAATTAATTGATTACGTGAAATATTTTCCATAATTTTAAATTATATTCTTTGATATCATTTGATTGTTTGGAAGATTTTGATGCACCAATATATTTGATTTAGTTAATAAAATATTGCAAAAGATATTATTAATCAAATTCTTGATTCTCTTAGGATTTGATTAATAGAATCTTTGATTAAATAGAAACTAACTTATACACTTAACATTTCTTAGAAAATTCAAATAATACTAACGATTTCAAAAATACTTTAGCCTTTTTGAGATTTTTAATATAATTCGAATCTTTTGGAAATTTACTAAAGACTAACATGATACTTCCATTATTCACCAAGAAATTTAAACATTTATTTGTTAAGATTATTGACATAATTTGAATATTTCGAGGATTTACTAATTCAATTCTTTTTTGTAGAATTTAATTAGTTTACTTTCGAATTCTAGGTGGAGCTAACAATCTCATTTTCCTTAATGAATGAAATTCTTTCAAAAAAAAGAGGACAAACAAATTTTCGCCTATGATCTTTTAATCCTCATGAGCATTAACAATAATTAACTCAATACTGGTTTGTTTGAGTTAAACTAAAAGAGGCCAAAAAACCTTTATTAATTATATTATTTAAATTAGAATGTCATTAATTAAGGTTTAGTTGTCTTTAGCTTAGCTTACAGACGCTCTCAGTCTTAAATTAATCATTGTTAACACTATTTAATTATTTCTTTGTTTTTTTTTATCGAAAAATGGAAATAAATACTTTTCTGAATGGCTTAAAATTTTTTCGTAAAGGGTTGGTTCAACTGCTTGGTGTCGCGATCCAGATCAATGTTTACAAAGGTTAGGTAGTGACGAACAATCATCATTCATCTTAAATTCCTTAGAGGATATTTGTGAAGATTTCGGGTTCATTACTCTAAATTCTCCAATTTGTTCCTCAAGTTCCGTTCCGTCCTCTCCAAGTCCAAGTATGAGTGAAGAAGAAAATATGAATGCTACATTGAATGCTCTCATGATGCGTCTTAATAAGATGGAGGCTGAACGAGAAGTAGAAAAAATACGCCTTGCTAAAATTGAAGCTAAACGTGCTGCTGAAAGGAAACATTTGGCTGAAATGGAAGCCAAAAGGCAAGAGGAGGAAAGGAGGAAAAAGAAAGAGATTGAAAATCTCATTCATCGTTCTTTAATGGGTGGCAAATCATATCAATTTGAGGCTGCCAACATCCCTAACACAGAGGCTGTTCTCCCTGAGAAGTTCGATCCTTCTACTCTTCCAAAGTTCAAGGTGACTGGTAATCCAGTCAATCACCTTAAGAGCTTTATTGGGTCCATGACCATCAAAAAGGTTGATCCTGTATTCTATCCAGTGATCTTCCCTCTTTCTTTAGAACCCATTCCACAGAATTGGTTCTACTCTCTTAGCACAGATTGGGTTTCAAACTAGGATACTGTTACTAAGGAATTCATTGGTCAATACAAAGATAACATGGAATTCCAAGTCACACTCCGAGAACTCGAAGTGTTAAAACAAGGAGCTGATGAAGGGTTCACTACCTTCTTCACTCGTTATAGGGAAAAGATGACCCACTTGGTCCAAAAACCATCCGATGCTGTATTAGTAGAAAGGTTTGTAGACAACCTGTCCGAACCTTATCAAGTACATCTCAAATATCAAGGCATCGACTCTTTCAAACGAGTGTATGATGTCGGGATCAAAATTGAGAACGATTTATTGAAAAAACAGTCGAAGCCCCAGGCTTATAAGGGGAACTACACCTATAAAAAGGGTGAATCTTCCAAAAATAATGAAGTCAATGCTTTAGAAGCTTCTCGTCCAAGTCCATCAAAAATAAAGAGATGGCCTCGAGATAGAAGATTCACTCCTATCAGCATGACTTATTCTCAAGCTCTTGACAGACTGCAAAGCCAAAATGCTTTACATCCAATTGGGCCAACTACTGACCCACTAGAGGACAAGAGAAGCCTAAAATGGAATGCTAATTCATGGTGCAAATACCATAGAGGAAAAGGGCATGATACTGAACAATGTTGGGTCCTCAAACATGTCATTCAAGACATGGTTGATGACGGGCGTTTACCTTTACCTCCCAAGCCGAATAATGTCACCAATCCTTTTGANTATCACCAATCCTTTTGGTGGATCGTTTATTCTGGCCATTGATTGTGTTAGCGATAATTTTGATCCTTCTAAACTTATCACTTCCAATAATGATAATGCAATGGAGGAAGTATTAGGCTTACACGATCATGTATGTGGCATATGGGATGATAATGTTGAGGATACTTATATTACCAACCTCAGTGCCAACACAACTCTCGGGCTTAATCCAGAAATTATAAAAAATGATTGGTATCAAGATCCTACAGAAGTTGTGTCTAATGTTCAGCATCTTACTCGTTCCGGACGAGCTTATCAACCTGATAATGACAAAGGCCCATCTCAGGTCCAAGTCAACAAAGACTCAATTCCAGTCCAAACAAATACTGGCTCATCACAAGCCCAAAATTCTAGTGAGAGCAATGATAATCCTCTCATTAAGCAAATGCAAAAGACTAAAGCCGACGTAACCATTTGGCAATTATTAGCTTCTTCTCGTGATCATAGGGTAGCTGTACTGAACGGACTTAATGCATTAAATGTTTCTCCTGACACTACCCCTGAAAATCTAGTAAGTCTCTTGTCAACTGGACCAAAGAAAATGATTGAATTTTCTAAAGAGGATCTCCCTCCGGAAGGTACTACTCATAACAGGGCCCTTTACCTAACTGCTGGGATATTGAATAAAAACGTCCCCTTGACATTAGTCGATAATGGGTCTGCAGTCAATGTCTGCCCATTAAGAACTGCCAAGCATCTCGGCATAGAAAAAGAAGCATTTTCCCCATCACTGCAAGGAGTAAGAGCTTATGATAACACGAGACGAGAGGTCTTAGGAGTCATAACTCTTGATATGTCCACCGGTGGAATAAGGAAGAAAGTTGAATTTCATGTCATCGATGTAAAATCATCCTTCAATTTGCTTCTAGGACGCCCATGGCTCCACATGCTTGGTGCGGTGCCTTCATCGCTCCATCAAAAGGTCAAGCTCATACATGAAGGCGTGCCTATAACCATTAATGCTTCTCCAATCAGAGTAGCCATGGAGGATCAATCCCTGCTAAAAATATCCCATGATCAAGATGTGGAAGATTTGTGGGGATTTGTGCCTGAAGAAATCGCTCTCCTTGAATCAGAAGACTTACAACTTGATCCCCATGCTAGTGTGATAGTGAACGCCATTATGTTAAAAAATGGTTATTTTCCTGGCATGCCTTTAGGAGCAAAAGGAGGAAGGGAGATCACTCATCTCCCTAAAGTCAAAGCCACACCTAACCTCTTCGGTTTGGGGTATGAACCGACAGAAGAGGAATTAAAAAGATACATGGTTGAAGAAGTGACTCGAAAGGCCAACGCCAAAAGGGGAATTACTACCTGTATCCCTTCCTACCAGCTCACTCTAAACGGGCAGTTTATAAAGGAAGGGGATAATTACCCCTATTGTGGCTTCCCTGAACCCTCGGTTCAAAACAGGAAACANGTTCAAAACGGGAAACAAATTCCTGGATTTGAAATATTTCATGATTGCTACTTTCTAGAAGAGAGAGCACAATACTCTCTTCCCACCAAATACTCCAAACCAGAGTGTTTAGACAAATGGGCCCTTGGTCTGTTATTTGGAAAGGAACGGAACTCATTGAGAGACGAAGCTGCAGTAATTCAGAAGGCTATGCAAGATGAAAAGTTCAACCCCGCTTTACTCATTTCCCATTCAGAGAACGTCGAGCGCGGATGGAGAAAGACCTTGAAGTGGATCAACACTAAAGGGGCCAAAATTACTATCTCAACCGAGGAGGGACAAATTTTCGTAGATTCTGAGTCTGAGTCTGAGTTGGAGTCTGATTTTGAGTCCGAATCCAAAGATCATATTAGTGTCATAGGAAATCTAGCTATATCTGCTTCCTCCCGTTCCTAATTTAGATTTAAGCTCTAAGGGAATTGAGTCCCTCTTTGATGTACTCTTTGATGATTTCAATAATTATGCAACTGTTGCTTATCCACGCTCTTCTCCCCACTCCCCTTATAATTGTCTTGCAATAATTAATTCAGCTGAAAAATCAACTAATGATGAACTAGTTGAGATAATAAAGTTCATGGAAGAATTTGAAAATCGCACGCCTGTAATAGAAGAAACTGAATCCATTAATATCGGTAATGAACAAGATATAAAAGAACTAAAAATTGGCTTAACTCTTAATTTACAAGAGCGCACAGAATTAATAAACACGCTCAAAGAATTTAACGATGTTTTTGCTTGGTCCTACAAAGATATGCCTGGCATAGATCGTGAAATTGCGGAACACAAAATTTCGCTCAATCCAACAATTAAACCCGTCAAACAAAAGTTAAGACGTATGAAGCCTGACGTTGCCCTCAAAATCAAAGAGGAAATTATCAAACAATTAGATGCTGGTTTCATACGCGTTTCAAAATACCCAGAATGGGTAGCTAATGTTGTTCCAGTTCCGAAAAAGGACGGACGTGTGAGAATGTGTGTAGATTTTCGGGACTTAAACAAAGCTAGTCCTAAAGACGATTTTCCACTACCACACATTGATCTCCTCGTAGACAACACGGCTAACCATGAACTCCTTTCGTTCATGGATGGCTATGCAGGTTACAACCAAGTACAAATGGCTGCGGAAGACATGGAAAAAACCACATTCATTACAGAATGGGGAACTTTCTGTTACAAAGTAATGCCTTTTGGACTTAAAAACGCTGGAGCAACCTATCAAAGGACTGCTACTATGTTGCTTCATGATATGATGCATAAGGAAGTAGAGGTCTATGTAGATGACATGATTGTAAAATCAAAAGATCAACAAGGGCACATTCTTGCCCTAAGGAAATTCTTTACTAGACTAAGAAAATATAATATGATGCTGAATCCGCAAAAATGCGCCTTCGGAGTAACATCTGGAAAGTTTCTTGGATACGTAGTTAGCACGTGGGGTTTAGAAATTGATCCATCTAAAATCAAAGCTATACTAGACATGCCTTCCCCTAAAAATGAAAAACAAATCCGAGGATTCTTAGGTAGGCTCCAATATATTAGTCGATTCATATCAAAATTAACTATGGTTTGTGAGCCCATCTTCAAGAAATTGAAGAAGGAAGAAAAGGTGGAATGGGATGACAAATGTCAAGAGGCTTTAGAAAAAATAAAAGAATATCTTCTCAAGCCTCCGATACTTGTACCACCAATACCTGGAGTCCCTCTAAGACTATATTTAACTATCACTGAAACTGCTGCCGGAGCCATGCTCGAGCAAGAAATAAATGGAGAAGAAAAGGCCATATATTACTTAAGTAAAAAAAGTTCATCCAGTATGAAACTCGATATTCACAGTTGGAGAAAACTTGCTTGGCCTTGGTATGGGCATCTAAAAAGCTTAGGCATTACTTGCTTTCCCATTCTGTCCATGTTGTGTCCCATTTGGACCCATTAAAATACCTTTTTGACAAGCCAGCACTAAATGGTCGCCTCTCGAAGTGGCTTGTTATGTTGGCCGAATTTGACCTTCAATTTGTCCCTTCAAAAACAATTAAAGGACGAGCAGTGTCAGATTTCTTGGCTGAGTTCCCTCCTAACGAGGAAAAGACGGAAGCATATAACTTCCCAGATGAAGACCTCTTAATGACTGAAGACGATAGTTGGGCCCTCTACTTTGACGGCGCTTCTAACCAAAAGGGGTGCGGAGTAGGGGTTCTTCTAGTTAGTCCAGATGGTGCACATGTTCCAATATCAGTCAAATTAGACTTCGAAGTTACTAATAATGCAGCTGAATACGAGGCATGCATTGTTGGATTAGAGGCAGCAGTAGGTCTAGGGATTAAAAGACTAAGAGTATTTGGAGACTCATCACTCATCATAAATCATGTGTCTGGAAAGTGGAAAGTAAGAAGTGCTAGCCTAGCACTCTATCAAACACACTTAGACACCATAACTGAAAACTTCGATGATATCCAGTACCAATACCTCCCTAGGGATGATAACCAATTCGCCGACGCCCTTGCTAAATTATCATCAATGATAAATATCCCACATAACCTAGCATCGATAACTTTAAGCGTTGAAAGGAGGCAAGAACCTGCCTATTGTAACGCTATTGAAGATGCCCCTGATAATGAGAACGAAGTTCCGTGGTATCAAGATGTCCTCAATTACAAAATAAAAGGAGAATTCCCACGGAATTCAAGCCTTCGAACTCAAAGGGCAATAAGATTATTATCTTCCCAATATATCGAAATTCAGGGTAGATTGTATAAAAAGACCTCAAAAGGGCTTAATTTGCTATGTGTTGACAAAACACGAGCCAAGCGACTTATGGAAGACACCCATAATGGCGTCTGCGGTCCCCACATGAATGGTAAGATGTTAGCAAAAAAGATAACACGCTTAGGATATTATTGGACGACAATGGAAGACGATTGCTGCAACTATGTAAAAACATGTCCTAAATGCCAAATATTTGCTAACTTACAACATTTACCTCCTGTAGAGCTATACAATTATACTTCACCGTGGCCATTCTCCACTTGGGGTATTGATATAGTCGGGAAAATAACGCCAAGTGGTGTTGGAGGACATACGTTCGTTTTGGTCGCCGTTGACTACTTCACAAAGTGGGTTGAGGCAGCCTCATATATCAAAATAACCGCTAAACATGTGGCCAAATTCATTGAACAAAACATCTTTTGTCGTTACGGAGTCCCACATGAACTCATTAATGACACTGGATCTCATTTTAAGGGAGAAGTAATTGATCTCTTACAACGATACAAAGTACAACATAGGCACTCTTCCCCTTATAGACCCCAAACGAATGGAGCAGTAGAGGCTGCAAACAAAAATGTTGTTGTCATCATAAAAAAGATGGCCGAACATTATAAAGATTGGCCTCATAAACTTCACTTTGCTCTATGGGGATATCGAACTTCCATACGAACGTCCACAGGAGCCACCCCTTACTCCTTAGTGTATGGTATGGAAGCAGTTCAACCTGTTGAGTTGGAAATACCCTCTCTTCGCATAGTCCTAGAAAGTGAAATACCTGAAGCTGAATGGGTTCGGGCTAGGTATGAAGAACTTATTCTCTTAGATGAACGAAGATTAAAAGCTTTGCATCACGTACAAATATATCAAAGACGGATTGCAAAACATTTTAATAAAAGAGTTAAGCCAAGAAACATTAATGAAGGAGATTTAGTTCTAAAAGAGGTACGAGCCCCACCCACCGATCCAAGAGGGAAATTCCGACCCAATCGGACGGGGCCGTATATTGTTAAGAAAATCCTATCAGGCGGTGCAGTAAAACTAATTGACATAGATGGGGCTGAATTTACTCAATTAACTAATTTGGACCAATTAAAGAAATTTTACGCTTAAAATTGCAAANTTACGCTTAAAATTGCAAGACAATCATGGACTCACACTAAGTCCTACAACATATGGGCCCAATTTGGCTCATATTATTATGTAAAATGGGCAAATCGAGAAAAGGAAAAGCATCGTAACCCATTCTATATAAAACCAAAAGCTATATATAATAAAAGTAATTAAATAAGTAAGAAAGGGGTAGCGCTGAAAATTCAACCGCGTTGACCTTGCAGCGTAACAATTCTAACCGCGCTGCCATGTCAGCGTGACAATTGTAACCACGCTGCACCGTGCAGCGTTATTTGTTCTGTAGCGCTACAACCCCAGCGTTAGAATTTCAACTGCGCTAAATGCATGTTACATTTCAATAGCTTCAGTGAATATCTATGTTTGATTGAACTATTGAATTATGAAAGACCTCATTTAAAGGTTTCACATGATTTTAAGGACCCACGAAGGTTCGATAAAAGGCTCATTCAAGTCTTTTCGATAAAATATATATAATAATTAGAACTACGCACGGCCTGATTCCTTTTGGATACGTAGGCAACTTATTCTAAGTTCGGCCCATTTAAATACATAATTAGTTTTTATTGGATGAATTATCAATAACTTCTAATGTAAAGAACTAAATTTTGTTTGCATGAAAAATAAAAAATAATATCGTCATTCATTAATGTTTTAAGAGTTGCATAATTGAAATCATCAAAACAAAAGGGACTACTTTAAAGCTTACGCTAGTAGTGCACATGCACTTTATTGAAAATGATAAAATAAATAAAGTCAAACACTACTCTTCCTTTTCCTTACGAGCATGCTTTTGGGTCTTCATCTACTTCCGGATCTTCCTCCATGCCATTAGGATCATCTTTGAGCTTCTCTTCATTATTCACTTCTTTTGAGAAACCTTTATCAAATTGCTCCTTCATAGGTTTGAGCTTGCTCTCTTTACGAGTCCATACCATCTTTCTTTTCCCCTTACCTTCTATAGCTTTTTGGGTCTTTTCGTTTAACTTTGGTTGTCCAATTTCCACCCCAAGTAAGGAAGGAGCATTTTTCTTATTTCTTGGACCTAGCCTATCAAAAAAAGATCCAGCTTCATTCTTTCTCTTTAAAGACGTCTCATTCTTCCCCTCTCCCATTGCGATCCTGTTTTTTGGAGCCCTATAGACCTGTGGGCCTTTGGACCTCTCAGTAACTTCAAGGCCCCGGGCCTTATCCCTCTCCTCTTTACTCTTAGCAAGCATCCAATCCTTGTAACTTTGTGATAGTTGAGTAGAACAACCATTCCTCGGAAAAGCCCATCGTGGACGATTGGCCCAATACTTTGTCCATGCGGTAATGGCAGGGCCCCGAAGTTCCAAGCAAGTTGGGGGGTCAGTGTCAAGGCTAGGAATACTTTGTTTCATACCATATTGCCTCAAAAGACGGGTCGGAAAGAAATAAGTAATTTTCGTCAAACCAAGAAGGCGCACATATGGTGTTGACTCATGACTTCCAACCATCTCCTTGATAAACCACCATGGAATGACCCATCTAATTGAAAGACCTCCATGAGACATAAGTGACATCCACTCCGCTAGAGTTTTCCTTGGGAACAAATTCCTCCTCATAGTAAATGATTTGAGGTTGTATTTCATGGCATTAAGGGGTTGTTCGATGGTCTTAAGGCGCTCACTAAGCCAAATCTGCATTAATTAAATAAGGAAATAAATGACAATCCAAGATTGTTACATAGCATTGAATAATTATGGTTTGAAATTACGAAAAAATAGACATTATGGAAGATAAACAGGAGCGCTGGAAACTCTACTACGCTAACGGTTGAGCGTTGCAAAACAAACAGCGCTACAGTGTCAGCGCGACAGATCCTACTGCGCTACACTCGTAACGTCACAGAATTAGCCACGCTATAACTGATAGCGCTAATTCACTACGGACGCTACAATTCCAACTACGAAAAATCTTCTTTCCTTTCATAAATTCATAATAATTCATCTATTCTAATTAATATTTTAGCCCAAGGTTATAATATTACCTGAAGCAATAAAGGGATTCCCGAAATGTGCAATGATGGATCCGCTTTGCATGCGTCCAATGCTATGATGGTCTCACCAATCACCATAGGCATAGGAGTACGATCACCTTCGATTTGCTCAACAATTGCAATTAGTGAAGCATTTCCCATATTTCCTCCATCATTAACAAATAAATATCCTGATAGCAAACATAAGCATAAAGCACGTCTTTTGTACCTTTGTATTGTTAAGTTGTCTGAAGGAGAGGAAAATCTTGCAATAATTTTCAAAAGATCACAGTGTTGGCCATTGAGAATTTCCTTGGTCTCGAACTTAGTTAGTCCAAGTAGTCTCTGAAAGTCCTTACCAAACCCTTGTTGAAGGTTAGGTACAACCGGAAGAGCTTCCACTGGAAAACCAACAATCGCGCTAAATTCTTCTGGAAAGGGGGTCAATTCATTGTCGGCAAAGGTGAAAACATGGAATTGAGGATCCCAAAAATTAATGGCGGCATGAAGGAAATCCCAATTGATACGAGCTTGCCTCAAAGAAAACAAAGCATCCAGATGATAAGCATTGAATTCAAGGCGTTCCTCTACAGACAAAGAAGAAATTCAACGGTTTAACTCACGAATGAAATTTTGAGACATTCTTTACCTCCTTCTTTTCTCGCTAACAAAGAAAACTTTTGTAAGGGATTTTGGTTGATGAATGTATAATTGTTCGTTCATATATTTAACCAAGAGGGTCACTAGGCAACTTCCTTAAATTCGTTTTGGGAAATAATGAGAAATAAAGCAGCGTTTCAGTTTTAGTCGCGCTGACGTGGCAGCATGACAACGTTTACAACGCTACGACAGCAGCGTGGCAACACTAGTCACGCTACGCGCGTAGCACGACAATTTTGACAGCGCTATAAATGCAGAGTCCCAAGTCCTCCTGCGCTGCATAAAACTTCCATAATCAGCCCATTTGCGAGATTCTTTCCATTCTTTAATTATTTTGGGCGATTTTATTTCTTGAACTTCTTTAAAATTAACTTTTCAAATCATATTTATTTAAGGAAAATGAGATATGCCCCCCTTTCCCTACTAACTAATTTTGGTGATTATTTTTTCGGGAGTAAGTCGGATTAATCCTCCAACACTTTACAAAAAAAAATAAAAAATAAAATGAACTAGCATATATGCCCTTGGTTCTCAAATATTAGCATAAAAAGCCCAAGGCTTACATATGTTTATAAATCCATGATTACAAAATATTTAATTGAGTTTGAATTAAACTACGAATACAAATGTCAGCAAATTACATGCTACCAAAAGCTACTGTGGTGGCCCATAGTCAAAGAAATAATGCATGGCACCAGTGCGAGGAGTATAAGAATCAGTAGAATGTCTTCGATCCTCCTGCTGCATTTGAGTGTTAATCCTTGGTGGTTCATACGACGAAAATCGCCCCATATCATAAGGAACTCTTGGATATAGCCCTTGGCCTCCACCATAATAATCCCATTCTTGAGCTTGGGACCATCCGCCACCTTGACCATGGTTATAATAGCCAGCATAAGGATCATATCCTTGTTGCGGATTGACTTGCTGACTACTTCCTCCCTCGTCTCTATTAGGCTCCTCTTGAGCTCTATTTTCATGATCAAGGATCGGAGGCCGCATTTGTTGACCACTAGTCGGACCCTCCGTAAAAGAGGGATGCCTGTAATGGCCACCCGGAGGACGAGGGGGACGAGGAGGACGAAATATCCCANAGGACGAAATGTCCCGTGTGTTGTATAACGCGGCACAACGTCCTACAAAAGAAAATAATGCACAAAAATTACCCATAGGTGATAAAGACATGAAACTAGAAATAGGGGCAACACATAGGGAAAACTACCCTAGCCAAGGTGACGCTCTGGCACGCAAAAGCATGTTTTGTCTTCCTATAAGCAGTGCGAAACGCATTCAATACTTTGATGACCTTGTTTGTAGTTGTCCTAGGCACCTGCAATTAAACAAGTCATTTAAAATTAACAATGAAAAATGTCAGTAATAATAATAATAAGAGTCGAGTAAAGATAAGGACAAACCTAAGGCTTACCATGTCAACATTCTCAGGGATATAAGGAACATCTTCTTCCTCTTCGTCAGCAAATGGCACAGTGTCATCAATCAAATTACCGAAACCATCAATGTATTTGATATTTCGCTCAGGAACTTGCCAAACCTCAATATCATCTTTCTTTGCACATATAAACATATAAACAAATAAACATATATTTAAAATGCAAATGCGTGAAAAAAGGGAAAGGAAAGGTAAAATACCCTAACAAATGTTGGAAAAGGACGTAGCCGAGCCTGAACCCAATTTTTGTAATTAACACCAGCAAAAACTAACTCCCGAGCTGTGAGTCCTCTCAAAAAATCATCCATAGAGGTAACAGGAACCTTACTCGAGTCTAAGATGAAGACAGGTGGATCCATGGGAGCTAAAGGAATAGGAGAATAAGTTTGACGAACAACACGTTCTCCCAGAAACCAAACAAGTTGCCTACATCCTTTCAAAAGGATCCTGGCTTCCTTAAGATGTGGTGAAACCTGCACTCCAGGGCTAATATCTGTATCCGTCCCGGAGGGACGAAAAGATAATCTACAACAGAAGGAAAATTAAAAATCATTTATGTAGTTATAAATATATATAATGAATATGTACAATGAGCCTTACTTGCTCTTCAGGAAGGTTATAAATCGATTGGCGTATTAACATCTGTCTTATGATGAATGTTAAGCCGTCTTCCCCATCTGCGGCTCACCGGGAATCTCTTAGGTCGGTCATTTATTGGAGCAAGAGTTGGGAAATGTTCAAAATACCACACCTGAAAAGAAAAGGTTAAAAAAGCAAAATAAGATGCAAATAAGTGGATAAGCACATTGTAAAAGAATTTGTTACCTCAATAACTCGAGGAATGCCTCCTAGGGAAGCTGGGACACATTCTCTCTTTAGCGGGTCATCCATGACTCGGGATGTCTTACGCATTTCAGATATTAAATGCACATAACCCGCTTTCCCCCAGCAATAATCTTTGATTCCTTTCAAATCTGACAATAATGGGATAAGAGAAAAGGCCACTCGTTGCCCTTTGTCTTTTAAAAAGGTACTACCAATCAAATATAAAAGGAAGATCCTAGCTCTTTGAAGGGAAGTGGTTTCTGCCATAATGTCTTCATTGGCTAGAGCATCCGACAATTCACTCCAAGGGAAAACTCTCTCATACAATTTTAATCGAGTGTAGATCGGCCCAAGTAAATCACCTATCATTGGCTCTTTTCCTGTCATTCCTTCATTAGGGATGATATCCATACCCGCCAAGGGTAATCCAGTAATCGTCCCATAATCGAAAGGAGTTATAGCCATCTCTCCCCATGGGAAATGAAAGGTGTTAGTTGTATCCCAAAACCATTCCATCATTCCCCTAACTAAACAAGCAGACATCTTACATCTCTCCTTCTCTATATAAGATTCTAAGAAATCTTGAAAACCAATCACCTTGACCAACTCTTTGGTATTTGCATCAAGAGTATCATAGATTTTACCAAGCATCTTCCCGGAATCATATCGTCGTAATTCATCATCAACCTATAACATTTCACTTACATATATCATCTAAAATTCGTAAAAAAAAATAAAAAAAAGAAAAAATATTACTTACAATTCCTCTTGATGCTCGAGAAGATATATGATGGTCAGGATCAAGTTTCAAGACACGATTATCCCACTCAAGAGGGGGCTCCCATGCAGGGTGTGGTACTCGATTCTTACTCTTTGAACGGTTTTTAGCACGACGTTTACGGGTATCCGTTCTTCCCTCTCTCTCCCCTCCATCTTGCTCGTTTCTAGGGGAAGACATTGCTGTAATCCACAAACTAGGATAGCTTATTAACTTAGCAAGAGCATCTTTTACTAAGAGTCTATTGCTTTCCTTTATTAAATTAAGAGCACGTTACTCTTATAAATAAAATGAATTAATCAAGAGCATTTTTTCTCACTTTTGATTATTAATTTAAGAGTCCATTGCGCTTCTTTATTAAATTAAGAGCACGCTACCCTTATAAATAAAGTAAAATTTTTCAAGAGCATTTTCACTTTTGATCACTGATTAAATTCAGAGCACGTTACTCTTGNGCACGTTACTCTTACACATAAAATAAATTAATCAAGAGCATTTTCACTTTTGATTAAGAGCTCATTACTCTTCTTTATTAAATTAAGAGCATTATTTTCACTTTTGATTATAAATAAAATAATTTAATCAAGAGCATTTTTTCTAGAGCCCATTACTCTTATAAATAAAATAATCAAGAGCATCTTTTCACTTTTGAATATTAATTAAGAGCTCATTGCCCTTATAATTAAAACTATTCAAGAAGTTTTTTTTTTCTAGCTTTGATTAAGACTAATCAACTACACTCTCTAATTAAGAGCCTACTACTCTTTAAAACGTCAAAATACATGGGTCATAACATGAGTAGTAAGAACAATTCTCAAATGATTCATGAAGCATTATACTTCATTCTAACATCATTGGAACAATCATTTGCCAAAAACATACATGTTTGATAAAAACAAGAGCAAATATAAATTGTCACAAACTTAACATCCTTATGACTACAAATTGAATAAATTAGAGCAATCAATCCTCTAATGTAAGAACAAATTCATCCCATAGTTCTCAAAAGTAAGCTTTAAAAAAAATAAAAAAAAAAACTCACAGCGCGTTTGATGTTCCGGCGCTGCAGCTTCAACGTCGCTCCGCTGGACATGCTACCAGTGCAGCGTGACTACGCCAACTGCGCTACGCCCCTAGCGCTACTAAACCAACCTCGCTACCTGCACAGCATAATTTCAACATCAACATTTGTAAATCAAGCAACAACCACAACAAAAACACAACAAATAGTAGCACGCTGACCTATGGGCGTGAGTAAAGGAGTCGCGCTGATAAGCTCAGCGCCGCAGGACTTGCCGCGCTACCTCTTCAGCATGGTTTCTGAAACAGTGCTACACGGCCGGTGCAGGTTGTTGAGTTTTGCTGTATTGTTTTGCTTTGAACTTAATTTTGATGATGATCCTTTTCTCATGCTTTATTCCAAATGTTCCAAAAGTGGATTACATTAGGATAAAGGTGTTATCTCATGACCACCTTGTAAACTTTTAACAATATTTTCGGTAAATAAGCGAATTTACTCAAAATAGTAATAAATAAGCAAATTTATTACATTTTTTCAAATATATCAGTAAATAAGCGAATTTACTCCAAATAGTAATAAATAAACGAATTTATTACATTTTTTCAATATTTTCGGTAAATAAGCGAATTTACTCAAAATAGTAATAAATAAACGAATTTATTACATTTTTTCAATAATTTCAGTAAATAAGCGAATTTACTCAAAATAGTAATAAATAAGCGAATTTATTACATTTTTTAAATAATATCAGTAAATAAACGAATTTATTACATGTTTTCAATATTTTCGGTAAATAAGCGAATTTACTCAAAATAGTAATAAATAAGTAAATTTATTACATTTTTTCAAATATATCAGTAAATAAGCGAATTTACTCCAAATAGTAATAAATAAACGAATTTATTACATTTTTTCAATATTTTCGGTAAATAAGCGAATTTACTCAAAATAGTAATAAATAAGCGAATTTATTAAATTTTTTCAATAATATCAGTAAATAAGCGAATTTACTCCAAATAGTAATAAATAAATGAATTAATTACATTTTTTCAATATTTTAGGTAAATAAGAGAATTTACTCCAAATAGTAATAAATAAACGAATTTATTACATTTTTTCAATATTTTCGGTAAATAAGAGAATTTACTCCAAATAATAATAAATAAACAAATTTATTACATTTTTTCAATATTTTTGGTAAATAAGCGAATTTACTCAACATATTAATAAATAAGCGAAGTTATTACATTTTTTCATTAATATCGTTAAATAAGCGAATTTACTCAAAATAGTAATAAATAAGCGAATTTATTACATTTTTTAAATAATATCAGTAAATAAGCTAATTTACTCCATATAGTAATAAATAAACGAATTTATTACATTTTTTCAATATTTTCGGTAAATAAGCGTATTTACTCAAAATAGTAATAAATAAGCGAATTTATTACATTTTTTCAATAATTTCAGTAAATAAGCGAATTTAGTCAAAATAGTAATAATAAGCGAATTTATTACCTTATTTCCAGTCAAAAGAAAACTTACTCCAAAATACTAATACTAATTTATTTGCTAAGTGTTTCGATTTCAGTTTCGAGAGCCTTTTCTCTCTTAAATTTGCTACGCCCATTGGTTAATGAGGAGCTCATGGCTCTGGATATGAAAGCCTCGGAAAACGATTCGAGCATACTTTGATTGTCGTCTTACTCAGACTCAATCAAAGTGGGGGCTAAGTGTAGACACCTAATTTAGTCCCCTGTCCCGCGGCAGGACTCTATGATGATTAAAAAACTCATTTCTCTAGAAGATTGGATAATCGAGTATACTTGGGCTTAAAAATAAATCTCATTCTTATTTCATGGACCTTTTTATCCAGATGCCACTTTTACTATTTTAAATAAATGAATAATGTAATAATAATAATAATAAATAAAAAAAGATGTTTCAAAAACGTAGCGCGGTTAATTTAGTCACGCTGACAGCTCAGTGTGATTAAGCTAACAGCGCTACCCTAGTAGCGTTGTAGGGTTCCCTGCGCTACTGGGCCAGCGCGATTCGGCGTACCACGCTAGCAGCCCAGCGCGATTAGGGTTCCCACGCTGTTATAAAAACCCTCATTTCCTTCGTTTCTCAACACATTTTTTTAACTCACTTTCTTCCTCATACTTAAATAATCCGATTATTGCTTTTAACAACCCTTTTTTATTATAATCATTTATTATTTTATTTGCTATTTATTTTACTAAAAAGTGGCTACAAATTATAATAATATCGAAACAATAATTCGAAACTCCGCCCAAATTAATACTCGACGAAGACAATCTTCAAAGGAGAAGTGGTACGTTTCCTGAGAGCCTTAAAAATCATGTTTATGGACTTTTAAGCTATTGTTTCACTATTTATTTACTGCTTTGTCATGTTATTATTGTTAAAGGACTTAAAATTGATTGTTTGCAAAGCTTATTCAAGATAATTCTTTCCGACAAATCTAATCATGTTAGGCTCCCTAAATTGATTTTAATAACGGTTTGAGTTAAATTAATTAGTTTTTTTGTGATTCACTAACAATTTAATGATTTTTTTTTGTGATTTTTGTAATTGATATTTTTGTGTGATTCCAAATGTAATTTCTGTATGGTTAAGAGGAAACTAGTAATGGCCGCCTATGGGCTAACCCGACGCACTCCGTCATGTTAGTACCTTCACCTCCGAGTCCAATCTTTGGTTCGCTTGACCACAACTTGGAGTCATCCCCATGGGATCGGAGAGGATTTCCGTGTAATTTAGACAAACGTCCCTTATTCGAGTCCCATTCGTATCTAATCTAAATACACGGTTTATGAGTTTAGTTTCTAAAACTCATTGGCGACTTCTTACTAGCATCGTTCGTATTCGTATATTATTATCACTCGAAAAAAAAAGGATGATAAAAAAACAACACAAAAATAGCGTAGTGCGACAGACCTTGTCGCGCTAACGTCGTAGCGTCACAAAATTTGCCGCGTTGCACGTGCAGCGTGACAAACTCTGTCACGCTACCACGCTAGTGCGACTGAAATTCCTGCACTCCTGTTTTTTTTTGCAAAATACTTCTAAAAAAGTCCATTTCACCTTTCCTTAAGCTAATTTCTTAGTTCTAACTCGACCTGTGGACGGCTTGGGAAAGGTGACCAAAAAATTTGGGACCCTAAAATCCGGGGCCCCTACAGGTAAATGGCCCTTTAATTTTTATACCACATTGCTAATTAGCCCGGTCTTGAGAAGCACTCCAAAAGATCGAACGTAAAATGCCCCGAAATCCCTAAAAACCCAGAAAACATAAATAATTATATTTTATATTTATTTTCCAACATTTTTTAGAATTTTTCCGTATTTTTTCCACTTTTTCTTATAATAAATAGTTAATGACTCTTTAATGATTGAAAATTAGTTTCCGCTAGAAACGAACTAAAATGTGCCCACAAAAGGAAAATCTTGGAGCCCAAGTCATGGGCCCAAGGGAATCCTCTCCCCCTCAAAGCCGACAAGGAAGGAGGGAAAGAGGAAACTTCCTCCTTCGTTCCTCCCTTCATGAAATGAGGCAAGCCTTAAGGAGTAGGGAAATGAGCATGTGTGAGGTTGTATGACCTTCTAGACCCTGTACAACAGGAATATCAACGGAATTTCCAGGAAAGTGTATCCCATATTGTGCGCAGGAATACACAGTGTGCACCACAACGCACCCATGCGTCCCAGCGCACACTGTGCACTCCAACGCACAGTACGGGTTTTGTTTCCTGAATTTTTCCCTATAAATACCCCCTCATTTCCCTCATTCAAGGCAATCTGCAATCTTGGCATCTTGGAACCTTGGAATTACGTGAGCAACTTTTGGGACATAGAGAGAGAATTTAGCATTCATCATTTTCTTCAAATCTCCATCGTCTTCACTTTTATTAACACAGAAACACAAAAGATTTTAATTTCTTTATTTTCCACTTTTTATATTATCACCATTTAAGTTCCTTAGTTTTATTATTATTTCATTCATATATATTCATCACTACCATCATTGTAATCATCATAATCATCATACTATATTCGAGTCATATTCGGGTTTTGGATTCTTCAAGGTGCTTCCATTATCGTTTTGACACTAGCACGCGAGGTATCTAATATGAGGGCACACCAATTCTTCATCCTCAAGTTTATTATCATTTCATTCACTCATCAGCGTCATCATCAAATTTTCTCTTATTATTATTATTATTATTATTATTATTATTATTATTATTATTATTATTATTATTATTATTATTATTATTATTATTGTCGGCTCCATCCAAGTTCGCTTTCTAAACCCCCTCATCACCTTTATTTTATTTTAATCCATGAAATATTGATTTAAATAATGGCTTGAGATGTAACAAAACAAGTGAAAGTAGAAAGAATCGTGTTTAGGTAATTAACGCTTTTATGAGCATGATTACATGATAATGTAGCTTGTTTTAAAAGTTTACTTGTTTGAGCATGGTTACATGTTTTAAAAGCTTTATAAGCATGATCACATGAACTTTAAAGTTTCTTACAAATGGCATAATGACATGAGCTTTATGTACTTTAAGGCTTTTCTGACAAGTTACATGATTTTATCGCTTCCTATTTTTACATGATCTAGTTTATGTGCAAACCATGATTATGACGACTTTTCATGTAGATATAATGCAATAATACAGACCCGGTTTGTGAGGTCACAGAAAGTCACATGAGTCATAAAAGATTCGAAACTTGAATAGATTAAACGAGACGTAAATGAAGTGATCAACAAATCTTTAGCTAATACATGTGCGTTAAATTAACTCACCTAGTAACCACTCAAGTGGTGCGCCCCTTTACGCTAATCCTTTTGTGATGCTACTTGATATCATATGACGAGATTACAAAAGAGATCTAGTAGAGGACCACATGATGCGGTGCACTCTCGTACTCTGAACCTCGTCCCTGAAAACATGGAACTGGTGCACGACCTAACCATTAGGAAACCGCCGCACCTCACCTTGGCCGGTGAAAATGCAGTCATTTGGATCCGTAAGACTTTACGGAGTGTGGTTGTGGCTTCTATTGGAGTTTCGTTCTAAGTCAAGTGTACTCACCCTACGCGATGACCCTTCCCATGGACTAGAGAATAAAGCATTCAACTCGTAAATCACCCCTAAACCTTAGCACGCGTGGAGGGGGGGGGGGNGCGGGGGGGGGGGGGGGGGGGTGGAGGGGAGGAGCCCCATAGTTTTTTGCGACTTCACTGGGACTTCCTTTGTGGATTTCTCTAAGGACAAGAGGATGAAACTTGAAAAATATTGTAATTCTCATCGTAAAGTATCAAGTATTTTGTTAAGCATATTTCATACCTTGCCGGATACCCAGAATGGGGATTCGCTTAGGACACGTCACCGAGCATGTTTCATGCTAGCCACTAACCCCCGGGGGNGGGTGACCACTCCCCCCCGGGGGGGGGGGGGGGTATTCATGCCAGTGAATGTGGGGCGCTCTGCCCTTTAGAAGTCATTTGGTATGAACATCTGCCCCATCTAATGGCGCGTGGATAAACATTGGAAATGATAAGCTACTCAAATATTGCCATAGATAGACAATAAACAGGACATCATAATGTAAAATAGTGAACAATCAAAACCCTAAAACCAGAAATTTAAAACAATCAAATACCCTAAAACCAGAAATTAAAAACCCTTAAAAATGAGAAAAGAAGAGAAGAGAAATCCCAAACCTAAAACAGCAGAATACGTTGCAACAGCAAGAACAACAACAGCTTCAGTNCAGCTTCAGCCACGAACACCGACAGAAGCTTCAACCTAATTCGACTTGGAAGCTTCAAGCTTCAATCGAAAACCAGAAATTAAAAACAATCAACAACCCTAAACCCAGAAATTAAAAACCCTAGAAAATGAGAAAAGAGGAGAAGAGAAATCCCAAACCACAAATTCGTTTGGAGGTTAGCAGCAGATTTTGATTCGACAGCTTCAAGCGCGAATTCGACTTGGAAAACTCACACCTGGTGTTGATGAAAACTCACGAATTCGACAGCAGCAAATTGAGAGAGGATCGAAGTGAAGTGAAGATTTTTTTTTTTGGTTTACGAGGAAGTGAGAGAGTGAGAGAGAGTTTATATTGAGTGAGAGAGGATCGAAGTGAGAAGAAGAGAGAAAGTGGAGTGTTGGTGGTGGTGGAGCAATGGCGGTTTACGAGGAAGGAGGAAGGAGGAAGGACGAAGAAGGAAGAAGATAGGGTGAATGAAGGAGGGAAAAAGTGAATGAAGGTATGTAGAAGTGAAGTTCAGGAATGAAGTTGAATAATTGTGCGTTGAACAAAACATGTGTTCTTATTTGCTGCTTGATGAAAACCCATGCAATAAATGGAAAAAAAAAGCAGCAAAAAATATTATTTGCTGCGGTTCCTAAAAGACCGCAGCAAATAATAAAGGGCGGGTTTTTTTTTTATTTTTTCCAATTATTTGCTGTGGTTTTAGATGAATGGAAGAAAACCGCAGCAAATGTGTTTTTTTGTACTAGTGCACCCTAATCTTTACTAAGTTGTGAAATGAGTGGATTCGACCACCTTAAGTCATATAGTACCCTCCATCCACCAAAAAATTGACCTTTAGCAGAATGTACAACCTATACCTAGGTGATAGCGACTCATACTAGGGTATATTATGTTACTATGTGCTTAAGGACTTGGTTAGATTTATGTGTATGCACATGCCGGATCACCAACCTCTGGAACCACCAAGTTTGAAGCAGCAGCAAGAGAAGATACCTGTGCCTGAGGGGGAACAGAACCAAACCCTGGAGCCATCTGGGGCTTGAAATCTGGAACAACAAGGAGCACCATCTGAGTGCCAGCAAATCCTTCTCCATCTGTTGCACCGTGGAAGTGAATAATGATGAATGACATTGAATCAATGTCATGATCTTGCTGAGGATACTCTCCTAGTTCTCCAACCTCTTTAGTACCATTTCCTGATCCGCTGGTTCCTCAACCTTCTTCTTCTTCTTTGGTGGCTATTTTACCACCTTGTTGGTTCCTCAAGTTTGAATCTTAACACATCAGCACTAATGTCAAGATCCTTCTGCTTAAGGATAGCTTTGGTAAACACTACTGTAGGGGACCCGGATTTTAGGGTCCCAAATTTTTTTGCTCACATTTCCCAAACCGTCCGTAGGTCAAGTTAGACCTAAAAAATTGGCTTAAGTAAAGGTGAAACGAATTAATTAGACCTTTTTTTTCAACTGAAATGGAGCGCTGAAACATATACCACGCTACAGGCGTAGCGCTACAAGGTTTCTCACGCTGAACCTGCAGCGTTACAAGTTCTGTGACGCTACAGTGTCAGCGTAGGAAGGTTTGTAACGCTACGAAGGTAGCGTACTTAACTTCCCAGCGCTGCTCCTTTTTCCTTTTTTTCCTTTTTTTCCTTCTTTTCAACAGGTCTGTAACGCTACAAAGGTAGCATAGTTAGCTTTCCAGCGCTGCTCTTTTGTTTTCTTTTAAACCCAATTTTAAATCATTTTACTTGGGAGAAACCTCAATACCGATACCAAACATGCTAATAAGAAGTCGACAATGAGTTTTAGGAACTAAACTCAAAAACCGCGTATTTAGACTAGATACGAATGGGACTTGAATAAGAGACGTTTGTCTAAATTGCACGAAAATCCTCTCCGATCCCATAGGGATGACTCCAAGTTGTGGTCGAGCAAACCAAAGATTGGATTCGGGGGCGAAGGTACTAACATGACGGAGTGCGTCGGGTTAGCCCATAGGCTTCCGTTACTAGTTTCCTCTTAACCACACAGAAATTATATTTAGAATCACACAAAATTATCAATTTACAAGATTGACAAAAAAAACATTAAATTGTTAGTGATAACACAAAAAGCTAATTAATTTAACTCAAACCGTTATTAAAATTAATTTAGGGAGCCTAACATGATTAGATTTGTCCGAGGTAATTATCTTGGTTAAACGTTGCAAACAATCAATTTAAGTCCTTTAACAACAATAAGTTGATAAAGCAGTAAATAAATAGTGAAACGACAACTTAAAAAGTCCATAACATGATTTTTAGGGCTCTCAGGGAACGTACCACTTCTCCTTTGAAGATTGTCTTCGTCGAGTATTAATTTGGGCAGAGTTTCGAATTATTGTTTCGATATTATTAAAATTGTAGCCACTTTTGAGTAAAATAAATAGTAAATAAATAATAAATAATTATTATAAAAAAATTAAGGTTGTTAAAAGCAATAATCGGATTAATTAAGTATGAGGGAGAGAGTAAGTCAATAAAAAGTGTTGAGAAATGAAGGAAATGAAGGTTTTTATAACAGCGTGGGAACCCTAATCACGCTGGGCTGCTAGCGCGATACACCGAATCGCGTTGGCCTAGTAGCGCAGGAAACCCTACAACGCTACTAGGGTAGCGCTGTTAACTTAGTCACGCTGAGCTGTCAGCGTGACTAAGTTAAGCGCGCTACATTTTTTTTTGAAAGATTTTTATTTTTATTTATTATTATTATCATTTTATTTTATTCATTTATTTAAAATAAAAGAGGTGTTGGGATAAAAAAGTCCGTTAAATAAGAATGGAAATTTTATAATATCCGAGATTTATTTTTATGCCCAAGTATACTCGATTATCCAATCTTCTAGAGAAATGAGTTTTTAAATCATCATAGAGTCCTGCCGCGGGACAGGGGGACTAAATTAGGTGTCTACAGTTAGCCCCCACTTTGATTGAGTCCGAGTAAGACGACAATCAAAGTATGCTCGAATCGTTTTTCGAGACTTTCATATCCAGAGCCATGAGCTCCTCATTAACCAATGGGAGTAGCAAATTTTAGAAAGCAATAGCTCTCGAAACTGAGATCGAAAATAGATTTTAATAAATTCGCTTATTTATCAAAACACTTAGCAAATAAATTAGTATTTTGAATAAGTTTTCTTTTGACTAGAAATAAGGTAATAAATTCGCTCATTTATTACTACTTCGAGTAAAGTAGCTTAAAAAATGCGATAAATTCTCTTATTTATTACTATTTCGAGTGAATTCGCTTTTTTTTTTATCAAAATTATTGAAAAAATCAAATAAATTCGTTTATTTATTACTATGTCGAGTAAATTCACTTATTTACTGAAATTATTGAAAAATTTGTTTTCCTTTATTTAGAACTGTTTTGAGTAAATTCGCTTATTTACTGAAATTATTCAAAAAAAAATGTAATCAATTCGTTTATTTATTACTATTTTCAGTAAATACGCTTATTTACTAAAGTTATTGAAAAAAATTTAATAAATTCGCTTATTTATTACTATTTTGAGTAAATTCGCTTATTTACTTATATTATTGTAATAAATTCACTTATTAATTACTATTTTGAGTAAATTCGCTTATTTACTGAAATTATTGAAAAAATGTAATAAATTCGTTTATTTATTACTATTTTGTGTAAATTCGCTTATTTACTGAAATTATTGAAAAAATGTAATAAATTCGCTTATTTATTACTATTTTGAGTAAATTCGCTTATTTACAGAAATTATTGAAAAAAATGTAATAAATTTGTTTATTATTACTATTTTGAGTAAATTCGCTTATTTACCGAAATTATTGAAAAAATCTAATAAATTCGTTTATTTATTACTATTTTGAGTAAATTCGCTTATTTACTGATATTATTGTAATAAATTCACTTATTAATTACTATTTTGAGTAAATTCTCTTATTTACTTAAATTATTGAAAAATGTAATAAATTCTTTTATTTATTACTATTTTGAGTAAATACGCTTACTTACTGAAATTATTGAAAAAATGTAATAAATTCGTTTATTTATTACTATTTTGTGTAAATTCGCTTATTTACTGAAATTATTGAAAAAATGTAAAAAATTCGTTTATTTATTACTATTTTGAGTAAATTCGCTTATTTACTAAAATTATTGAAAAAAGGTAATAAATTCGCTTATTTATTACTATTTTGAGTAAATTCGCTTATTTACCGAAAACATTGAAAAAAATGTAATAAATTCATTTATTATTACTATTTTGAGTAAATTCGCTTATTTACCTAAATTATTGAAAAAATCTAATAAATTCGTTTATTTATTACTATTTGGATTAAATTCGCTTATTTACTGATATTATTGATTAAATTCTCTTGTTTATTACTATTTTGAGTAAATTCGCTTATTTCCTGAAATTATTGAATAATGTAATAAATTCGTTTATTTATTACTATTTTGAGTAAATTCGCTTATTTACTGAATTTATTGAAAAAATGTAATAAATTCGTTTATTTATTACTATTTTGAGTAAATTCGCTTTTTTAATGAAGTTATTGAAAAAAATGTAATAAATTTGTTTATTTATTACTATTTTGAGTAAATTCGCTTATTTACTGATATTATTCAGTAAATTCGCTTATTTGCTGACATTATTGAAAAAATGTAATAAATTCGTTTATTTATTACTATTTTGATTAAATTCGCTTATTTATTACTATTTTGAGTAAGTTCGCTTATTTACTGAAATTATTGAAAAAAATGTAATAAATTCATTTATTTATTATTATTTTGAGTAAATTCGCTTATTTACTGAAATTATTGCAAAAATGTAATAAATTCGTTTATTTATTACTATTTGGAGTAAATTCGCTTATTTACTAATATTATTGTAATAAATTCGCTTATTTACTGAATTTATTGAAAAAATATAATAAATCCGTTTATTTATTACTATTTTGAGTAAATTCGCTTATTTACTGAAATTTTTGAAAAAAAAATGTAATAAACTCGTCTATTTATTACTAATCCGTGTAAATTTGCTTATTTACCGAAAATATTGACAAAAGTTTACAAGGTTGTCATGATATAACAAGCCTTCTCCTAACGTAATCTGCTTTTGGAACATTTGGAACAAAAGATGATATAATGGATTATCATCAAAATCAAACTCAAAGCTAAAACCATACAGCAAAACGCAACAAGGCACGCTAGCTTCGCAGCGTTCTTTCTTCAGTTGCGCTGAGGAAGTAGTGCACCAAGAGAAACGACGCTTATACCGTCAGTGCGTTTTCTTCAGTCACGCTCCCAGGTTAGCGTGTTACCATTTGCTGTGCTGTGCTTTGGTTGTTGCTTGATTTGCAAATATTGATGTTGAAATTATGCTGTGCAGGTAGCGAGGTTGGTTTATTAGTGCTTGGGGCGTAGCGCGGTTGGAGTAGTCACGCTGCACTGGGAGCGTGTTCAACGGAGCGACGCTGAAGCTGCAGCGCTGGAACTTCAAACGCGCTGTGATTTTTTTTTTCGAACTTACTTTTGAGAATTATGGGATAAATTTGTGCTTACATTAGAGGATTGATTACTATAATTTATTTAATTTGTAGCCATAAGAATGTTAAGCTTATGACAATTTATATTTGCTCTTAGTTTTATCAAACATGTGTGTTTTTGGCAAACGATTGTCCTAATGATGTTAAAATGAAGTATAATGCTCCATGAATCATTTGAGAATTGTTCTTAGACTTTTATTACTCATGTCATGACCCATGTATTTTGACATTTTAAAGAGTAGTAGGCTCTTAATTAGAGAGTGTAGTGGATTAGTCTTAATCAAAACTAGAAAAATACTTCTTGAATAGATTTAATTATAAGGGCAATGAGCTCTCAATTAATAATCAAAAGTGAAAAAAATGCTCTTGATTAAATTATTTTATTTATAATCAAAAGTGAAAAAAATGCTCTTAATTTAATAAAGAAGAGTAATGGGCTCTTAATTAATAATCAAAAGTGAAAATGCTCTTGATTAATTTATTTTATGTATAAGAGTAACGTGCTCTTTAATTAATAAAGAAGAGCAATGGGATTTTAATTAATAATCAAAAGTGAAAAAAATTGCTCTTGATTAATTTTTTATAAGAGTAACGTGTTCTTAATTAATAATCAAAAGTGAAAATGCTCTTGAAAATTTTACTTTATTTATAAGGGTGGCGTGCTCTTAATTTAATAAAGAAGCGCAATGGACTCTTAATAAAAGATGCTCTTGCTAAGTTAATAAGCTATCCTAGTTTGTGGATTACAGCACTGTCTTCCCCTAGAAACGAGCAAGATGGAGGGGAGAGAGAGGGAAGAACGAATACTCGTAAGCGTTGTGCTAAAAACCGTTCAAAGAATAAGAATCGAGTACCACACCCTGCATGGGAGCCCCCACTTGAGTGGGATAATCGTGTCTTGAAACCTGATCCTGACCATCATATATCTTCTCGAGCATCAAGAGGAATTGTAAGTAATATGTTTTTTTTTTCATAAGGGGCAACATGCAAATGTCATAAGCTTAATGAGACTTTGAAGCAAATGTCATAAGCCCCCAGGGTGTATAAGGTGGTGTAAGTACAGAGACTTGTAGCAACAAGAAAGGTCATAAATATGTATGCAAAGCTAGCTAGAAGAGTATGTACAAGTTAGTTATATGCTCAAATTAGCTACAAATAAGCACGGGGAAAACAACCAAAAATATGCACAAATGAACACGGAGGTGTCATAGCATGAGTTAGTAGGAAGCAAGGGATGGGGGTGTCTCAACTTTCCCTAAACCATTTTTTTTTTTTTAAAAAAACATGATTACTTTTTTGTACGAGGAGAATGAGGAAGAAAGAATAGTAGAAGTTAAGGATCCAAAATTGATTATAGTTGTTGTATAATGTGCTTGACTGCGATTATGATTCAAAGGGGAATGATTTTAGCTTGCTCATTTGTTCTTAGATTATGAGCCATCATCTTATACTTTCGTGATTCTCTTGTTTGAGAAGTTTGTTTCAAATTCAACTATTGGCTATTAGTAATGTGAATCTCTTTAGAGAAATAAGAAATCAATATTATAAATGCTTGCTCAAGTTTTGAAGTGTTGAATATGATAATGCTTGAAGTAGACGAGTTGCCAAGTTTATGAAGACCAAAACTAGAAGAGATAGGAAAGATTTTGGTGATGAGAGGATGATATGGAGTCAAAGTGATGCTTCATGTTGCCATCAATAGGCATAAGATAGCTATGAAAATTCATTCTTTAAGAGAAAATGAAGAAGTTGGATGATTTTGCGGAATAAAAAGGAATGAGTAAAGGAAGTATGTGAGTGTTTGAGTTAAAAGATGACACTACAAGAGTTGATGATGATGAGCATGAGAAAGGAAAGAAGCTTGATGAAGAAGACTATGTGTGAAAAAAGGAAAAAAGGATGATATGTGTAGAAGAACATGACTTGCTTTATATGACATTAAGGCAATTTACTTTTAAGGACGGTTGTGCGTCCTAAAATAAAACAGTATCCAAGACCTTAGGTGAGTCTTGTGTTCAAAGGACCTTTTTTTTTCATGGGCCCTTAAAATTTTACTTATGTTACATGTCCTTAAGATGTAGGACTATTAAGACCGCACCTTATGAAAGGTTGCATACGTATCCAATTCGAGTTGGAATCAGGTCTTACGTAACTCTTGCTTCTGAGTTATTGATGTGTTAAAGGTAAAGACACAAGTTTTTTGCAATTTTGTTACACCTCAAGGAGGGCTTTTTCAGGGTTGTATCGTGGCTAAGCTTAGGGTGTAAGAAAGAAATGGAAAAGAAGGCTCAAATACCCATAATTAACCCAAACTATGCTACAAACTTCTTCTTAAACTTGAGCAACTCTATTATTTAAAACTTTACTTGTTGACAACTTTTCATGCATTTCCATTTGTTTGAATTGAAAATCAGAGCTGTTTAACATTATATATTTACTTTATGGAGTTGCTTTTTAATTTATGTCCTCGTAGCATTCCCATCCCCAGGCTAAGTTTGATGTAGGTTGAAAGAAACAAGCTATGTGTTTAGGCACAAACGGGCTACCAAGAAAGTGGATCATAATGTAGGTTATTCAAGATAAGGGAGACATTTTTAGTGAGCCCCTAATTTTTGAGACTTAAATTGAGCCTCAATTAAACTTTTAGGCTCGTGATGACTGAGTCTATGGTTAATAAAGTAAAGTTTGTTTCCCTAAAGAGAATTTATTTGAACCACTTTACTTTAATAAATTAATTAAGTAAATGACACATTTAATTTAAAGGATGTTTGTTCAAGGTGTGGATACGTCAAATTGAGGATGCATTTGATATGAACAACGTAGTCTATATTACGCCAATTATGCTTTAACTTGTTCTTGATTGCCATATTGATTAACTCAACTTGATGAGTTCATTCACTTGTAATTGTTTAAGCAAGACATGATGAGTAGAGAGAGAATGTACAATTTGAAGATGAAATGAATTTCATTTTATTGATAGTTGAGATTAGTACATAAATGATACTTGGCAGCGTAAGTCTCAAACTCTACCATGAAAGAAGAAGAAAAGAAAAGAGAGAAATTAAACTTGGAAAGTGAATGGAGTTCTAGTTTTGGTCCAAATCATGTTTATTGTATGTATGAGTCTACATCATCTTAAATAATGTTCTTCGATTTTCTTGAGCTTACATTTGAAGAATTTTAAATAATGACCATCATTGATTGCAACTTCATTATATTCCAGTCCAAACTATAGACCTTGGGTCTATTGATCAATAGATTCTAAATCAAACATTTAGGAGTAGGTTGAACCTTGGGCTCATAATTGAAACACTTAGAATGATGCGTTTGATGCAAAGGTGGGATGGAGTGTTTAGAAAAAAGTACTAATATAACACATATTATCACTTTTGAAAGCAAACAAATTTTCTTTTGTTTACATTAGGCATTTTTTCATCATTTTGTATGCCAATAATATGTAGCAACCCTTGCAATTTCATATTATAATGATTGCACTTACAAGAATGTGTCCATTCAGTATGTGTTAATAGATAAAATGTTGAAAAAACAACCAAAGTGGGTTCTTATTGAACCATAACGGGCTATAAAATAACTTAAAACCCTTTTAGTTGGGGTTAATTATGATTTAATTGTGTATGAGTAATTTCAAATAAATACTACATATTCATCAAAACTATTCAAATACATGACTTTTTAGCGCAAAAAAAGTTCTAGCGCTAGCTTTGTAGCGTGACAAAAGAAGTAGCGCTACCAAGGTAGCGTTATTAAACTTGTGACGCTAACTGTGTAGCGCAATTAGAAGAGTTGCGCTGTTTGTGTAGCGTTGTAGAGTTAGTTACGCTGCAAGTTTTTACTGATTTTTGCTAAGTTATCATTAAATTTGTATTTAATGGGTTTGGATTCATGTCCATGTTGCCCATATATACGTTATTTAGGCCTAAATGGGCCTATTATTAGACCGAACTTTTGAAAGATTGGTGATGATGTTATATGTATGTGAGTCATTAAAAACATTGATCAAAATCGTGCATTGTCAAGCAATTAGTAATTTTCAGATTATCATTATTGGATCCTTACAAAGAGATGATGAGGGAAGACAAAAAAGGTAAAAAGAAAAATAGAAGAAAAAAGAAACGAGACTCAACAATTAGAGTTATAACAATCAAGGTTAATTGATGGGAAGCTCATAGGAAAAATAAAAAAAATTAATAAAAAAATATAAAAATCATAATTAACCTTGATGGATTTTTTTTTTTTTTTGATTTTTTAAAAAAAAATTATTCTAAGTGTTTGATTTTTTGAAAATAATACAAGGGAAAGTGAGGTAGTTAGATTTATTAGAAATTTGGAATTAAACTAATAAATTTCTAAATGAAAGGAATTAATTAGTGAATTTCCAAAAGATTCGAATTATATTAAATTCTCAAAAAGTTAAAGTATTTTTGAAATCGTTAATGTTATTTGAATTTTCTAATAAATGTTAAGTGTATAAGTTACTTTCTATTTAATCAAAGATTCTATTAATCAAATCCTAAGAAGATCAAGGATTTGATTAATAATATCTTTTGCAATATTTTATTAACTAAATCAAATATATTGGTGCATAAAAATCTTTCAAGCAATCAAATGATATCAAATAATATAATTTAAAATTATGTAATTTAGGTAGCTAATAATATATTGTGATTAAAAATGATTTGAAAACCTCAGAAAATCTGCATATGCACAAAATATAAAAGGCAAAACAAGCAACTTTATAAAACAAAAGGGAAGCAAATAATTACTAAATAATGCAGTCAAACTACGGTCAATCATGGTCAGTCAAAGACATCTAAGGAGTGTGCTCCAACACTTCGCGGTATAATAACCGTTAGATATGAAGTGTCTCCCCTCCAACTACCATGGGCAACTTGGAATCGATATAGTTGGGATAAGGTTGCGTTTTGCTCGGTTTCTTAGAGACCATGGGCCCCACCAAGTCAACGGTTCCTTCCCGAAATGTAATGTTATTATGGTGATCCTAAGGCATGTTTCAAACACATGGAAGCCAAGTGTTTGTCACATGTATGCATTATGTCTAAAAAATTGCAATTTGTTCTAAATATAATAAGTGTATGATTAAGAGAAAATTTTCAAGTCTCGCCCTCTTTTAGTCCCCAGTGGAGTCGCCACTGTAGGGGCCCCTGATTTTAGGGTCCCAAAATTTTTTGGTCACCTTTCCCAAAATGTCCGTAGGTCAAGTTAGACCTAACAAATTGGCTTAAGGAAAGGTGAAACGAATTAATTAGACCTTTTTCTTCAACTGAAATGGAGCGCTGGAACATGTACCACGCTACAGGCGTAGCGCTACAAGGTTTCTCACGCTGAACCTGCAGCGTTACAAGTTCTGTGACGCTACAGTGTCAGCGTAGGAAGGTTTGTAACGCTACGAAGGTAGCGTAGTTAACCTCCCAGCGCTGCTCCTTTTTCCTTTTTTTTTTTTCCTTTTTTCCTTCTTTACAACAGAAATGGAGCGCTGGAACTCGTACCACGCTACAGGTGTAGCGCTACAAGATTTCCCACGCTGACCCTGCAGCGTCACAAGTTCTGTGACGCTACAGTGTCAGTGCGGGAAGGTCTGTAACGCTACAAAGGTAGCGTAGGTAGCATTCCAGCGCTGCTCTTTTTTTTCTTCTAAACCCAATTATGAATCATTTTACTTGGGAGAAACCTCAATACCGATACCAAACATGCTAATAAGAAGTCGCCAAAAAGTTTTAGGAACTAAACTCATAAACCGTGTATTTAGACTAGATACGAATGGGACTCGAATAAGGGACGTTTGTCTAAATTGCACGGAAATCCTCTCCGATCCCATAGGGATGACTCCAAGTTGTGGTTGAGCGAACCAAAGTTCGGATTCGGGGGCGAAGGTACTAACATGACGGAGTGCGTCGGGTTAGCCCATAGGCGGCCGTTACTAGTTTCCTCTTAACCATACAGAAATTATATTTAGAATCACACAAAATTAGCAATTTATAAGATTAACAAAAAAAACATTAAATTGTTAGTGATAACACAAAAGGCTAATTAATTTAACTCAAACCGTTATTAAAATTGATTTAGGGAGCCTAACATGATTAGATTTGTTCGAAAGAATTATCTTGGTTAAGCGTTGCAAACAATCAATTTAAGTCCTTTAACAATAATAAGGTGATAAAGCAGTAAATAAATAGTGAGACGACAACTTAAAAGTCCATAACATGATTTTTAGGGCTCTCAAGGAACGTACCACTTCTCCTTTGAAGATTGTCTTCGTCGAGTATTAATTTGGGCGGAGTTTCGAATTATTGTTTCGATATTATTAAAATTGTAGCCACTTTTTAGCAAAATAAATAGTAAATAAATAATAAATAATTATTATAAAAAAATAGGGTTGTTAAAAGCAATAATCAGTTTAATTAAGTGTGAGGGAGAGAGTATGTCAATAAAAAGTGTTGAGAAATGAAGGAAATGAAGGTTTTTATAACAGCGTGGGAACCCTAATCGCGCTGGGCTGCTAGCTTGGTATGCCGAATCGCACTGAGCTGTCAGCGTGACTATGTTAAGCGTGCTACATTTTTTTTTTCTGAAAGATTTTTATTTTTATTTTTTTAATTTTATTTATAATTATTATTATTATCATTTTATTTTATTCATTTATTTAAAATAAAAGAGGCGTTGGGATAAAAAAGTCCGTTAAATAAGAATGGAAATTTTATAATATCCGAAATTTATTTTTATGCCCAAGTATACTCGATTATCCAATCTTCTAGAGAAATGAGTTTTTAAATCATCATAGAGTCCTGCCGCGGGACAGGGGGACTAAATTAGGTGTCTACTAATACAACTGACACTGTTGCCCCACTGAGAGGGACATTCTTACTCTTAAGCAGTTGAGTAGTAACGGAACCATACGGAAGAGAGTGGTTTAATGAATTGTAACAACTCATCATGTGATCCAACATTAGAGCAGGGAGATTAATTTTGATTTTCTTCATCATTAGATACATAAGAACCATCTCCATGATGTGTACTGTACCCCTGCCCTAAGCCCTTGGGATCAGGACCTTGTTGTATAAAGAATTACTGGTTCCTTGAGTTTAGCAGACTTAAATACAACAGGTTTCTTGGGCATCTTCCCACCAAATAAAACTTACAAATTTTCTCTAATGTGACACCAACCAACACGGGCCACCATTCACCAGAATACTTATCAAATCCATCCCCAGGTACTCCCAACATGCTAGCCAACATTCATATTGATTGGTTTATGGAAAAGCGTGTCATCTCCTAGTTCTACTCAAGTACAAAGCTTATTGGGTAATTAAGGAGCTAAATATAGATGCAAAGCTTTCTTGAGAAAAACAGTTACTTCAGTTGAATGAATTGGATGAATTTTGGTTAGGAGCCTATGACAGTGCCAAAATCTATAAGGAGAATACGAAAATATGGCACGATAAAATAATTATGAAAAGAGAATTTCATGTTGGCGATAAAGTTCTATTATTTAATTCAAGGCTTCGATTATTCCCTGGAAAGGTGAAATTTAGATGGAATGGTCCTTTCACCGTGATAAATGTGAGTAAATTTTGCTATGTTGAAGTTCAGAGCGAGAAAGGTGAAGTATTCAAGGTTAATGGTCAACGATTGAAGCCATATTAAGAAGGAGATGTCATGGGTTTGGTTGAAGTCATCCAACTTGATGATCCCAAAGCACCCTGATCAATTAAGCTAGTGACCTTAAAAGAGCGCTTCTCGGGAGGCAACCCGAGCTTTCTATCCCTTTCTATCTCGTTGTGCGTGTTTTTAGATATTTTTTGTGTGTTTTTGGTATGTTTTTGTGATTTAGTTTAGTTTATTTTAGTTTAGCTTTTAGTATGAATTATGAAGCCCAACTAAGGGTTTAAGTGAGCGCCATGTTTAATTGGAGTATTTAAGGAGAGTTTACGAGTTTAAGCGTGCTTTAATTTTCATTAATAATAATAATAATAATAATAATAATAATAATAATAATAATAATAATAATAATAATAATAATAATAATAATAATAATAATAATAATAATAATAATAATATAGTAATTAGGAAGAAAAAGAAAAAAAATCAGCGAAACTTGCATTTTGGGATTCCCGGCGGGCGCAGCGTTCAAAAAGTTATTGCTCTATGCACTCGCATTTTAAAACAGACCCTCCAAAGAATTATGCACAAGGCCCATGCGGGCGCAACTCACACTTGAGGTTTCTTCACTGCGGGCGCAGGTACCTCCTACGATGCTCCGTCAGTTTTTTCTTTTTTTTTTCCTTGCGTGAGGCCTGCTCTTAGCCTTGCCCGTTATTTTGTCTGCCCCTCTCCCCCCTTATAATAATAATAATAATAATAATAATAATAATAATAATAATAATAATAATCATACTCATCATAATACTACTAATAATTAATCCTAATACTAAACGAGAAAATTTTATGATGCCGCTGCTGCGTGCCTGCATGCCTCCTAAACTTATTATTATTATTATTATTATTATTATATCTTTTTATTTTATTTAATTTTAAATTTCTTTTGCTCTATCTCTCTTCTCAATCTATCTTCTTCTTCCTCCCTTTCACCATTAAACCCCAAAAACCTCAAACTTCAAACCCCCTGTAACTCACTCCTCACAACTCCAAATCACTTCAAATTTTGACACAACAACTCTCAACAATCTCTTGTAGTCAAAAATTGAAAAAATCAACCGAATTGCATTGTCTAGGGTCCGAAATTTTCGAACTAATTGTGCTTGATTTTTGGGGTCTCTTCTTCAATTTTCTTGCAATTCCTTGCAATTTCTTGCTCCATTGCTATCTAATGAGGTATAACTTCCTTTTTACCCATGTTTTACTAAGTTTTATGAAGTTTTCATGAATATTTAATTTTTGGGTAGTTTAATTACAAATTTAATTATTGATTTTAAACTTGATTATTGTTGCTTATGTATGCTTAGTTGTTGTCTTTATGTTTCAATGTCATGTTTAGAGTTGCTAATTTTGAGTAATTGGATGTTTTGTGTTATTTTGTTGAGTAAGGTTTTGTTGGAAAATTTGTGATGATTGTTGATGATTAGAAGTGTTTTAATTAGTTAAATTCATGTTTAAATTGCTTAGAATAATGCTAATAATCCTATGAATTGAAGTCTATGCTTAGTTTTTTGTTCTAATTTCCTCCATGAATTTTTGTTAGTAGCTTTAGTGTGTGATTCCTAATGCTTATAAATGTTTTTAGAAGTTGCTACTAATCTTAACTATTTAATATTGTTGCTAATTTGTTGTTTGGAGTTGTTTGGAATGAATGATCAGTTCTATATTGTAATTAGAGTTAGTTTTTGAGGTTGCTTTGGAGTTTTGATTGAATTATAAGCTTGAGGATGATGGTTAATTGTTGCATTGAAGTAGTATGTTGCTATTGGAATTGGTTTGGATGACTATGTTCATGGTTATGTTTTTCATGAGAATTTGTAGTTCTCAATGGTTTAGTTGATTTTATAAACGGGTCATGCCGAAATTTCCGCTCAACCATGTTTGTAATTTAGCCTCTTGATGACTACAATTTTTTGCTTGCTTAGCTGAACATGAACCATTAAGTATTTGCATTATTTTATTTTCTATTCCATACTTTCGCCATGCTTGTAGTTTTGATGCTCAAAAATTTCTTGAATGGAATCCTAACCCTTGCCTTTTCATGCTTATGTTTTTGTAGAATGATGCGGAAATCCATCGGAAAATTGCTTGGCGGAGGCCCCAAGAAATCACAAAAAACAGGGGCATCATCTTCAGCTTCCAAAGGGAAGTAGCCTGCAACCTCTAGAGCACCACCACAAAGCAGGCAAGAGAGGCAGAAAAGATATGAGAAGCTCTCCCAGCGTACTATCGGGTCTACTAGGTTCTTTCACAAGGAGAGTTGTGATAAACTGGAATCACTGATCAAGTTATGAGGATGGTGTATCGTATTAGATGGGGCAACTGGATCAATGCTACTATGACTGGCCCTGATGGCAGAACCCAACAGGTTCCTTACACCTATAGAAAAGCTCACTCTTGAGTTCTTATACGATTACCACTTCCTTGTCACTCAGGAGACCCCTTAAGCTAAACACAAGGGCCATATCAGCTTTACCATCTTCAGAAAGTACTATGAGATGGATGTGGATGAGTGGAATGAGAGATTTCTATGGGACACTGAGAATGCAGTGTGGTCCACAACAGAGCATGAATAGGGACCTTATTTTGAAGAAGCATGGTGGGAGAGATTTACAAACGACAGATCTACCTGTACTTCTACTACAGCTAGGTCATCGGGGGTTCAACACCCAACCCTCCAATATTTCCTTCGGTATGTGGTTTACTGCTTTTTTACTAGAGGAGAGCTCGGGCAGGTTTACCCGGATGAGATTAGACTTCTTTGGATGGTTACAAAAGGATATGCAGGCAACCTCTCCACTGCAACCTTGGGTTCTTTTTGGCATGTTGGCTCGCTGAGATTGCAGAAGGTATCATAAGCACCGGCACCATCTATATCGAAGGCATGATTACATGGCTTGCCTATTCCTTAAGCCATGTTGAGGATATTCATCAGCTGCATTCGTTCAAGGAGAACCCCTACCTCGACATCACTGCCCTCAAAGCTAAAAACTTTCTGAGACATTATCAAAGAGGGCATAGAGAGAGATTTGTTTGATGTGTTCGGGAGATCTCATGGTGCTATTTGCCAAATGCTTATGTCAACCTTGCCTATAAGGAGCACCCAGATGCACATAACCCCTGGAGGATTTCACCTGATAACATCCCATTGCAAGAGAGGGCGGACTGTGAAAAGAGAGTTGTTCAGATGGTCAGCCTGATTCAGCAGGCAGGCGGCCAAGCTTATCCCCAACGCCATCCAGCCCCACCTGAACCAGAGCCTCCGAGACACATCTATGTAGGCCATTCCTCTTACACTTTTGACATGTCACCCGTAATGAACCGCCTTGATGACCTCTACAACCAGTAGTTGTAACATCCTGGAATTTCATAACTTCCTTCTCTAGATTTTTCGAAAAACATATTATAAATAATGAAGAATTAGAATTATCAAAAACACCTAAATAACTAGGAAAAACCAAAGCATTACCGCCACTGTGATAATGGCTAAGGCGTTTATTAAAGTACTACAGCAGAAGTCTGTAAAACCAAAACCAATTTAAACTCAACCTCAAAAATAATCACAAAACTAAAATCAAGCAAAACCCAACTTTAAACTTTATTACACTTCAGAACCATATTAATGGCCCTTCAAAACCAAAAACTTTAAACTTCGGAAATAAAAACCAACATCAAATAATAAGTAACTACTAAAGACTTTGTAGCATAATCAAAATAAAATAAAAGTAAAACATTCATACTCTTACCGTTGACAACTCTTCACCTGTACATAGGCTCAACTTTAAACAAATTAATTATTATATTTAAACTTTTAGTTTACATCGAACGGGTTTCCTTTTCGGTAAAATCGCCCTATTGGGCACCAACTTGGGAGAAAATCCAAGAAGGTATTACCTATGTCACATAAAGTGACGAAATTCCATTGCATTAAAAATATAAAAGAGTACAACGTCTTGTACTCCAATTAGAAGTCATAGATCATTGTTCCATACGACTCCCCCCATTGTTCATACTCAAGGTATATATGTTCCAAGAGTTTTGGTGCGGATCCTCTTTCACTTTACGTGGTTAACCAGTTAACATAGTTATGAATCACACACAACATCACATAAAAGCATGCATAAAATCAAACAAGCCATTTTAATTATCTTTGATTTAAGGTGATTCTAAAAATAACCTTGTGTTTCCTTTAATTAAACTAAACTTCGTTTACCACACATTAACTGTGAGTGGCTAACTATTTACCTTTTCCTTGACCACACATTAAACTGTGAGTGGTTACATGTATATAAATATTTTTTCGATCATTAACTTCTAATAATCATGTGAATGAAAATTCACATGCTACCTTTCTTGTTGATTAAGTAACTAATCAACTTAAATAACTTCCTTTCTTATTTATTAATATTGTCCAACTTTATAAATAATTAAACATTCCAATTCAATCATAAATAATTTATATGACTATAAATATGGAATGTCAAAACAACATAAAATCATGCTTTACATACACCCATAAACTTCTCAGGCATGTCAACTTAACGTCAATCAAGCAATAACAAACAGATCATACAAGATCATCAACCAAGCATGAATTCTAATTCTATATCCGCCTTTAGTACTTACGTACCTTGTGTTGTAGTGGTGATCCGCCACAACTTCTAGAAGTCAACTAACTCGAAATATTCTACATAGAGAAAACCGAATCTAAATTAAAAACTTGTTAACTAAGTTCTACAACAACTCTAAACTAACTTTCTATGTTGGAAACTTGTCCAAAACGTTCTCTATATGGTCTCTATTCTATTCCATACTTTATTTTAATTTTTTCATTGCAATTACTTGATTTTTGGTCATTTTCTAAAATTCCTTAAAACACTTTAAAACCCCTCTAAACATCATATTTTGAATATAAAACACTTTAGTCATGTTCTAAGATCATCATACAATATTTTGGTGCATTAAAAATAATTATAACTAATTATGTCACATGCTACTATTTTTATTAGGCATAAATATGTGTTAATAAAAATTTATGGCTTTATTTATTCATTTAAAACTCCTTAAAAACTCATCTAAACATCATAAATCCATCATAAAACTCTTTTACAATCTATCAACATCATCATCATGTTCATAATATTTTTACCATTTTCATGATTATAAAAAATTGGACAACAATATAAACCAACTTTAGAAACCTTTAAAATCAATCTACATTTCATAAAATCATCATAAATTCATAATTATAATATTAAAGTTTAAATCATTAAAAACCCTAAAATCAAGAATTTCATAATTTCAAGAACCCTAATTTTAAATTTCATGATCAATCAAATATATTCATACTTTAAACTAAATCATAACTTAATAAAAACATGATTAAAATTATAGAAACATGATTAATCATAATTATAACCATGAAATTTGCAAGATTGAATTAAAAAGAAAGAAGAACCAATTTTTTTATATAAGAAGCTCGAAAAATATACCAAAAGGGGAGGAGATGGTGGCACAAGGTGGTAGGCAAGGCTGCTGGTGGCGCAACAGGTGATGCGCCGGTCGAGGGAGGGGTGGCAAAGGGTGGAGACCGGCGAGAAGGGATGGCAAAGTTTTTTTTTTTGCTTCGGAAATTCTTTCCGATTTTTTTGAAACTCTTTCTTTTCTCTCTCAAATATTTTTTGAAATCCTAAAACTCTAAGATTGCAAATTAAATCTGAACACTCTGTACCGATGTTGAATTACTGCAGAGAGTCTAGTGGCGGGAGCATATGAGCAATGTTGAGACCAGGACGGTCCAAGGCTTCCTGAACCATTCTAACTGGCCACCCACGTATGATCCCAGCTCCGAGCCTACTTCCTATCCTTACCAGCTCTTCTATGAACAATACTATCCTAGCTAGGTACTGGGGCCCCGGTCAGTAGAGCTTGGCTTCACCTCCTCCCTTTGTTCTTCATGGTTATTTATCATGGGACGGGACAAAATTCATTTTGGGGGGAGGATTTCTTTTGTTTGTATATATGTAATTAGTTTTATTGCTTGGAAAAAAATACAAAAAAAAATCAGAAAAATGAAAATAACACAAAAATAAATAAATTAGTGTAGTTTTCTTCTTTAAACCTTTTTCTTTGGAGTTTGGTTTTTTTTCTTTCCTTTTCACGTATAATTTTGAGCTAGATGTGTTTTGGATTTAGTGCTTTATTGGACTCTTGTTGGGGATTAAATTTAGTTTGGTTAGATCATTCCAACCTCTTCTTTTTCTTTCCTTTTTCTTTTTGGTGTGTTCAGTTAGTTTTATTGCTTTCTTAGGACTGTTGCATGGTTTGTACCATTCGTTAGGAATGGGAGTTTACATGTGACCAAAAAGATTGTATTGTTTTAATAGGTTTAATTTTAGAGAGAGTTTGATTTTTGGATTATTCTCGTCCCAGTTGAGTTTTATTGTTGGAATTGACTACTTCTGTACCCCTTGTCCTTATTTTGAAAACTTTATGACTCTTGACTGCGGATGGATCCACATGTGTGATTTGTTGGCTATGACTTGAATTTAATTGCTTGAATTCCTTGTATTGTTCAACTCTTCTCAACCTTGCTTGTAAATATTCACTAACTACCTTTCTTATTGATCAAGTCATTAATCCTAAACTGCTTTTCCTTTCTTTATTGACTACTTGTCAAAACTTCCAAAATAATTAACATTCCAAATTCTCATGATGTAATAATAGCACTATAAATACGGAATGTCAACTTGATAAACAAAACATACTTTTCAAACCATCATGCTAACATAACTTCTCATGCAAGTCATCTCAAGTCAACCAAGCATCAACTTTTATGTCTATAACATATAGCATGGAAATCAAACAAATATAGCATGAACTCTATTTACATAATTGCATTTAGTACTTACGTACCTTGTGTTATAACGGTGATCCGCCACTACTAGAAATCACTCAACTCGAATTCTCCTACATAGGAAAAATTGAAACTAATTAAAAACCACGTTGACTAACTTTTACATCAAATCTAAACTAACTATTTACATTGGTAACTTGTCCAAAACCTTCCCTATATAGTCTCTATTCAATTCCATACTTTATTTTAATATTTCCTTTGCAAAACACCCAATTTTCGATAATTTTCTAAAAATGGCAGCTTTGTAAAGTTGCCTAAAAGCTCCTTAAAACCTTTCTGAATATTATGGTCTAAACTTAAAACAATAGATTCATGTCCTATGATCATCATATAAAATTTTGGTGTGTTAAAAACAATAATACTCCCTTTGAATGTTTGATACGTTTGGAATCTTGGCACTATTCATAAAATGAGAGAATCTTCTAAATTGCTATTGGTATATAAAATATAATATAGTCATATGGGATCTTGTTTGATTCGTCTCAATGAGTACGTTATTTACATCCAATTATTATAATTTTTACATATACACAACAAAAGATATTTAAGTTCAAACAAATGCATTGACATTTGTGCGAGTCAAAACGTATCAAACAAAAGAGAACGGAAGGAGTAGCTTATTATTTCATGCGTTAATGTTTTTAATATGCATGAACACATTTTAATATAAATTTACAGCAATATATTTTAATTCAAAACTCATCAAAATCCTTTTAAAACTTTGAAAAAATTGTCAGTTACCACCTTTTTAAAACTCTTTTTTGTCAGTTAACACCTTTTTAAAATAATTTGTCAATTACCACCTTTTAAATAAAAATTGTTAATTAAGTTCTCAGGTGGTTTTTCCGGTTTGACTGCCGGAATTCGGCGTTGACTCAATTAATAAAAGGTCTTGTACATATTTTTTTTATAATGACACTCCTCTTTGAATCCTCAACCTATCACTTATTCAACCTATTCAAAATCATTTATTCAACCTATTCAAAATCATTTACACTGTACAATCACAAGAAATAACAATTGGGAGTCATACACAATTAATTGAGCTTCAATCAATCAATGTTAAAAGTGTCGGTATAAAGGTTAGGTTAATTCACGAATTGCTTCCATTAACTTTCATTTTTTCACTTGATTATCTTCTTCTCTTGTCCCTTTTTTGTTTTTGTGAAACTAATTTTGGTTTTTTTTTTCTATAAATGATTCAACTTTATCAAAAAAAAATTGAGTTACTTTGGAGAAGAACAATTAGTTTGAAGGTGGTTGATTTTTGGATTTAGGGTTACATTTATAAGATAAAAGGATGGAGTAAAAAGAGTAGATTATAAATTGGAGGGAAAAAAGGGGGGAAAATTAGGAGGGAAGTAAAAGAGGGTGCACATAGGGAGTCAACACCAAATTCCGGCAGTCAAACCGGAAAAACCACCTGAGGTCTTAATTAACAAAAAAATATTTAAAAGGTAGTAACTGACAAAAACAGTTTTGAAAAGGTAGTAACTGACAGTTTTTCCTAAAACTTTATATTTCAAGCATAAAACCCTTTTAGAACCTTATACTATCAACATACTTATAATCTATGCATTAAAATAATTGTTCATGCTCAAAAACATGTTCATAATATTTTTACTTTTATTTTTCATGCTTTTAAAAAATTGTCAGCAATATTAAATTACTTTAAAACCTTATAAACAAATGTAAACTTCATAAAATCATCACAAATTAATACTACCACAACTTATGATCATGATATGAAAGTCTAGAGTATTAAAAATCTTAAAATTAATAATTTTCATAGCTTTATAAACCCTAATTTTATAATTTCATGAACAAACTTATAAACATGAATTTTAAATTTCTAAACCGTGATCATAAACTATAAAACATGAATAAAACTATAGAACATGCTTAAACATAATTATAAAACATGAATTTAAGCAAGATTGAATTAAAAAGAAAAGAGGAGAAGAAAAGGTTTTTTTTCTTTTTATATATAAGGTACCCGAAAATACCAAGAGAAGGGGAGGAAGAAAGCGGCCGACGAGCAGGTCGAATCGGCGTGGTAGGGACAGCGAGGGATACCGGTGTGGCGAGGGAGTCCGACGAGTAGGTTAGGGTTTCGGGCTTATGAGGGTTTTGGAAAAAAAAAATTCTCTTTCTTTTTTTTTTTTTGAAATCCTAAATCACAAATCCTAATTTTAAGTTTGGAAATTCTGGTTTAATAGGGTATTTATAGGCCCAAATTAGGTTTTGGTGAAATTACATAAATACCCTTAGTGCTTGAAATTACTTTTATGCCCCCGTTTTAAAACAATTAAAGAAACTTTGAAAATTGTAAACTTAGAAACTTCTTAAAATATTTAATAAAATTTAAAGTAATATAAAAGTAACTTATAAACTTTAGAAAAATTAAAAATAATTACTTTAAGTCTCAATTAATTATATTTTCTTTCTTTAATTTATTTATTTAACTTAATTTTTTCAATAAAAACACTAAAAATACTTAAATTAAATATGAACATAAATTCTTAAAATATGTAAAAATATGGGGTATTACACTGTGTATCTTCACAACCAGAAGGCTGATGAGTTCCTAGAGCTCAAGATGAGAAGTATGACGGTTACTGAGTATAAATCGAAGTTTATGGAGGTGTCTAGTGTAGACACCAACATTTCTTCGCGGTTTTGCTTCGCGGGTTTATTATAATTAAAACCTAAATCCTATAAATGCCCTATATATTGGGTGCTTGACCCTAACTAGTTTTTAGCATATTTCGGTTTAGAAATCCTAAAACACTTCTCTCTCTAGAATTTTAGAAGCAATTAATTTGTTCTTGACGATTCGGTTTCAATTAATGCAATTCAATCAATCTTTTGGTAATTTCTTTCCTTTTGCTTTTAAATTCTCTTTAGTTCATGAATTTCTTTAATTTGTTAGTTTTTAGTTTAGTTTAATTAGTTTTGTTAATTTAGTTCTATTAGTAATTAATTTAGTTTTAATTAATTTATGTTCATGGCTTTTGTTGAGTTCCTAGCTTATGTTTTGAATGATGATAAATTACGTTGAACTACTTTATTTTATGCAAGTTTCTGTTTGCATGTGCAGGTGCTAAAGAAACAAGTTCAACGGATGACAAGATGAAGCTCATGAAGCCAAGTCTTGGAGGTTGCATGAAGACAAAGCTCATAGAATCATACTCTTAAGTCTTAGATGCAATGTAATTGGTATGAAGGTTTATAGATGCACTATAAATGTTGAGATTATAGAGATGAACTAATTATGGATGACAAGGAACTTAAGTTACTTGTCATACATAACTATAAGTAAACTTGGCTGACTGGAACAATCTGGGAACAATGTTGAACCAGTCCTCTTGAGTTTACTTCATACATCCTTATTTTAGGAAAGTTTCTTTCCGCGCAAAATTGTTTTCAAAAATTATACGGATGCTTGGATTGTTATGCAAGGTAGATATCCTTAAGTATGGCACGTTTGTTATATGATATTGTACTAATTTTATTTGATTTCAAATAAAATCAGTGAGAATATTTTCCGTAGGATTATTTCCATAATTCTAAGGAAAATATTCTCTTACAATATTACATAACATACTAGCCAAAGGCTTATTTAAGGAGATCTGCCAGCATACAACCAAGACACTTTTGCATGAACAAAAATTAAAGAACACGAATTGCAAAAGTTCTCTTGAAGTCTTAACCTAGTATAAACCTCATTACCAAATTAAGGTTTTAATATACTCTCTTTTGTAAGCGTTTAGGCTAATTGTTATTGAGAGACAAAGTGTTGTAATTTGAGCATTCTGTGAGTTCAGTTTGCTATGGATGTTGATTTGGGATCATCTTCATTAGAACCTTCAAAGTTGAAGGTTTAGTCGAACTTCCATAGTTGGAAGTTGGGGAATCATATTGTGCATAGGTGCATAATTGATTGAGTGTAATTCTTTTGTTATTCTCAGTTGATTAATAAAAGAGTGAGTGAGTGGAGGACGTATACTTATTAGAAGTCAAACCTCGTTAAATCTTGGTGTTGTTTATTTTATTGTCTTATTGTTTCTGCTGCTTGAGAACTGGTTCTTATAATCAATTGAAAAATTTACAACAACCTTACAACACTCAATTCAACCCCCCCCCCCCTCTTGAGTGTCACTTGCACTTTCAATTGGTATCACATCTTAACTTCTTGAAAGGGTAACACCTAGAGAAGGAAGAAAAGATGAATACTCAAGAGATGATGAATGGCAATTCTAGATCAAGGCTGCCCAAAATTAATGGAACAAATTATCCCTGGTGCAAGAACTACGTGCAGAACTTTATCATTGGTACTGACTATGAATGCTGGATGATAATAAAAAATGGACCAAAGTAGGTGGCTAACAACACTTATGGAACAAAGAAGAAGGAGAGTATATACAATAGCACAGATCTAAAGAAACTCGAGAAGAATGCCAAGGCTATGTCACTTCTTCAACAAGGTATTGCTGATAATGAGGTAAGCCGTATTTTAGCATGCTCTACTACTAATGCAATATGGGAAACTCTAGAGTTAGCCTATGAAGGCACTAGTGAAGTCAGGAGATCTAAGGTTGATGTGCTTATGTCTAAATAAGAAACTTTTAATATGAACGGAGATGAAAATATAAAAGATATGTATACTCGTTTTATGTCTATTATTAATGAACTAAAATCTCTTGGCAAAAGTTTCACCAGTGAAGATTTGGTTAGGAAAATTTTGAGAAGCTTGACAGGTAAATGGCTACTAAAGGAAACTGTAATTCAAGAAGCCAAGGACCTATCCACTTTATCTGTGGAACAGCTTATTGCGTCACTAATGACTCATGAGATGTTAGTAAGCACAAAGGAGGAAGGTACAACCAAAAACCGAGGGCTAGCCTTGAAGGGAGAAGAAAATGAAGAAAATCTTGATGAGATAGGCCTTATGGCAAGAAGGTTTGAAAGAAGCCTCAGATCTCAGTATAAGGGAAAATCCTGGAAGAACAAAGGCAGCACAAAGAAGACCAGTACCAGCATTGGTTGCTTCAAATTCGGTGAAACATGACAGATGATCAAGGATTGTCCGACATGGAAGACTGACAAGGGAGGACCAATGGAGAAAAATATGACAAAGAGAGCCATGCTTGCTGCCTGGGGAGATTCTGACTCAGGTGGTGAAAGTGAATAGGATGAAGCTCTAGTTTGTGTGACTGCACTGTTGGGAGAAGTGGACCAGAGGCAAACCAGTTTTGGAAAGAAGGGACACCTGTGTCTAATGGCAGGAAGTAGCTCCTCTGATGAAGAATAGGTAACTATTACTGATATGCAAAAACAAATGAGATATTGTGATAGAGATGAGTTACTAAGTTTTATAGATTCTGCTATTGAACAAAATATTAAAGGCAATGCTGCTTATAAGGCTAACAAAAAGAAACTAAGAGAAGTAACTCGAAATCTAGACCTTAGTGAGTGTCGTTCTGCTGAGCTTGAACTTATTTGTACATAACTAAAATAAAAAAATTTAGAGCTTGAAATAAGTCTGAGTCAGAAGAATATAGAACTTGAGATGCAAAAACCTCAATCAGTTTTTTCAAAAACATATTTTTTTTAAAATAATGAAAGAGGTTTTAGTAAGCTTAAGGAGGTAGAAGTTGAAGGCATAAATATCGAATTACTTAAACAGAAATCCTTCACTCTAGAACATTTTGACTTGATTTTAGCCTATAATTATAAGGTTGATGATATGATGTGGAAGAATTTTTCAAAGAGTATGTAGATCTGAAAACTTCTCTTGCTAGCACAAGTGGTTCTAGTGTTAATGTTAATAACTTGTGTTTAGAAGATGAGGGTAAGATCCGTGATCTTCAAGTTGAAATATTCCAACTAAAGAAAGGCAATAATACTCAGACCACTTATGAACTAGATCCTGAATTGATTTCAAAACTTAAGGATGAGCTTCATAGGGAAAAGTTGGATCTTGCCATTGCTGCAAAGTATAATGAAGCTCAGCTTAAAAAACTTGAAATTAAGGAACAGGATTTGATTGATTGTCTAAGACTGATGAACAGGTTGCTCGATGCTTAAAAAACTCTAAACATCCTGACCTCACTATCTAGTAATCCTATGAAGTTTGGATTAGGGTATTCTGGAAGTAGTTCCCAACAGCCCCAAAAGTTGGGGAAAGATGAGACTTGGATTTCTTAATTCAAGAGAGGTAAGTATGTTTTTGCAAAAGATATGCATGTATGCACCTACTGTTGTAAGAATGGACATGTTATTGAAACTTGTTCGACCAAGCAAAAACATGATAAAAGAAATCAGTCTCACGTTCAAAAGGTTCATAATAAAAAGAGCCACACGCATAATTTGTCTAAAAATGGAAAACATGATAAAACAAGAAAGACAAATTTGAAACAAATCTGGGTTCGGAAGGACAGTATCAAACTAGTTCCCAATAACAAACTTGGGTTCCTAAAACTAAACCTTGATTTGTTTGTGCAGGTTAGAGTGAAAGGAAAGCCATTTTGGTATTTGGACAGTGGTTGCTCAAGACACATGTCAGGGGATAAAAGTCAATTTCTTTCACTCGTAGCCTATGAAGGAGGAAGTGTTACCTTTGGAGATAATAGTAAAGGTTTGATCAAGGGTATAGGTAAAGTTGGTAAGACACTTTCTTAAGCAATTGATAATGTATATTTTGTTGAAGGTTTGAAACATCATCTCTTGAGCATATCTCAGCTATGTGACAAAGGAAACCATGTTGAATTTGAAACAAATCTTTGTCACATAGTTAACACTGAAACAAAGGAACTGGTCTGCAAGGGGTTCCGACACAATAATATTTACATAAAAGTTTTTAGTTAGATTCCTAAGACCAGTGCCACTTGTCTCAATGTTATAAAGGATGACCATTGGCTGTAGCACAAGAGACTTGGACATGTAAGTTTTTCTTTGTTAAACAAACTGCGGTCTCAGGACTTAGTTACAGGTTTACCTAAAACTAAGTTCGTTGCAGATCATATTAGTCATGCATGTACTAAATGTAAGCATGTCAAGTCTTCTTTTCAGCCAAAGAAGATTGTAAGCACCACTAGACCATTCGAAATTATGCACGTGGACATGTGTGGGCCCATGCGTGTACAAGGTCGAAATGATCATAGTTATGTGTCTGTGTTAGTTGATGATTACTCTCGTTATACTTGGATAGTATTTCTAAAATTTTAAAATGAAACTTTTGAAGAATTTGAAATCTTGATAAAATAGGTCCAAAACAAGATTAATCATCAACTGGTCTCTATCCAGTCTGATCATGGTTTTGAATTTGACAATGTCAACTTTATAACCTACTTTAATGATCATGGTGTATCTCACAATTTCTCTGCTCCCAGAACTCCACAACAAAATGGAGTGGTTGAAAGGAAAAACCGCACTCTAGAGGAAATGGCTACAACAATGCTTCTAGAGAGTGGTCTACCTCGAAACTTTTGGACTGAAGCTGTGAATACTGCTTTCTATATTTTAAATAGAGTAATGTTGAGACCTTTACCAAAGAAAACACCTTATGAGCTTCTTAGGGGAAGAAAACCAAACATTGCACACTTACGCGTTTTTGAGTGCAAATATTTTGTACACAACAATGGTAAATCAAGTTTGGACAAATTTGATCCTAGATGTGATGAGGCTGTTTTCATTGGATACTCTTCACACAGCAACGCATACAAAGTTTTCAACAAAAGAACCTTGTGTGTTGAAGAAAGTGTCCATGTTCTGTTTGATGAAACTAATATGTTTATCAAGCATGTGCATGTTGATGATGACGATGAATTCGAAATTGGCATGCTAAACTTTACAAGAGCTAAAGAAGTAGAAGGTGTTGAACCAGACTCACCAGACAACTCTCCTAGAGAGGAAGAGTCTGTTCAAGCACAAAATCAAGTAGCTCATGAGGTAAGAGAAGGAAATAGTGACTTGGAGGCTCACCCACATGAATATAATGCAGCTGAGACCACTATGGAACCAGGTTCACCTGTTCAAAGCAACAACGAAACAGGGGGAACCAGTATAGGAACCAATTCAACATTATAAGGCACTAATGTAAACCTTGATATGAACCAATCTTTCAAGTATAAGTCCACTCATCCCTCTGATCTTATCATTAGTGACATTAACAAAGGGGTGCAAACAAGGAATTCTACTTTACAAAACTTTTGTGCTTTGTATTCTTTTCTTTCAAATGTGGAACCAACTGATTATAACACTGCTTTAATGGATCCAGGTTGGGTTCTAGCCATGCAAGATGAACTCAATCAGTTGGAGAGAAATCAAGTTTGGCATCTTGAACCCAGGAAGGAAAACATGTCTGTTATTGGAACTAAATGGGCGTTCAGGAACAAAATGGACGATACAAGTATTAAAATTCAGAAACAAGGCTAGGCTAGTGGTCCAAGGGTTTAATCAACAGGAAGGAATTTCTTATGATGAAACCTTTGCTCCAGTGGCCAGACTTCAAGCAATCAGGATTTTAATTGCTTTTGCAGCTCATATGAACTTCAAACTCTTTCAAATGGATGTTAAGACAGCCTTTCTTAATGATTATTTGAAAGAAGATGTATATATGGAATAGCCCCCTGGATTTGAGGATAGTGAATTGCCAAACCATGTTTTTAAACTTGACAAAGCTTTTTATGGTCTCAAACAAGCTCCTAGAGCTTGGTATGAAAGACTCTCTCATTTTCTTTTAGAAAATGGATATAAGAGAGGTTCAGTTAACAAGACACTATTCTTAAAGTAAAAGGGAACTGATCTGCTAGTGGTTCAGATGTATGTTGATGATATTTTGTTTGGACCTACTAATCTTGATTTGTGTAATGAGTTTGCAGTTTTGATGAAAAGTGAATTTGAGATGAGTATGATAGGAGAACTTGGGTTCTTTCTAGGACTTCAAATCAAGCAAACCAAGGATGGAATTATGATTCATCAACAGAAGTTCCTCAAGGATTTGCTGAAAAGATATGGCTTCCAAAACAGCAAATCCTATGAAACACCTATTCCAACTTCTACAAAATTGAGCCTTGATGAGAAGGGAAAGGATGTTGAGGGTAAGTTGTATAGAGGTATGATTGGCTCATTGCTTTACTTAACAACCAGTAGGCCAGATATAGTGTTTTCAGTAGGATTGTGTGCAAGATTTCAAAGCAACCTTAAAGAATCTCACCTAAAGGTTGTTAAGAGAATTTTAAGATATCTCAATGGTACTGATGATTTGTGTTTGTGGTATCCAAAAGGTAGTAGTATGAATCTTATAGGATACACAGATTCTGACTTTGCTGGTTTTATTGTGGACAAGTACATCACTACTGGAATGGCTCACTTCTTAGGTTCCTGCCTTATCTCATGGGGATCCAAGAAACAAAATTTTGTGGCCTTATCCACAGCAGAGTCTGAGTACATTGCAGCTGCTTTATGTTGTGCTCAGCTCTTGTGGATAAAATCACAACTAAAGGATTTTAGGATCTGTTTCACAAGCGTTCCCATTTTATGTGATAACACAAGTGCAATCAATATTTTTAAAAATCCTGTCCAACATTCTAAAACCAAGCATATTGAGATTAGGCATCATTTTCTAAGGGATAATGTATAAAAAGGTAATGTAGTATTGGAGTTTTGCATGTCAGAAGATTAACTAGCCGACATTTTTACAAAACCTTTGAGCAGAGAAATGTTCATCAAGCTTCGTACCTTGTTGGGTATGATTAAAGTTAGACAATGAGCTCTTAGGTCTTGACTTGTCCCTTTGGCTAGTCAAATGATGTCAATATGTATGTATGTATATATATATATATATAATATATATTCTAATTTTCTTTTTAGGTCTCACAAAGTTCTTATGCGATGCTGAGCTGATCAATTTAGTAATCAAGTACCTTAGCATAATCTTGTAAAGAGCAAGTTGGCACACACCATTAGGGAACCAAATTCCTGAGGCGGTTATTTTTGTCAGTCAGTTTATTTTAAAAATTTCAAATTTTTGGAAATAAATGTATTGACGGTTATATTTATAGCAACTGCTTTTTTGGTTGAACAGACAAATATCTTTCAAATATTTGAACATAACCGTTCTGATTCAAATCTTTTGGAAATATATGCTCTTGATCTTACTTTCCTTCTTCATTTCATTTCCTTAATCTCATTTTTCTTATATACTCTCTCCATCATATCTTTCTCACACAAAACCTATATCATCTAAATTCTTCTTCTTTCTCTCACTCACATTGTTCAAAATTTTTCTTTTTTGCTCAAAGCAGAGGAAAAAATCAGTCTCATCTTGTCAAAGAGAAGAAGCATACGATTGGTTGAGAAAGAAGTCAGTGAATCTCCTGAAATTGAAATGAAGAAAACAAAGAAGATGGTTGATAAAGTAATTGAGTCTGTGATAAAGGATGTGATGGAGGAGGAAATTGATGAAGAGGAAGAAGTGCCATTGATTGGAAAGAACGCCAAGCCAAAAACTTCAAAAGCTCTCACTATAAAATCTGCCACACCAAAATCCATCACAAAAACAACCACCACAAAAGCGATTACTACAAAATGAACCGCCAAAACCACCAAATCTTCTACACCAACATCCACAAAATCAATTACTGCCAAAAAGCCACCCACTCCAAAATCCAAAGAATCCACACCAGTACCAGTGGAGACTTCTAAACCCAAAGAACCTGAAATTGTTGAAGAATCTGAACAAGAGAAGGAATCTGAGTCCGAATCAAAGTCGGATGGCAAAGAAAGTGAGGAAGAAGAAGTTGAATCAGAAGAGGAGGAAGTTGAACCCAAGGAGGATGTAGTCATAGCCATGCGAGAGGAATTAAAAGAAAGAAAGTGAGTACCAAGAAACCATCATAAAAAACGGTTAAGAAAGTTGAGAGAAAGGTCACTAAAACACCAACCAAAAAATCCAAAACACCCATGCCTAAAACCACTCCCAAACTAGTGGAGAAATCAAAGAACAAGGAAGTTGCTAAGGATGAAGAGGAAGTTGAGATATCTACTGAGAAAGAGGGCATTAAGACTATAGCAAGTAAGGGTGCTCGTGTGAAAATGTTTGCCAGAAAGGATGCTGAGGCATCCAAAGGGAAGGCTATCATCCGTGAAGCACAACAAGACAAGGCCACAAGAAGGCAAAAGAGAAAGCAATCTGCTATTGTGATCTCTTCAAGTGCTAAATCCAAGAAAAGTAAGTCTACTACCCCTCAACCTCTATATAATCTGAAAGATAGAAAAATTCTGATAGCATTTTCTGTTGGAAAAAGTTGGGTTGCACAAAAATTCTTAGTTGAGGTTGAAGAGGCTTTAGTCTTTCAGAAGTGGTCTGTGTTGTTTGCTAAAGATCTAGATGCTTTCATACCACTGGCTGAAGAATTTTATGAGCACATGCATACTAAAGATGATGGATCTTATTTCTGCTTTGTTAAAGATACTCCCATTAATTTGTCTGAAAAGAAACTGGCTGAAATTCACAAAGTTCCAACCAAGGGACTTGATGTATACTCCAGAGAAAATTGGCCTTCTGTCAAGGGAGTCACAGCTAAACAAATCCAGACCACGTTGTTTACTGGTCCACCTGATATTAAATAGGGGTACACCATTGGCCAACTAAAGGAGCCAATCATGAGGATATTCCATACCATAGCCTCAGAGATTGTGTGCCCTAGAGCACAAGGCCGTATGAGTGCACGGTTGATGGATAATATGGTCAACAGTCTCACTACATTATGTGCTGCACTTCATGAATCCTACAGAAGAATTGAGGTTCGTCTTGATAAAACTGGTATAACTGTTGGTGAGGATTCTAAAGACAAGGAAGAGACATCAGAAGCAGTTGGTGATGCTGATGATGAGGATGCTGAACTAGTCTCTGAGAAGAATGAAGAAGAGGATGATGAGGAACATGATGCAAGTGCTTCAGAGGAAGAGGAAGATGATGAGACTGAAAATGACTCTGGAGCTGATTGATTTCCTTTATTTCTTCTTATCTTCTCTTATTGCTGCTGACCCCTCCTATTTATTGAACTCTTATTTTGGTTTCCCCTTTCCCATTTTTTAAGACATTGTTATTATGTAATTTGGTTTAATGCTGGTCTGTAATAACTATTCAGGACAAGTAGATTTAGTACTTTTGATAGGAACAATGGTAGAAACAACATCTCTAGAATGCTGTTAGAGCTACCTACATTAGCTGAACTTAATATAATTAGTAGTTTAACTACTAATTTTGTTTATTTGTTTATTTACAAGCCTTTATTCATTGAATATTTTGATGATGCCAAAAGGGGGAAGCAGGTGTGAAGTTATGATCTCTTCTACCTATCTCAGGGGGAAGCAGGTCAAAAGAATGTTACTAATCTGTGTGTGTTGCAGTAACTAGAAGCAAGATTAAAAGTCTTGCTAGTGATGACAGACCTGCATGGTCTGGAAGTAAGTGTATTCAAAGCATTTTACTTATCATCCCAATGGCTAGGAAACAAGTCTAATGAAATTACTGATGTTCTTATTGTGAATACATGTTTAAGTCAAAGAACTCTGAGTCTAATTAGTATTTGCCCTGGGTAATAAGAAACTCTTTCTTAAAATGTTGTCAGTTAGCTGGGAACTGGTGTACTTGTAAATGATGCTTAATCTGCAGGAACAATACGAGACCAGTCCATTGAATTCTAAAGAATTCAAATTTTTTGAAAAGTTCCAAATATTAAATGATATTATTTGTAGGGGGAACTTCATAGGTTGTCATCATCAAGAAGGGGGAATTTGTTGAGTTCCTAGTTTATGTTTTGAATGATGACAAACTATATTAAACTATTATATTGTATGCAAGCTTCTGTTTGCATGTGCAGGTACTAAAGAAACCAACTCAATGGATGACAAGAAGAAGCTCATGAAGCCAAGTCTTGAAGTTTGCATGAAGACCAAGCTCATAAAGTCATACTCTTAAGTCTTAGATGCAATGTAAGTGGTATGAAGGTCTATAGATGCACTATAAAGGTTGAGATTATAGAGATGAACTAATTGTGGATGACAAGGAACTTAAGTTACTTGTCATACATAATTATAAGTAAACTTGGCTAACTGGAACAATCTGGGAACAGTGCTGAACCAGTCCTCTTGAGTTTACTTCATACATCCTTATTTTAGGAAAGTTTCTTTCCGCGCAATTAAATTGTGGCCATATTTATTTTGAGTTAGGTAATTGTCGAAATCAAGGCCGAGAGGTAAGATGACCTTAATTAGACCACTGTATAATAGGCAAAACGAATTTGTGCGAGTGAGGGCCGGTAAAGGAGTTTTGAGGGAGTCTAAGTTCGAGAGAATTAGTGAGCCCTAGTTCAATGAATTGATTAATGAGCGTTTTATGAGTTTGTTGATTGATCATAGTGAACCAACCGCTCCATGTGTTTATCATAAGAGTTTAATTCATTAATTTCCCGTCATTTCCTTAGTTTTAGTTATTGCTCCCTTAATTTCAGTAGTTTTATTAGAACTTTCCACAAAGGCCCCTTACACAATTTAGACTTTTTAGAACTAATAGAGTTTAATCGCTTCCCTGAGGATTCGATTCCTACTTCCCTAGCTATATTAGTTAGAGTTGTTCAATATTTTTAAGAGGTGTGCGATAGCCTAGTTCAAATTTTGGCGCCGTTGCCTGGGAGGAAAATTTTTACTTCTATTAGTCTGGTTTAAACTGTTCTTTTTGTTTTTAATTTTTGTTTTATTTCCTCACCTCAAGGAACCTTCACGTTCTTTGAGGTAGTAATCATTTCTGCTTCGAGTTTCGATTATGTGCAGGTATTAGGTTGTATGCCAGTTTGGATTGATCCTGAACCGGAAAGATCATTGCATAAGTGGAGTCGTAGAAGGAAGTGGATATTGCGGTGAGTCATTCTTTCCGAACAGACACTGACAGATTTGACACAACTTTTTGCTGATTTGAATATTTCCGATAGTTCCAATAAGGAAGAGATGGATAATCACGTTTTAATGAGAACATCATACCTCGGAATGATGCACCGTCACCGTCATCGTCGCCGCCACCACCAAGGTCCTTAAAAGACTATTCTCAACCGAGTTCTACAACAGTGGGAGGTGGTTATCGAGTTCCTGAAACAGAGGCTCTGAATTTCGAATTGAAGCCGGCTTTGGTAAATATGGTAGAAAGGAATCAATTTGCAGGAACATTGAAAGAAGATCCAAATTTGCATTTGAAAGACTTCATTCAGTACTGCAATGCAATTAAGCAAGCTGGTGTGACTCAGGATTATATACGACGTATGATGTTCCCATTCTCATTGAAGGACAAGGCTCGTTCTTGGTTAAATGGTCTAAACATGGATACTATTAATAGTTGGGATGAATCGGCTTTTGCTTTTCAAAGGAAGTACTATCCTCTAGAGAGAACTGCATCACTTAGGAGTAAAATTACGAATTTCAACCAAGAAACCGATGAAACGCTTTATGATGCATGGGAGAGATTTAAAGAGTTGTTGAGAATGTGCCCTCATCATGGTCTTGAGAAGTGGTTTTTAGTGCAATCTTTCTACAATGGTTTGGGTAATGAGAGTAGATCACTGCTTGATCCAGCTGCTAGTGGTCGATTGCTGCATATGAATTGATTGAGGAGATCGCCATTCATAATTCTCAATTCGGTAATCCTAGGAGGACATGCTAGAGGAGGAAAACATGTGATAGATGAAAAATATGAGAGTTTGGCTTCACAAATCAATGCAATTCATGAGAACCTAGACAAGATCAACACATCATCCTCTAAATCCAATGACGGTAGTTGCAATGGCTACACTTTTGGGAGCAACTGATGTCTTCTGCGATTTATGCGGGTCTTTTAGGCATAGTACTCAAACATGCCATAGTTCTATGGAGCAAGTATTTGCATTTCAAGCTTATAAGAATAATCCGTTCTTCAACACATACAATCTGGGTTGGAACGATCATCCATACTTCTCTTACAAGAATACTAGCAATGTTCAAAATCCGCAGCTGCAATATTTTATACCACAGCAACAGCAAGTTCAAGGATTTGCTCCACCTCAACCACCGGGTTTCAGTAGGCCACCACCTCCAACACCACTCCCAGCACCTCCCCAGCCAACTAGCAATGAGTTTTTGGAACTAAAGAATATGATGATGCAGATGCAGAAAGCCATGGAAGCTATGCAAACCACAATCGACAATTGGAAACTCAAGTAGCACAAATTGCCCAATCATTAGCTCACAGGCAACAAGGCCAACTTCCTCCTCAACCTTCTCCATCAAATGCCCCATCAAGCAATCCACCTCGTGATCATTGCAACTCCGTTGCAACAAGGAGCGGTACTTACTATGAAGGTCCTAGAATGCTGAATGATGATACTAATAATGCTTCTGATAGAATGGAGAGGAATAGTTCGGTTGTTATTGAACACCTTGAGGAAGAAGCTGTAGAAAAGGAGAATTAAGCCTCAAGGGAGAAAGAAGCACCAAAGAAGCAAGCTCCAGCAGCTGATTAAGTTACCGATACGATTCCTCCCAAAAGGTGCCGTTGCCCTTTCTGAATAGGGTAATTAGGAGTAAGAACGATAATCACTTTCAAAAATTTCTTGAAATAGTTAAGAATTTGCAAGTTATTGTACTTTTCACTGATTTGATTACTCAAGTTCCTACTTACACTAAATTTTTACAAGATATTTTGAGCAGGAAACGTGAGGTGAATGTAACAGAGACAGTTGCACTCACTGAGGAGTGCAGTTTGATCCTTCAAAATAAATCTCCTCCTAAGTTAAAGGATTCGGGTTGTTTTTCAATTCCATGTGATATAGGTCCTTTGTTTATTGATAAGGCTCTATGTGATTTAGGTGCTAGTGTCAGTGTTATGCCTTTATCAATTTGCAGGAAGCTTGACATGGGAGAGTTAAAAGTTACTAATGTTGCTTTGCAGATGGCAAATAGAACTGTAAAATACCCTAAGGGTGTTTTAGAAGATATGCCTGTTAGAGTAGGAAAATTCTTTATCCCTGTTGATTTTGTTGTTTGGACATTGATGAGGATGCTCACATCCCTATCATACTTGGTAGACCTTTCTTACATACTACAAGTGTCGTCATTGATGTTGAAAAAGGAAGTTTAACAAGAGACAAGTCGATAGACGCCGGGGCGAAGCGCTTTCTGTAGGAGGTGATAAAGTAACATTTAATCTTAATAATGCAATGAAAAACCCTATGATAGAGCAATCATGCTATAGGATCGTGATTGTTAAGGAGATTGTTTTGGATGACATGCCTTGATCCCTTAAAAAGGATCCTCTAGAGGCCCTTTTATGTTTGGATCTTGATGCAGGTGAAGGAGATTCGGAAATCGATGCCATAGCTTATGATTTGAACAGTGAGAAGATGACTCTAGAAGAAAGCCAAAGGTATCATTCGTTGCCTCAACAGTCATGCTCTGTCAAGGAGGTAACACAACCCGAAATGAAACCCCTTCCCCCTAATTTGAAATATGTTTATCTAGATGGTGATGAGATGTATCCAGTCATAGTTAGTTCTAAGCTTACTGATAGTCAACTTGAAAAGTAATTAATAGTTCTCAAAGCTCATAAAAAGGCTATTTGTTATACACTTGATGATTTGACCGGAATAAGTTCGGATTTTTGCATGCATAGAATTCATCTAGAGGAAGGTCATAAGCCTTGTATACAGGGACAGAGGAGACTTAACCCTAACATGCAGGAAGTGGTGAAGAAAGAGGTTCTTAAACTTCTTAATGTAGGAATCATCTATATTGTGTTTGATTCTCAATGGGTAAGTCCAGTGCAGGTAGTCCCTAAGAAGGGAGGAACAACTGTTGTGCGTAATGATAAAAATGAACTTATTCCTACTAGAGTTGTTACAGGTTGGCGAATGTGCATTGATTATCGAAAAAATTAAATGTTGCCACTAAAAAGGATCATTTCCCTCTCCCTTTTATTGGTCAAATGTTAGAAAGGTTAGCAAAGAACAAATGCTTTTGTTATCTAGATGGTTACTCTAGTTTCTTTCAAATATCTATCCATCCTGATGATCAATCAAAAACAACATTTACATGTCCCTATGATACATTTGCTTACCGTAGAGTGCCCTTTGGTCTATGTAATGCTCCTGCTACCTTTCAATGATGTATGATGCCCATCTTTTCTGAGTACATAGAGTCTAGTATGGAATTCTTCATGGATGATTTTAGTGTCTATGGTACTTATTTTGATTCATGTTTGGCTAATTTGACTAAAGTGCTTAAAAGATGTGAATAGGTGAATTTGGTCCTCAATTGGGAGAAATGTCACTTTATGGTGACAGAAGCAGTTGTCTTAGAAAATCTAGTCTCTGAAAGAGGTATTGAAGTTGATAAAGATAAAAATCAAGTTATTGAACAATTAGCTCCACCAGTAAGTGTAAAAGCTGTTAGAAGATTTCTAGGTCATCTAGGGTTTTACTGCCGATTTATTAAAGATTTTTCTAAAATTGCTAAACCCTTAAATCAATTGCTATTAAAAGATGCTAAGTTTAAATTCACTGGTGAATGCCTTAAATCTCTTAATTTGATTAAACAAGCACTAATCTCAGCACCCATTATTCAATCACCTGATTGGGAATTGCCTTGTGAAATTATGTGTGATGCTAGTGACTATGATGTAGGTGCCGTTTTAGGTCAAACGAAATATAAGATTTTCCATGCTATTTAAAATGCTAGTAAGACTTTAGATCCAGCTCAAATTAACTATGCCACAACTGAAAAAGAATTACTTGCTATAGTATATGATGTGGATAAATTTCGTTCTTATCTTATAGGTTCGAAAGTTATCGTTTATACTGACCATGCAGCTTTAAAGTACTTACTTGGAAAGAAAGAAGCAACACCGAGGCTTATTAGGTGGATTTTACTCCTTCAAGAGTTTGATCTAGAAATACGTGACAAGAAAGGTGCAGAAAATGTGGTAGCAGACCATCTATCTAGGATTCGGTATGATAATGGGGAGATCTCAACCCCCATTGATGATTCTTTTCATGATGATCATCTCTTAGCTGTGATTTCTAATACTCCATGGTTTGCTGATTATGCAACGAAAAAGGTTTTTACATGATGTTAGGCGTTATTTTTGGGATGACCCTAACCTATTTCGTGAGTGTGCTGTGCAGATGGCTTATATCGCAGGTGTGTACCAGATTGGGAATTCTACGGAATTCTTCATCATTGCCACTCATCACCTTATGGAGGACATGTTGGGCCCGCTAAAACAATGTTCAGAGTATTACAATCAGGTTTTTATTGGCCCACAATACTCAAGGATGCTAGAGATTTTGTCATGTCATGTGATTCGTGCAAACGAACAGGTAATATCTCCAAAAGGCATGAAATGCCACAAACAGGTATCTTAGAAGTTGAAATTTTCGATGTTTGGGGTATTGATTATATGGGGCCCTTTCCTTCTTCTAATGGTAATCGTTATATATTTACTGCTGTGGATTATGTTTCTAAGTGGGTGAATGCAATTGCTAACCCCCCCCCCCCATTGTGATGCTAACACCATTTTTAGACTGTTTAAGCAGGTTATTTTTCCTAGGTTCGGAGTCCCTAGAGCTATCATCAATGATGGGGGGAACGCACTTCCATGAGAAGAGGTTAGATAAGCTGCTAGAGAAGTATGGTGTTTATCACACAATAGGATTGGCATACAATCCACAAACCAGTGGTCAAGTGGAGGTTTTAAATCGAGAGATCAAGTCCATTTTAGAGAAGACGGTTGCAAAATCAAGAAAAGATTGGAGTAGTAAGCTTCATGATGCTTTATGGGCTTATAGAACAGCTTTCAAGACTCCAATTGGTACTTCACTATATAGATTGGTTTATGGAATAGCGTGTCATCTCCCAGTAGAACTCGAATACAAAGCTTATTGGGCAATCAAAGAATTTAACATGGGTGCAAAGCTTGCGGGAGAAAAACAGTTACTATAGTTGAACGAATTGGATGAGTTTCGGTTAGGAGCGTATGATAGTGCCAAAATCTATAAGGAAAAGACGAAAATATGGCACGATAAAAGAATTATGAAAAAGGAGTTTCAAGTTGGCGATAAGGTTTTATTTTTTAACTCAAGACTTCGATTATTCCCTGGAAAGATGAAACCTAGATAGAGTGGTCCCTTTATAGTGATTAATGTGAGCAAGTTTGGCTATGTCAATGTCTAAAGTGAAAAAGGTGAAGTATTCAAGGTCAATGGTCAAAGGTTGAAGCCACACTATCAAGGAGATGACATTGGTTTGGTTGAAGTCATCCAACTCGATGATCCTAAAGCACCTTGATCACTAATGCAACCATGGTCAAGCTAGTGACCTTAAAAGAGCGCTTCTTAGGAGGCAACCCGAGCTTTCTATCCCCTTTTCTTTCTCATTTTGCGTGTTTTTATTTGTTTTTATGTGTTTTCGGTTTGTTTTTGTAGTTTAGTATAGTCTTTATTTTGAATTTTGAAGCAGAGCTAAGGGTCAAAGTTTTGTCATGCTTAATTGGGGTAATTAAGGAGAGATTAGAAGTTAAAAACATTCTTAAGTTTAGTTAATAATAATTTATATTATAATTCGTTAATTAGGGAGAAAAAGAAAAAAAATCAGCGAAATATCACCTCAGAGGCTAGCTGCGGGCACAGCGCTCAAATACCACATCCCTCTATGCGCCCGCAGAATAGATCAGAGACTTTTGATTTTTCTACAGAATGAACCTACGGGAGCAGCGTTCAAACTGTGTTTCTTTTATGCGGGCGCGTACCCCCTGCGACAACCCGTCTTCGATTTTTCTTTTTTTCTCGCGTGGGCTTATCCTTTTATACCCGTTTAATTTGTTCCCCCCCCCCCCCACCAATATATTTACTATTATTATTATTTTTATTATTTTATTATATTATTATTATTATTATTATTATTATTATTATTATTATTATTATTATTATTATTATTATTATTATTATATCTATTATTAATATTCTTTTATCTTTTAATCACTCTTATTATTAAATCTCACCTAATCTCTCTTATCTAATCCATCTTCTTCTTCCTCCCTCTCACCATTAAAACCCCAAAACCTCCAACTTCAAACCCCCATAGCTCACTCCATACTACTCCAAATCACTCCAAAATTTGACATAACACTCCTCTCACTACTCTAAACCATCTATTGGAGTTCAAATCCGAAGAAAATCAACGAATCACATCACCTAGAGTTCGAAATTTTCGAGCTAATTTTGGCTTGATTTTGGGTTTTCTACTTCAATTTTGTTGCAAATTCTTGCTCTATTATTATCTACTGTGGTATAACTTCCTTTTTGTCCATGTTATATGAAGTTTTCATGAATTTCTATTTTTTGGGTATTTTTATTACAAATTTAATTTTTAATTTTTAATTTTAAACTTGATTATTGTTGCTGATGAGTGCTTAATTGTTAATTTTATGCTTCAATGTCTTGTTTAGAATTGTTAATTATGAGTAATTAGAAGTTTGGTGCTAAATTGTTGAGTGAGAATTTTCATGGAATTTTTTATGATTGTTCATGAATTTGTTGAGAATTAGAAGTGTTAACTAGTTAAATTCATGCTTAAAGTCTTTAGAATAACGCAAATCATGCTTTGAATTGGTTTTTATGCTTAATTTTTCTCTAGCTTTATTCATGAATTTTTATTACCAACCTTATTATTGAAATTTAATGCTTATAAATTTGGTTAAGAGTTGCTACTAGCCTTAGCTAGTTATTTTTGGTCTCAAAGTATTATTGGAGTTGTTTGGATGATCATAGTTGCTTAATTGTTGGATTCGTATTATGGTTGAAGTTGATTTTTGGTGTTCACTTGGGTGTTTTCACTGAATATGAGCTTGATAATGTTGGTTTTTGGATGCATAGAATATAATTAATGCTTATGGAATGGATGTTGTTGGTTGCACTTATGATCTTATTTGTTAAGAGAATTTGTAGTTCTCATTGGTTTGGTTGCATTTACAAACGGGTCATGCTGAAATTTCCACTCAACTTTGTTTGTAAATTTAGTTTTATGATGACTGCAATGCTTTGATTGTTTCATTGGTCATGACATTATGCTCCTTGCATCCTATGTTTCCATATGCTTTCATATTGCCATGGATTTTGTTTTGAAACTTGCTTCAATAGAATTCTAATCCTTGTTTTTCATACTTATGTTTTGAAGGATAATGAAGAAGTCTATTAGAAAATTTCTTGGCGAAGGCCCCAAGAAATCTTGGAAAACTGGGGCATCTTCTTCGGCTTCCAAAGGGAAGCAAACAGAATCCTCTAGAGCACCACCACAGAATCGACAAGAGAGGCAGAAACGGTATGAGAAGCTCTCCAAGAGAACAATTAGGTCCACAAGGTTCTTCAACAAGCAAACATGTGATAAACTTGGCATTACTGACCAAGTTATGAGGATGGCTTACCGCATTGGATGGGAGAACTGGATTAATGCTACCATGCCCAGTCCTAATGTTCGAACCCAGTAGGTCCTACATACATACAAAGAGCTCACCCTAGAGTTCTTATCCAGCTACCATTTCCATGTCGCTCAGGAATCTCCCTCAGCTACAAGAAAGACACACATTACCTTCACCATCTTTGGACAGCATTATGAGATGGATGTAGATGAATTGAATGAGAGGTTCTTATGGAATTCTGAGAACGTTGTCTGGTCCACAGCGGAGCATGAGTGGGGACCCTATTTCGAGGGAGCTTGGTCGGAGAGGATTATAGATGGCAGTTCTACTTTCACTTCTACTACAACCAAAGCATCGGAGGTCCAGCATCCTGCCCTCCGGTATTTCCTCAAATATGAAGTATACTACCTATTTTTGAGAGGGGAGTTAGGACAAGTCTATGCCGATGAGATCAGACTCTTATGGATGGTTACAGAAGGGTATGCTAGACAGCCTCTCCACTACAACTTTGGGTTCTTTCTAGCTCGTCAGTTCGCGGAGATTGCAGAGGGTATTACTAACACCGGCACTATATACATAGGTGGTATGATAACATGGCTGGCTCACACTCTAGGCTACACTGAAGATATCCACCAGCTAAACCCGATCGAGGAGAACCCCTACCTCAACATTACTGCCCTCCGAGCTGCAAAATTTCTCAGACACTATCAGAGAGGGCATAGAGAGAGACTTGTTTGGTGTGTTCGGTAAATCTTATGGTGTTATCTGCCTAATGCTTATGTTAGTCTTACATATCAGGAGCACCCAGATAGACAAAACTCTTGGAGGATTCCACCTAACAACATCCCACTATAGGAGAGGGCGGACTCTGAAAAGAGACCAGTTCAGAAGGTCAACCTGATTCAGTAGGCAGGCGACCAACCCCAGTGTCATCCAGCCCCACCACGACCAGAGCCCCCAAGACATAGCTATGTCGTTTGCTCCTCCTCCACCTTTGATATGAAACCCCTAATGAACCGACTCGATGATATGCATCTGTATAATCAGCAGAGGTTTGACAGCGTTGATCGTTCCCTCATAGGACTCCATTCCGATGTTGATTTGCTGCAGCGAGTCTAACGGAGAGAGCACATGAGCAATGTAGACGCTGGGACAGTTGAAGGTTTCCCGAACAATCCCAACTGGCCAACCACATATGACCTTAGCACCGAGCCTACCTCCTACCCTTATCAGTCGTTTTATGACCAGTACTATCCTAGGTACTGGGGACCCGATCAATAGAGCTCGGCTTCACTTCCTTCCTCTGTTTTTCATGCTTATTTGTCCTGGGATAGGACAAAATCTGGTTTGGGGGGCGGATCTTTGTATATATGCTTAGTTTTTTTTTCTTCTTTTTGTTTTTACCCTTTTTCTTTGGAGATTGGTTTGTTTTTTTCCTTTTTAAGGATTTATTTCAAGCAGGATATATTATTGATTTAGTACTTAATTGGACTCCTGTTGGGAATTGATAATGATTTGGTTAGACCATTCCAGCTTCTTTTTCTTCTCTTTTGTTTTTGTTTGGTGTGTTTAGCTTAGTTTTATTGCTTCCCTGGGACTGTTGCATGGTTTGTACCATTCGTTAGGAATGGGAGTTTACATGTGACCAAAAAGATTGTACTGTTTTTTTCTCTTAGGTTTAATTTTAGAGAGAGTTTGCTTAATGGATTGTTCTTGTCCCAGCTTGAGTTTTATTGTTGGAATTGACTACTTTTGTACCTCTTGTGCTTATTTTTGACAAACTTTATGACTCTTGACTACAGATGGATCCACATGTGCGATATGTTAGCTATGACTTGAATTTGATTGCTTGATTTCCTTTTATTAGTCAACTCTTTCAACCTTGCTTGGGTCTTGGACTTGAACTGTGTTAACGGGAGAATTTGAGCCACTTTTGAGTATAATATCATTCATATTTTTCTTTCATGTGTGCTTAGTTCCTGGTGCAATTATGATCTTGGGTTTGATATTGGATTCTTGTAACTTTAATTGTGGATTTTGTGTATGTTGCGCATGATAAAAGACCTTTATTTCTTCTTTTGAGCCTCAGAGTTTCATTTCCTACTTGTATATTTTCCCTTGATCCCATGTTTTGAGATTTTATCCCTTTCAATTGTATTTTTAGCCACATTACAAGCCTTATTAGCCTTGCTACATAATTCATTATACGCCCAAACTTTGTTTGGGGTAGTCGGAGTGGTTGTGATGTTGTTAAAGTACCTTTTGATGGTTGTTATGGAGGACTGATAGTGAAATAGTCGGAAATGTTATTGTTAAAAGTTTGATTATAAAGTTTCACATTTAAGGCTCTGCATACCAATGTCTAGGCTATTTTAGCCAATTATAATATTATATTCATTGCCTAATTATGTATGTGTGATGATTATGTTTATTGTTTATTGAATTTTAAGCAAAAACAAATCATTAAGAGTCATGAAACTAAGTTTTATTATGCATGAAGAATAAGTTTGTGAAGTATGAAGAATAAGCATAATTAAGTTGAAAAAATATGAAAATAAAAAGAAAGAAGTATGAAGTTTGTGAAGTAGTGGTTGTTGATTGAATTATGAGATTTATGGTGTTGATGTGAAATATAAAAGAAAAGTTTGGTTTGATTTGGTTGAATTGGATGGTTGAGATTGTTGATAATTCTTGAAGTTGTTGATGATTTTCCATGATTTTATAAGCGTATACCCTGCATTCCACCATATTATCCCAAATTTATCCTACCCATCACCCTAGCCACATTACAAGCTTATTAAAGTCCTTTTTGATCTTCGTGCACATGCTATGGTTATTGTGAGATTGATACAAAACAAGGTGATAACTTCAAAGGTTTGATAATGGCTTCTAAGAATGATGCAAGTATGGGGGAAATAATGGCTTATGGGGATTCAAGGCTTTTGGGATCTTCTAAGACATCATCATGGGTGTGTATGGTGACACACGAAAATACTTGATCATTGAAGCAAAGGAAAGAATGGTGGAATTAGGGGAATAAGATGGTTTTGCCTATGAGTTTTTCCCACATCACTTGATAGGGTTTTCTCATTTGAGGCATTGAGTCTTTTATTTCTTGAAGTGTCTTAATCATCATTTACAGCCTTATACACATGGAAAATGACTTCTTGAAGGTTTCTTCATTAAAATATTGAATATTGAAAGGTTTCTTGAAGATTTGATGAAAAACCGCAAAATTGCGCAAAATTGGACGAGCATGAATTGCGTCAATTTTGACGATTTTTGGGGGATTTTGGTAAATCATGTCGTTGTGTAAATCTGGTTGTAATTTGTTGATTATCTTGATTATCAAGGTAAGAATAAGTTTGTTAGGATATTTTTTTTTCTTAATTAGAAAGAGTTTGTTAGAATATTTTAGCAAGTTGCATGACATGCAGTGATGATGTGGCATTCTTATCTTGTGAGTCATCGATGACTCACTAGATTAGGGTGATTTTTCCTATGTTATGCGTGTATTTTTAGCATAGTTTAGTTAGGATTTTATTGATGATTATGACTATAAATGATCTCAACATTAGTTTGTAAAAATTCAGATTAGTGAATTCAATAAACATTCTTTAATTTTTATTTGTTTTCTACAAAACAAAACAAAACCGAAGAAATTTTCGAGTGTGAAAATTTCGAACATCTTCAAACAGTTGGTGCTTAGGCTTTAGACTCTTGTGAGGATAATTTTAGGAATTGAGGGTGCGTAGCTTTAATCCATTCATAAAACCAATCGAATAAGATCGATTTTCTTGGTGCTTGGCTCTAGAGAAAACCGAAATAAGATTACATCATTATGAGTGGCGATTTGTTTGATCAATATTCACATCAACTTTCGGTGCTCGTTGAGAGGACTTTAATCCTCAAGGTTATTGGTATCAATTCATTATTGAAACAAAAGTAATTATGTCAGCTGATGAAGTAAATACTCCTAAGATTACTACTGAGGAATTGCGCAAGGACATAGAAGAATTAAAAGCTATGTTTGAGGCCACCATGAAAGACTTTGTCGAAAAATTTAAATCACCAAGTAAGTCCAAGGGTGGAAGTAAAAGGGAGACGGATTCTAGTTCTGATGAAGAGCAAGTAAGCTCAAGGAGTGCACGAAAACCAAGGAAACAATACTCCTCAAGTTCTAGTAATGAAGAACCTGTGAATAGGCACAGAAAAAAAAAAAAGAGAGGCCTAAGGATGATGATCGCAATCTTAAACTAGATATTCCTGAATTCAGTGGAAGTTTGGATCCTGAAAAGTTCCTGGATTGGCTAAGAAGGATTGAACGAATTTTCAAGTATAAGGAGTATGATGATTGAAAATCATATAAGATTGCAGAACTAAAGTTGACTGGCTTAGCTAGTTTATGGCTGGAAGGTATGCAAAAGAAAAGGAAGAAGGTGAACAGGCTATCACACACCTCTCAAAAATAACCGAATAACTCTAACTAATATAGCTAGGGAAGTAGGGATCGAATCCTCAGGGAAGCTATTAAATTCTACTAGTTCTAAAAAGCATAAAGTGCGTAAGGGGCCTTGGTGGAAATTTCGGTAAATGACTACTAAAACTAAGAAGACTAAGAATAAAACTAGGGAAATGACGGGAAATTATGGATTAAACTCTATTAATGGGAACCTAGGGCTATCGGTTCACTATGATCAATCAACAAATTCAAGTAACGCTCACTAATCAATTCATTGGCATTCATTGAACTAGGGCTCACTAACTCTCTCGAACTTAGACTCCCTCAAAACTCCTTTACCGGCTCTCACTCGCATAAATTCGTTTTTGCCTATTATTCAGTGGTCTAATTGTGGTAATCTTACCTCTCGGCCTCGATTTCAACAATAACCTAACTTACAACTAAATCTGGCCACAATTTAATTGCAATCACTGGAAATCAATAATAGGAATTCGATTAGAAGCCAAGAACTAATTAGAAAACATAAATTAAATTCAAACCATGATCATAGATCCCCTAACCCTAGAGAAAACGACTACTCACTTATAATTAAGGGAACAAAAACAAAATCAAAGTTAAACAACATGATCATGAACAAAAAAAACTAATTAAAACTAGAATTAAAACTAAATTAACTACTAACAAAACTAAATTAAGAATTAAAAGATAGCAAATTAATTAATCTAAACTAAGAACTAATAAAATAAGGAGATCATGAATTTAAAGTAATTGAAAAGCATAAGGAAAGAAAGTACCAAATTAATGATTGAATTGCATTAATCGAAAGCTTGAATTGTTGAACAAAGTAATCAATTCTAAAATTCTAGAGAGAATAATCAATTTTGGATTCCTAGGTCTAAAAGTATGATAAAAACTAGTTAGGGTCGTGCCCCCTTTACATAGAGTATATATAGGAATTAGGTTTTTAATTAATTAAAACCCACGAAGCAAAACCCCAAAGAAAAGCCGAACGGATCAAAATCCGTGATACCTGCGCCCGCATAGAACAAACCTAGTTTGTTCCCTGCGCCCGCATGGTGAATAATGAGTGAGTTCTGATACTTCTGATCTATGTTGCGGGCGCATAGGTTAAATGGGGATTAAAGGCCTGCGCCCGCATGAACCAAGTTGAACAACAATTTGACGATGTTGCTTATTTCTTCGCTCGATTCTTCGAATCTCATTCGTGACATTCTCGTGACTTGGCACGCATCCCGAGGTAAGTGCTTTTTGACTCGTTTTAGCTTCAAATGACTTCATAACTCTCTATTACGCTCCTGTAACATATAAACAAAACCGAAAGCCACGCGTAATAACCGAAAAAGTATAAAATAACCAAAAAAGGTTCTAAAAGTCAACTAAAGACGCTAAAACCGTCCCAAAACATAACTTAACATCGAAAGACGATATTTAGCCAAAACAAAGCCACAAAATTAACTATTTAGCACAAGAATCAACTGAAAATGAGGGAAAAACACAACATAAAACACGTATATCAGAAGGATAGGAAGTCTAAGGTAGCTACTTGGACGAAACTAAAGAAGAAGATGAGGAGACGTTTTGTTCCTCATGATTACGAGCAACGCAACTTTATAAAGATGCATACTTTAAGGCAAGATCGAAAATCAGTTGAAGAATATACGTCTGAATTCCTCAACTTGATCACCATCAGCGATCTAGAAGAAAAAGAAGATCATCAAGTTGCTTGTTATGTTGCTGGCTTACATGAAAGAATAAGAGAAAAGGTGGAATTACAGCCTTACTGGAATTTTAATGAAGTTTGCAAAGTTGCATCTAGGGTTGAGAAGCAATTTTCGAAAAAAACCAGCTACTTTTTTGAAACCCTTTGTGAAGAAGGAGGGTGTCATTGTTTCATTTAAACAAAATCTTGATTCCACTTCAAAAACTCCTCTGTATATCAAGGATAAAGGCTCTGCTACTAAGCCTCCACACCCTAATCAACGCACATGCTTCAAATGCAAAGGTCAAGGTCATATCCAGAAGGATTGTCCTCATTCAAGGGTTCATACTACTCGAAATTGGGCAGATGATGAAAACTTTGAAGAAGAGGAGAATGAACAACAAGAGGATGGCGTGAATTATGACACTCATGAAGAGGAGATTGAGGAAATTACTCCTGAGGTGAATGGCCAGAGTTTAGTTCTCCGAAGGGTTTTGCAATCTAAAGTTGTGCCACCTATAGAGAATCAGAGGGATAAGATTTTCATCACCAGGTGCTATGTTCTAGGGAGATTGTGTGATCTAATAATTGATTCAGGCAGTTCCACTAATGTGGTCTCTACTGTATTGATCAACAAACTGGAGATTCCTACCACTGAACATCCTCAACCATAAAAGTTACATTGGCTTAGTAACACAAGTGACGTCAAGGTGAATAAACAAGCTCTAGTTAGTTTCAACAGTGGAAATTTCGATTGGAAAATGCTCTGTGATGTATGCCCTATGGATGCATGCCATATGTTGCTTGGAAGTCCGTGGCAATATGATAGATTCGTACAGTTTGATGGTAGAACAAACATATACATCATTAGAAAACAGGCACAAGGAAAACCAGTTGTGCTGAAACCTTTGGAAAGTTCGAAATTTTTGAAAGATGTGATCAATAAAAAGGGTGTTTTGTTGATTGGTGAGCAAGCCATGGTGCAAGAGGTAAAGAATTGTGAGAAGTTCTATGTGTTAATGGCTAAGGAAGTGCAAGAGAAAGCGACGAGCATCCCTCATGAGTTGCGCCCCTTGTCGCACGAATTTCAAGACATATTTCTTGATGAATAGCCACCAGAGTTGCCACCCATTAGAGGAATTGAACGTCAGATTGATTTGGTTCTTGGAGCTCAGATTCCTAATAAACCAGCTTACAGGTGCAATCCAGAAGAAACTAAAGAAATTCAACAACAGATTGAAGAGTTGATGGCAAGAGGGTATGTCAGGGAAAGCATGAGTCCATGTGCAGTACCTACATTGATTGTTCCTAAAAAGGATGGATCACGGAGAATGTGCGTTGATTCTAGAGCTGTGAATAACATCACCATCAAATACAGGTTTCCTATTCCTCTATTAGATGATTTATTGGATGAATTATTTGGCTCACAAGTGTTTACCAAGATTGATTTGAGGAGTGGTTACCATCAAATTCGAATGAAAGAGGGTGATGAATGGAAAACCGGATTCAAAACTAAACTAGGACTCTATCAATGGTTAGTTATGCCTTTTGGTCTTACTAACGCCCCTAGTACTTTTATGAGATTGATGAATGAAGTTTTGAAACCTTTCATTAGAAAATTTGTGTTTGTCTATTTGGATGATATACTGGTGTATAATGCAAGTGTAGAAGATCATATGTAGCATCTAAGAGAAGTGTTCGAAACTTTGAGAAAGCAGAAGTTGTATGCTAAGCTCGAAAAGTGCTCGTTCATGGTCTCAAGTGTGACGTTCTTAGGTTACATTGTTTCTAAAGATGGTGTTTTAGTTGATTCTTCGTAAGTAGAAGCTATTAAATCATGGCCAGTTCCAAAATCTGTGACTGAGGTGCGTGCTTTTCATGGTTTAGCTTCTTTCTATAGAAGATTTGTGAAGAATTTCTCTTCTGTAGTAGCACCTATGACCGAGTGTATTAAGAAGAACAAGGAGAAGTTTGAATGGACAAAAGATGCGCAGAAGGCATTCAAATTGGTGAAGAAATTACTTTGTCAAGTTCCTGTCTTATCTTTACCAGATTTTTCAAAACCTTTTGTAGTTGAGAGAGATGCTAGTGGTGTAGGCATTGGTGCAGTGTTGGTTCAAGGTAAGCGGCATATAGCTTATTTCAGTGAGAAATTGAATGAAGCAAGGTTGAATTACTCTAGCTATGACAAGGAATTCTATGCTATTGTTCGAGCATTGGATCATTGGAGTCATTATCTACGTCCAAGTCAATTTGTATTGCATTCTGCTCATGAGGCTCTGAAGCATATCAATGGCCAATATAAACTCAATCCAAGACATGCTAAGTGGGTTGAATTTTTGCAGTCTTTTCACTTTTCATCAAAGTATAAAGAAGGTAAATCTAATGTGGTTGTTGATGCTTTATGATATGTGCGGTTTTTATGGTGTTTTTCCCCCTGTTTTCGGGCCAATTTTATGCCTAGTGGTTGTTATTCTGGCTTGATTTTAGCTCATTTGGTGTTCTTTAGCTAATTTGAAGTGTTTCGCCAAGTTTGATTGATTTTCGGCAATTTTAGAGCTTTTTAGTTTGATTTTATCGTTTGCGGTTATTATGCTCGGTTTTGGTGTGCTTTGTTATTTCAGGAGCACGGAAACCGAGGCTCGGAACAAAGCCGGAAAGCTTGGACGGAATAAGAATGAAGATGCATGGAAGTGCATGCCAAAAAGCTATGTAAACAAGTCTTCAAGAAATCATAAAGAAATAAGAAGAAAAGAAAATAAGCTTCTGAGGTATCTATGCGGCCGCACAAATATGACATACACCCGCATTTAATGAAGAAATCAGCTGAAAAGGGCTTCTGGGAGGTTGATGCGGGCGCATAAATCTCCTATGCGCCCGCATCAGCCGTTTTTCCGGGATTTTTATTCTTCTTTTATTTTCTTCATACTTAGACTTTGTAAGCCCAACTTTGGGTACAATAGGCACGACTTTCTAGGCAAAACAACTTATGCTTTTCATAATTTAGAATTAGACTTTTAGGTTTTACTTTAAGCACTTTTTCTCTCTCAAATTAATTTGGGAATTAGGGTTTTTGTTCTTAACAATAATTTTCAATTCAATTCAAGTTATTCAATTCGTTCTTCAATTTGGTAATTCTTTTACTTTTATCCTTTATTTTAGTTTAATTTATGCTTTTTAGTTTCTTTAGTCTAATTAATTTAGTTAATTGTTGGTGTTAATTAGTTTAATTGTCAATTACTTCATGAATTCAATTATGAATTTTATGATTATGTTTGCTTTAATTTTCATGTTCATGAGTGAGTAGTCAGATTTCTAGGGTTAGGGAAACCTTGGCTAATTAATGGACTAACTAAATTAGGTTGTTTCAATTCCGCAATTAGTAGTCAAATTCCTATTATTGGGTTTTTCGTTTACAATTGAATTGTGCGCAGATTTAGTTGTAATTTTGGTAATTGTTGAATTTGATGCCGAGAGGTAAAAATACCACAATAAGACCACTGAATAATAGGCGGAATTAGTCTAGGCATGAGCGAGAGCCGCTAGATGAGTTTCGAGGGAGTCTAAATTCGAGAGAATTAGTGAGCCCTAATTTGATGATAATTGTGAGATTGAACGATCTTTGTTAGTGAATCCATTAGTTGTTCTTGGTGACCCGAATGACCCTAGGCTTCATTTATTGGTTTTAATCTTCGTCATTTCCCGTAATTGATTAGTAGTTAATTAGTAGTCATTTAGTTAATCAACATTTCTCGACCAAGGCCCTTTGTACGGTTTAAGCTTTTTAGAACTAATAGAGTTCAATTGCTTCCCTGAGGATTCGATCCTTACTTCCCTAGCTACATTAGTTAGTGCTGTTTGGTTTATTTTTGATAGGTGTGCGATAGCCTCATCAAATTTTGGCGCCGTTGCCGGGGAGGCAATTTTTAATTCTATTAGTCGGGTTTATACTGTTTTATTTTTATTTTTCTTAGTCTCAAAGAACTATTCAGTTCTTTGGGGCTGTTTCTTATCTTTGCTCGGAGTTTCTATTGTGTGCAGGTTCATAGGTTTATGCAAAACGACCACGAGCCTGATACTTTCATCTTCCCTGAGCCCGAGCGAGTGTTTCTGAAACGGTTGAGACGTAGTAGACGCCGAATTTTTCTTCCCCGATCTGTGGAGGAAACTGTTTCTGACTTGTCTCAGTTTTTCGAGTTCACCTTCAATCCGCTGTTTGAAGGGTATTTAGAGGTTGAAATGGCTGCCGAAGGAGAAGGACAGGGTAGAGGACCACCACCTCCACCACCACCACCTGCGGCCCGTTCATTGAGAGACTATTCCTTGCCTAGTACGGAGTCTATGGCTGGAGGTTATTCAGTACCTGATACCGATGCTGCTAACTTTGAACTGAAACCGGCTCTTGTGAACATGGTTGAACGAAATCAGTTTTCAGGGACATTGAAGGAAGATCCGAACTTACACTTACAGAATTTCCTTCAATACTGTGATACTATCAAGCAAATGAATGTCTCTAAGGACTACATTAGAAGGCGAATGTTTCCGTTTTCATTAAAAGACAAGGCTAGAACCTGGTTGAATGATCTCAATATGGCCACCATTAATTGTTGGGAGGATTTAGCTCTTGCTTTTCAGAGGAAATACTACCCACCACAGAGAACTGCCTTATTGAGAAGCCAAATCACTAACTTCAATCAGGAGACAGATGAGTCATTATATGATGCTTGGGAACGGTTTAAGGAGTTATTGAGAATGTGTCCTCATCACGGGCTTGAGAAATGGTTCCTAGTTCAATCATTCTACAATGGGTTGGGAAATGAGAGTAGGGCCTTGCTAGATTCTGCTGCTAATGGTCGGTTTATGAACCAGGAAGTCAATGCTGCATATGAGTTGATAGATGAAATTGCCACTCATAATTCACAGTTTGGTAACCTTAGAGGGCATTCCAAAAAGGGTGGGAAACATGTAGTTGATGATAAGTATGAGAGTTTAGCTGCACAGATAAATGCCATAAGTCAGAAGCTCGATAAGATTGGTACTACAGCTCCCCCACCATCACCTGTAGCTGCACTTTCGGGATGCACTGATCCTTTCTGTGATTCATGTGGTTCTTTCGGTCATAATTCCCAGTCTTGCACTAGTTCAGTAGAACAAGTATGTGCCTTTCAAGCCTATAAAAACAATCCATACTCTAATACATACAATCCGGGCTGGAAGGATCACCCATACTTTTCCTACAAGAACAACAGCAATGTCCAGAATCCTCAGCAAGCCATGCCACCTCAGCAGCCACCCCAGCAGATGCAGAGATATGTACCACCACACCCACCAGGTTTTAGCAGACCACCACTACCAGCACCGCCAATGCCACCTCAACCTAGTGGAGAAATCTCGGAGTTGAAGAATATGATGTTGCAAATGCAGAAAAATATGGAGGCGATGCAGGCTCATAACAAGCATTTGGAGACTCAGATAGCTCAGATTGCGCAATCAACTGCTCAAAGGCAACCAGGCCACCTTCCATCACAACCCACACCTACAGTATCACAGGCATCACAGAATCCCCCTAGGGACGATGTCAATGCCATTACCTTGAGGAGTGGAGCTGCTTATGAAGGCCTGAAAATGCCTACTGATGATGTTAATTCTGATGTTGCAGGTGGAGCTAAGAAGACCAGTGATGTGGTCATTGAAGATTTAGAGACAGTTCCAGATAAGGAGGCGGAAGCACCTAAGGAGAAGGTAGATGACACATCGATTGATACTATCCCGAAGTCACAGGTTAGGTTGCCCTTTCCGAACAGGGTGACCAGGAGTAAGAACGATAACCATTTCAGTAAATTTTTAGCTATTGTTAAGAATTTGCAAGTTACTGTTCCATTTACTGATTTGATAACTCAAATTCCTACTTACACTAAATTTTTGAAAGACATTTTGAGCAGGAAACGTGAGTTGAGTGTGGTGGAGACCGTAGCACTCACGGAGGAGTGCAGTGCCATATTGCAAAACAAGTCACCACCAAAACTAAAGGACCCAGGAAGTTTTTCTATTCCCTGTAACATTGGACCTCTGTTTATTGACAAAGCATTATGTGATTTAGGAGCTAGTGTTAGTGTTATGCCATTATCTATTTGTAAAAAGCTTGATATGGGTGCTTTAAAGGTTACTAACATCACCTTGCAGATGGCGGATAGTACAGTGAAATACCCTAAAGGTATTTTTAGAGATCATCCCTGTGAGAGTCCGGGAAATCTTTATTCCTGTTGATTTTGTAGTGTTGGATATGGAGAGGATGCACATATCCCTATTATTCTAGGTAGACCATTCTTAAATACTACAGGAGCTGTTATTGATGTTAAGAATGGAAATTGACTCTTTCTGTAGGTGATGACAAGGTTACCTTCAACCTTGATAGTGCATTGAAAGTCCTATGATAGAACAATCGTGTCATGCAATTTATACTCTTAATGAAATTGTTCTTAATGACTTGCCTCGATCCCCTAATAAGGATCTTTCGGAGGCTCCTTTGTGTTTGGATTCTATTGCAGGTGATGAAGATGGTTAATAACAAGTTATGCCAGCGCAAAGAAAAGGAAATCCCACTCCCAAGAAACGTCGGAAACCTCGAAAACAATCTTCTCATGCTTGTAATGTGAATACGACAAATGATGAGGTTTTTAACAAGGAACGTGAAGAACTTGAGCAACCAATAACTTTGAATTGCTTTGATTGCCTAACTAAATGGGGTTCACGTTCACTCTTCGATCCTCCATGAGCTATGAGGTAACATGGTCAAGCTAATGACCCTAAACAAGCGCTTCTCGGGAGGCAACCCGAGCTTTCTATCCCTTTTTAACTCTTTCTGTGTGTTTTAGTTTATTTTCATAATTTTTAGTCAGTTGTGTTCGTGTGTTTTTGTGTGCTTTAAGGTGTAATTGAGTAACTAGGGGTTTTCGGTAGAATTCCGAGGTCTAAGTCTAAGTCAAGGTCAAGGTGGGTGAAAAAGAGAAAGTGAAAATTTATTAAGTGTCAAAGAGAAGAAAACAAAGTGTTCGGGGTGAAACAGGGTAGATGCGGACGCATGGGGGTTTTATGCGCCCGCATCTGACCCCTAAAAGTCCAGAAAATTTAGTGAAGATGGTTGATGCGGACGCATGGGAAGTTTATGCGCCCGCATCAGACCTCCAGAATTCCAGATTTTTTTTCCCGCCCGCATCTGCGCAAGAACATCATTTTGAAACGGTCATAACTTTTTCTCTAGGATGTTCCACGAGACGTATAACCTACCGTTGGAAAGCTCTATGAGTCTACTTTCTAATGAAGTAGGAATCAGATTACTCCAAATTATAATTTGTTATATATGATCGAGACAGCGTGAGGTGGTCAAATCTCAATCCGTGTATGCTACATGTAATGGCATTTACCGCCCATGCCTCTTTCTTTTTCTTGCACAACTTCTTCCTCTTACCCATATATATCATTTTATACCCCTATGACTCCCTAAACCCCTCCACCGTCTCTTTTCCCTCTTACTTTACTCCCTTCAGCACTGAGGACATTGCTGAGTCCGGCTTGGGGGAGGTATGTTTTATTTGCTTTCTTAGTATAGGTTTTATTGCTTTCTAGTGTAGTTTTTACTGCTTTTGTAGGACTGTTACATGGTTTGTACCGTCCCTTAAGGCCGGGAGTTTACATGTAACCAAAAAATATGTACTGCTTTCTTAGTTTAATGTAGTTTAGCTTTAGAAAGAGAATTCTTATTGTGATTGGCTAGCTGCTCGTCCCGGTTCTTGCTGATTTGACTTTTCATCTACCCATTTGCTTAAATTTTTTGAAACTTCATGATTCTTGTATTCGGATGAGTTTACTTGTGTGATTTGCCGGGCATGACTTAGTCTTAAATTGCTAGCATTCCTTGTATTTGTCAACTCTGTCTAACCTTGCTTGGGTCTTGGACTTGAACTGTGTTAGCGGGAGGATTTGAGCCACTTTTAATCTTATAGGCTACATTAAATTGTATTCTTTTCATGTGTGCTTAGTTCCTGGTGCATTTATGATCTTGGGTTTGCCTTTGGACTTTAGTAACTTTTAATTGAGGTTTTGTTGCATGTTGCGCATGATAAGAGGCATTCAATTGTTTTTAGAGCTTTCAGATATATCATTAGGATTTTCATGCAGAACACTTTTCCCCTTTGATCCAGTGTTTTCTTAAGCCTATATCCCTCACAAAATTTAACCGCATTACAACCCTTTTTGGCCTTGTTGTTTGATGACATATTGTATGCCCAAGCTTGGCTTGGGGGAGTCATGTTGTGGTTTGTTGTGGTTGTTGATTGTTGTAATGGTGTATTTGGAGGATTAGGTGAAATTGTGAATTTTTGATGTGCAGGAGGTTCTATAAGTTTCACATTAAGGCTCTGCGTACCAATGGCTGGAATTGTGTTTTAAAACACAATGTGTTGGTTTCTAAATGGTGATTTAGAGTCCAGTTATGTACGTGTGATGGTTTGGTCTTAATGGCTAACTATTAAGAGTCGTGAAACTAAAGTGAAATGAAAGAAAAAAAGAAAAAGAAAAAGAAAAAAAAAGGTAATGAAATTGAAAAAAAAAGGGAAAAAAGAATTGAAAAAAAAAGAGAGAAGAAAAACAAGTTGAAATCGAAGTGGATGAATGAAAAGCTTGAATTCGGTTTATATTTGTACTTTGAATGAAAATAAAGGTGTGAAGTGAATGAAAATTTAAAAGTTTGGTTTGATTCGGTTGGATTTAGACGATGGGAGACATTGATGTTATTGTATGATGTGTTGGTGAGTCAACGATGTTTTATATGCGTATACCCCGCATTTTCAGCCACATTATCCCAAATTTATCTTACCCTTCACCCTAGCCTTACGTTACAAGCTTATAAAGTCCTCTTTGATCTTCATGTGCATGCTTTGGTTGATTGTGGAAGAGTCCTTTGGCAAGGTCGTAGAGTATTAATTGCATTTCGAGTCGACTTTAGGATTGAGTGTATACCTTTAAACACTTGCATGAGGTGTGAGATGTGGATTTGGGCTCCTCAAAACTTGCATTTAAACACTTTATTGCATTTGCATTCCATTTTCTTATGGTTGGGTGGTGAGGGTGAGCTACATTGTTAGATGCTCAATTGTGTGGAGTGACAACCCGTGAGCTATTCTAGTCATCGATTCATTAAACTTGCTTGGTTGGCTTTGTTAGACTTTTGCTTAGGAATGTGTAGCATTTGACTTGCTTTGATCTTAGTAAACTCGGGAGGATCCTTGAGTTGTGATGCGTATGTTTTTATGGGGTGAAAGTCATTTCGTTATCTTTGCTCGGGACGAGCAAAGGCTTGGCTTGGGGGAATTTGATATGTGCGGTTTTTATGGTGTTTTCCCCCCTGTTTTCGGGCCAATTTTATGCCTAGTGGTTGTTATTCTGGCTTGATTTTAGCTCATTTGGTGTTCTTTAGCTAATTTGAAGTGTTTCGCCAAGTTTGATTGATTTCCGGCAATTTTAGAGCTTTTTAGTTTGATTTTATCATTCGCGGTTATTATGCTCGGTTTTGGTGTGTTCTGTTATTTCAGGAGCACGGAAACCGAGGTTCGGAACGAAGCCGGAAAGCTTGGACGGAATAAGAATGAAGATGCATGGAAGTGCGTGCCAAAAAGCTATGTAAACAAGTCTTCAAGAAATCATGAAGAAATAAGGAGAAAAGAAAATAAGCTTCTGAGGTATCTATGCGGCCGCACAAATATGACATGCGCCCGCTTTTAATGAAGAAATCAGCTGAAAAGGGCTTCTGGGAGGTTGATGCGGGCGCATAAATCTCCTATGCGCCCGCATCAGCCGTTTTTCCGGGATTTTTATTCTTCTTTTATTTTCTTCGTACTTAGACTTTGTAAGCCCAACTTTTGGTACAATAGGCACGACTTTCTAGGCAAAACAACTTATGCTTTTCATAATTTAGAATTAGACTTTTAGGTTTTACTTTAAGCACTTTTTCTCTCTCAATTTAATTTGGGAATTAGGGTTTTTGTTCTTAACAATAATTTTTAATTCAATTCAAGTTCTTCAATTCGTTCTTCAATTTGGTAATTCTTTTACTTTTATCCTTTATTTTAGTTTAATTTATGCTTTTTAGTTTCTTTAGTCTAATTAATTTAGTTAATTGTTGATGTTAATTAGTTTAATGGTCAAGATTACTTCATGAATTCAATTATGATTTTATGATTATGTTTGCTTTAATTTTAGTTCATGAGTAAGTAGTCAGATTTCTAGGGTTAGGGAAACCTTGGCTAATTAATGGACTAACTAAATTAGGTGGTTGTTTCAATTCCGCAATTAGTAGTCAAATTCCTATTATGGGTTTTCGTTTACAATTGAATTGTGCGCAGATTTAGTTGTAATTTTGGTAATTGTTGAATTTGATGCGAGAGAGGTAAAAATCCACAATAAGACCATGAATAATAGGCGGAATTAGTTAGGCATGAGCGAGAGCCGCTAGATGAGTTTCGAGGGAGTCTAGATTCGAGAGAATTAGTGAGCCCTAATTTGATGATATTGGAGATTGAACGATTCTTATTAGTGAATCCATTAGTTGTTCTTGGTGACCCGAATGAACCTAGGCTTCATTTATGGTTTTAATCTTCGTCATTTCCCGTAATGATTAGTAGTTAATTAGTAGTCATTAGTTAATCAACATTTCGACCGTGGCCCTTGTACGATTTAAGCTTTTTAGAACTAATAGAGTTTAATTGCTTCCCTGAGGATTCGATCCTTACTTCCCTAGCTACATTAGTTAGTGCTGTTTGGTTTATTTTTGATAGGTGTGCGATAGCCTCATCACTTTATCAAGGAGGTATGCTTTAATTAGTGTTCTTAATTTCAAATTGCTTGGTTTGGAGTTGATTACACAATATTACGAGCAAGATGGAGATTTTGGTTCTATCTATTCACAAATTACGAAGGGTTCAATGGGATCTTATGTGCTACACGATGGATTCTTATTCAAAGGGAATCTACTTTGCATCCCTAAGTGCAGTATTCGTGAATTACTCCTCAGAGAAGCACATGGGGTGGAATTGCAGGTCATTTTGTTATCACAAAAACATTGACAATGTTGCAAGAGCATTTCTATTGGCCTAAAATGATTGCTGATGTTGAAGCAGTAATATCATAGTGTATTGTTTGTCAAAAAGTCAAGGCATCCTTCCATCAAGGACTTTACACACCATTGCCAGTGCCAAAAGCCCCTTGGGATGATATTTCTATGGATTTTATAGTTGGTTGGCCTAGAACTGCAAGGCAAAAGGATGCTATCATGGTGGTAGTTGACCGGTTTTCGAAGATGGCTCACTTCATACCTTGTCACAAGACTGATGATGTTGTCAATGTTGCAGAATTGTATTTTTGAGACATTTTTAGGTTACATGGAGTTCCGAAAACAATTGTAAGTGACAGGGACACGAAATTCATGAGTTATTTCTGGAAATCATTGTGCCGTTTATTAGGCATGAAATTACTCTTTAGTACTTCTTATCATCCACAAAAAGATGGTCAAACTGAAGTCACTAATAGAACCCTAAGCGTTCTACTTCGTGGTTTGGTAAGCAAGACACAAAAGGATTAGGACTTGAATTTAGCTCATGTAGAGTTTGCTTATAATCGTTCGCCTACATATGCAACTAAGCATTCACCTATTGAAGTTGTTTATGGAGTCAATCCCAAGCACATTGATCAAGTTGTCCGAAATAAGATTACATCATTGTGAGTGGCGATTTCTTTGATCAATATTCACATCAGAAATGAATCCTTTATCAAGGTCGTAGAGTATTAATTGCATTTCGAGTCGACAATTAGGATGAGTGGATACCCTTAAACACTTGCATGAGGTGTGAGATGTGGGTTTCGGGTTCTTAAAATTGCATTTAAACACATTTTGCATTGCATTCCATATTTGGTTGGGAGGTGAGGGTTAGAGCTTCATTGTTATAAGCTCATCATTAATTGTGTGGAGTAACAACCCATGAGCTACTCTAATCTTCGACTCATTAACTTGCTTGGTTGGTTTTGTTTGACCCATATTTAGGAATGACGGTAATTGGATGCTTGATTGACTGCCTTTGATCCATGTGTTTTTGGATGTTCTCTTGTATTATAATGCTTATTTTGTGGGGTGTAGTCAATTTCGTTGTGTTTGCTCAGGACGAGCAAAGGTTCGGTTTGGGGGAATTTGATATACGTGTTTTATGTTGTGTTTTTCCCTCACGTTCGATTGTTCTTGTACTATATAGTTAAGTTTGTGGCTTTGTTTTGATTAAATATCATCTTTCAATGTTAAGTTATGTTTTGGAACGTTTTTAACGTCTTTAGTAGACTTTCAGAGCTTTTTACGGTTATTCTATGCTTCCTCGGTTATTACGTGCGGTTTTCGGTTTGTTTTATATGTTACAGAAGCGTAATAGGGAGTTATGAAGTCATTAGAAGCTAAAACGAGTCAAAATATGCTTGTCTTAGGATGCGTGCCAATGTACGAGAAGCTACAAACGAGATTCGAAGAGATCGAGTGAAGGAATAATAAAGATCGTCAAAATGTTGATCATTATAAGTCATGCAGGGACAGCCCTTAAAGCAATGTTGATCTATGCACCCGCAACATAGATTAGACTTTCCACAGATCGCAAACCATGCAGGCTGCGGGCACAGGGAAGAAGTTCAATTTGGTCGCTGCGGACGCAGGTGATAGGTGTCGCGGTCCACTCGGTTTTGCTTCGTGGGTTTATTATAATTAAAACCTAAATCTTATAAATACCCTATGTATTGGGTGCTTGACCCTAACTAGTTTTAGCATATTTTAGATTTAGAAATCCTATAATAATTCTCTCTCTAGAATTTTAGAAGCAACTAATTTGTTCTTGACGATTCGGTTTCAATTAATGCAATTCAATCAATCTTTTGCTAATTTCTTTCCTTTTGCTTTTCAATTTTATTTAGTTCATGAATTTCTTTAATTTGTTAGTTTTTAGTTTAGTTTAATTAGTTTTGTTAATTTAGTTCTATTAGTAATTAATTTAGTTTTAATTCTAGTTTTAACTAATTTATGTTCATGGCTTTGTTATTTAATTTTGTTTTTGTTTTGGTTCCTTTAATCATGAGTGAGTAGTCTTTTTCTCTGGGGCTAGGGGATCTATGATCATGTTGTAATTTTATTTTATGTTCGTTTATTAGTTCTTGATTTTTAGTTGAATTCCTATTATTGATTGCAACTAAATTGTGGCCAGATTTAGTTGTGAGTTAGGTAATTGTCGAAATCGAGGCCGAGAGGTAAGATTACCACAATTAGACCACTGAATAATAGGCAAAACGAATTTATGCGAGCGAGAGCCGGTAAAGGAGTTTTGAGGGAGTCTAAGTTCGAGAGAATTAGTGAGCCCTAGTTCAATGAATGTCCATGAATTGATTAATGAGCGTTTTATGAGTTTGTTGATTAATCATAGTGAACCAACCGCCCTAGGTGTTTATCATAAGAGTTTAATTCATTAATTTCCCGTCATTTCCTTACTATTAGTTATTGTTCTCTTAGTTTTAGTAGTTTTATTAGAACTTTCCATAAAGGCCCCTTACACAATTTAGACTTTTTAGAACTAACAGAGTTTAATCGCTTCCCTGAGGATTCGATCCCTACTTCCCTAGCTATATTAGTTAGAGTTGTTCGGTATTTTTGAGAGGTGTGCGATAGCCTTGTTCTGTTTCGATGGTCGAGCTGCGCTTAAAATCATTTCTAATTGTTTTATCTCGCTTTACTTCATCAAAATTAATAAAACACACGACTCGACCACGTACGTCGAATCTTCTGAAAGAATCCGGAAGATTTCGTACGAAACAAGGCAACTTAGGCGAATAAAGCAAAGTGGGGGAAAGAATCTCAGTTTACGAAAAGCTAACATCATGAATATCGAGAAAAATGGCAAAGTCGAAGATTTTCGTAATCCCGAACCTTGAGCGCTCAGGCGCCTAGCTCGAGCGCCTAGTTGCCCCTCGATCGCTATGGTGCTCGTTGGGCGCTATGGCGCTCGATGAGGCTCCCGGGATCTATAAATAACCACGATCCCCACGCTTCTCAAGGCAATTAAGAACATCAAGACGCCATCGTTCTTACATCTTCACTTTCTCTCTCTAACTTCTCTCCTCTTTCTCTCCCTTATTGTTATTCTTAAAAAATGCTATCTATCATCTTCGAATACCTTAATTTTGAGAATCGCTCTTCAAGCGTTCGAGAGAGAAAATTGAACGCTTGAAAAGCGATTCGAAGACCTTAAACAATTATTGTGATCGTCAAAAGGATTTCCTTTCTCTCTCTTATTGTTTTATGTATTATCGCTTTCTTAGAAAATCGACATGTCTTAACTAATTCATGAAATCTTGACTTAACTTTGACTCGGTTTTTTATTAAAATCAACCTTAAGTAGAAACATGAACTAGGTTGCTTACGTGCTCTTGAATGCTATATGTTTATTACTTTAATCCACCTAGAATCCATGTTTAGCTACAATACCTGAAAGCATGTTCTCACATAAAGTAAAGATAAACCATGCAAACCTGCTTAAGGTCCTCAATCTTGATTAATTTTAAAGCAATCACCCTCACATGTTGTTAGAAGCTATGTGTGCATTAATCAAAACTCGCCTAGCAACGTCCCTATGTGCTCTTAGGGCTAATACGGAAATTTCTATGTTATAATTCGATATTATGATTGTGAAATTACATATGAGACCAAGTAGAGGCCGCTATATGCGGGGGGACAGTGTGAACTACTGTTTTCCTTACCCTCGTCCCCAAATAAAGAGATATGAGACCTTCTTATCCTTGGCTGTCAATTTGCCTTCTGGCTAAACCTAATGGGGTTCTGTGAGATCCCGAAAAGAGCACGATGGCGACTTCTCTACTTGGGTTTTGAGTTATCATACTCACTCTCTAAACCAAGCATACTCACACTATGCATCAAACTAAAGACATTCAATGTCTGTAAAAAGGGCACATGGGTTGGTCACAAAAGCCCCGGTTCCCATAGCTTGGTGATTCCACTAGGGAGCTTCCCTTAATTTTAAGGGAGAGTGGACGAAACTCAAAAAGTCTCGTAATTTAATAAATTATAATATCGAATTTGTTTGTTAAGTATAATGCATGCAATGCCCACGTGAGGGTATTTGCTTTAGGATTCCTACTCTTATTAAATAAATAAATAATGACCCACTAAATAAATATATTTAAATAATTAAATATTTTATTAACAGCTCAAATAATTTTCTAGAAAGGGAAACCTTTTCTTCGTAAGAAACTTTCCCAAAGAGGAAACCTTAGGGTACCCAAAATAATTTAAAAAATTATTTTATTCCGAAAACTAAGTTCTGGTAACCACTTTGCAACACCCTGGAAATTCCTAACTTTTTTCCGGAAAACATATAATAAGATACTACTTCTAATTTAAGAAGAACCAAAGTATGACCGCCACCATGATAACGACTAACGCTATTATCAAGTACTACAGCGGAAGACTTCTAATTAAAACAACTTTAAAACCGTAATAAAATTTTAAAACCAAAACCAAATAAAATACTTATTACAACTTGGAACCAAAATAACGGCCTTTCAAAACCAACTCAGCTTTATGTATTGGGAAGTCAACGCACCTCACCTTGGCCAGTGAGAACGCGGTGATTTGGGTCCGTAAGACTCTACGGAGTGCGGTTGTTGGCCTTTACTGGAGTTTCATTCCAAGCCAAGTGTACTCCCCCTACGCGATGACCCTTCCTGTGGTCTAAGGAACAAGGCATAACATATAACAATTCGACATTCGTGGACATTATTTTTGACATCCACAGTCAACCATAAGCTTTTCATGTAATCATGCCATAACATAACTTCACATACAAGTTAATACAAGTCAACAAGTCTCAACATAAGTCAATAACTTTCAAAACATCACAAGCTTCGAGAATGAAACTTAAGAACTATTCTAGCATGATTTTTAAGCACATGAACGTCTTTAGTACTTACATACCTTGGGTTAAAGCGATGACCCGCCGCTACTAATAGAAATCCAGTAACTCAAAGCTTCCTACAAAGAAACATCGAAAAATAATTATAAACTTCCGTGACTATACTTTACAACAACTCTAAACTAACTTTTAGTGTTAAAAAATCAACCAAAACCTTTCTTATATCATCTCTATTCAATTCCATACTTTACTCGTAAATTTTCTTTTAAAAAAAACGCTTGGTTTTTGATATTTTCGAAAAACCGAAGCTTTGGAAAACAACTTAAAAACTCTTTTAAATCATTTAAAACTTCATGATTTAACCTTCAAAACGTACAATATATTCATATTCTAAGATCATCATATGATGATTTCATGCGTTAAAAACACTTATAAAGTCATTATTTCATGTAATCAATATTTTTACTATTAATATCATACTTAAACAAATTTTATAGCAATATAAAAATACTTTAAAACCCCTAAAAACAATTCTAAACTCCATAAAATCATCCTAAAACATCATAACAACAGACTATAATTATAATATTGAAAATTAGAATTTAAAAACATGAACCCTAATTTATTTTCATGATTTTGTAAACCCTAATTCATAAAATTTTATGATCATATTTTAAAACATAATTATAAACTGTCAAACATGTTCCTAATAATAATCAACATGTATAAACATATTAAAATCATGATTTACACAAGATTGAAACAAGAAAATTAAAAGAGAAGATAAGTTTTTTCTTTATTACTCGAAAATTCTAAAAACAAAAGGAGGGAAAGGGTGGCCAACTGTCGGCTGCTGGCTAGGCTGGTCGCCGGTGGTCTGAAGGTGGCCGGCGTGGTTGTGGCTAGGAGACGGTTTAGGTTTTTCGAGTTTTGGTGGTTTGAATTCTTTGTCTTCTTTTTTTTTGGAAAATATTGAAACACAAAGTTATGATATAAATTAGAAAGATTCTGATTTAAGGGTGTATTTATAGGCCCAAAATCAGTTTTTGAGAAATTACTGAAATACCCTTAATGATATAAATTACTTTTATGCCCTTGTTTTAAAACAATTAAGGAAACCTTTTAAAAACCCTGTTTGGAAGCTCTTAAAATACTTTAATAAAAATTAAAATGTCATAAAATAATTTATAAACTTTATAAAACATTGAAATAAATATTTCAACTCCTCAATTAATTAAATTTCTTTAATTAATTTATTTATTAAACCTTTATTTTTCCATAAAAATACTAAAAATACACCTTTATAATTATTAATTTATATTTATAAAATGCATAAAAATACGAGGTATTACAACTTGCATGATCTGCGCTTCTATAAATTTGTTGGTGGGATAGTCTTTTCTTGAACCAAGTGTTCATTATACCCAAGACTTAAGCCAAAGTAAAGTCCAGAATATCTCTTCCCGTCGCATTTCTCTCCCCAAAACCAAACCCTCCATGCACACTTTCAAAGTCCTCCCTCTTGAGTCCCACATGCCCATTAAAATCACCACCAATGATCAATTTCTCTTTTGTAGGAACCTGTCGCACAACCTCCTCAAGATCTTCCCAAAACTCATTTTTAATAAACTTATCCAATCCAACTTGTGGTGCATAGGCACTAACAATAGTCATAACCTTATCTCTCAACAACACTTTAATGCTCATAATCTGATCGCTCTTTCTAAACACCTCCACTATATCATTGCTATATGCCTTATCTATGAGAATATCCACTCCATTTCTTCGAGAGTCAGTTCCGGAATACTAAAGTTTAAACACATGCATTTCCCTTGCCTTTTGTCTAACCCATTTAGTCTTCTGTAAACACATAATGCTTATTTTTCTCTTCATTATCTCCACTAATTCTAATGATCTACCATACAAAGACTCGGTGCTCAATGTCCCAAACCTCATCTTAGCACTCTTGCCCTTTCTCTTTCCCTGGACTAACTTATTTTTCCCGCACTCGTCCATGATGTAGGAACCCTTGCTCATTTGACACACCCTCAGGCGCTGGGATGGTGCGTTGCTTCCGGATGATGACCTAGCGAACCCTGCATACTTTTCACTATACCCGAGTCTAGGCAATACAGTGTGTCGCTCAGTAGGGGGCGCCCCCGCGATATCCATTATCTGATACATGTCCATGATATGTGACCAAATTTTTAGTGGCTGGCTGTGTAACACCCTGGAATTTCTTAACCTTTTCCTTTCAATTTCCGAAAATATAATAAATAAAGTAAAATAAACAATAAATGTCCTTCCTACTTAACTAAGAAAAACCAAAGTATTACCACCAACGTGATACCGGCTAAGGCTTTTATCAAAGTAATACAACGGAAGTCTTTTATTTCAAAACCCAAATTAAAACTCCAAAAGAACTTTCAAAACAAATTCAATATAAACTTTATTACAACTCGGAACCGTATTAATGGCCCTTCAAAACCAAATAAACTTTAAACTTCAAAATTCCAAAAGTCATCAATAAAAATAAATAACTTGAAACTCCACACAAGCTAAGAAAACAACAATGCAAGCACTCATCACTCAATCCCAGCATGATTGACTATGCCCATCTATACCTGTAGCTTTCTCTTTATTCTAGACAACTACTCGCTATCGAAATAGGTCGCCGTAGGGCCAAGTTAAAGACAAAGCCATGCACACAAACACACATAATCAGCAAAAGCTAAGAACATAGTTACTAGAGACTATGCAAAATATGATTGACTACAAAATAAAGTAAAATAAAAAAACAACACATACTTCTTACCGCTGCCATCACTACATACCTGTACATAGACTCATCACATTAAAAATTATTTAATATTTTTAGATCTTTGGATTTCACATCGAACAGGTTTCCTTCCTTAACAATGACCAACTTGGGAGCAACTCTAAGAAGGTATTAACAGGTTTAACAATTGTTATGACTCATATAAAAGCATACATGGCAACAAGCAACACCATATTGATTATATTGATTATAATGTGACTCTAAGATTAATTTTGTGTGTCCTTTATTTATTAAACCTTCCTTTACCACACATTAACTGTTAGTGGTTAACTATTTGCTCATTTGCTTCTATGAAACATGTGAATAAATATTCTCTAACTACTTTTCTTGTTGATCAAGTGATTAATTAACTAAGCTGCTTTTCCTTTCTTTATTGACTACTTGTCAAAACTTACAAATTAATTAACATTCCAACTTCTCATGATGTAATAATAGCACTAAAAATATGGAATGTCAACTTGATAAACAAAACATACTTTTCATACCATTATACTAACATAATTTCTCATGCAAGTCAACCAAGCATCAACTTTTATGTCTATAACATATAGCATGGAAATCAAACAAAACTAGCATGAACTCTATTTACATAATTGCCTTTAGTACTTACGTACTTTGTGTTATAACAGTGACAATATACTATCATCATACTTATTTATACATTAAAAACATGTTCATAATATTTTTACTTCTAATTTTCATGCTTTTAAAAATTTGACAACAATATTAAATTACTTTAAAACCGTTAAAGCAAATCTGAACTTCCTAAAATCATCACAAATTAATACTAAAACAATCTATGACCATAATATGAAAGTTTAGAGTATTAAAATCATAAAACCAATAATTTTCATAACTTTATAAACCCCAATTTTTGTAATTTAATTTCATGAACAAACTTATAAACATGAATTTTAATTAATTTCTAAAACATAATCATCAACTATAAAACATGATTAAAACTATAAAACATGCTTAAACATAATTATATAATATGGATTTAAGTAAGATTGAATTAAAAAGAAAAGAGGAGAAAAAAAGTTTTTTTTTTATTTTATTTTATAGTGGGGTTCGAAAATCACCAAGAAGGGGAGGAGGTGGCCGGCGACTAGTGGTGGCAGTGGCGAGCAGGGGCGGCGCAAAGGCTATGGTGCCGGCAAGTGAGGGTGGCCGGTTAAGGGAGGGGCGGGCTTCGAAGGTTTTTTTTTTTTCGGAAATTCTTTTCAGAAGATGTTTTTTTCTTTTTTTTTTTTTTTTGAATCCAAATCACAATTCTACTTTTAAATCTGATATTTCTGGTTTAATAGGGTATGTATAGGCCCAAATTAGGTTTTGGTGAAATTACATAAATACCCTCAATGCTTGAAATTACTTTTGTGCCCTCGTTTTAAAACAATTAAGAAAACTTTGAAAATTCTAAAATTAGAAACTTCTTAAAATATTTAATAAAATTTAAAGTAACATAAAAATAACTTATAAACTTTAGATAACATAATATTAATTATTTTAAGTCTCAATTAATTAATTTTTTTCTTTAATATATTTATTTCACTTAATTACTCAACTAAAATATGAAATTAAATTCTTAAAATACTTAAAAATATGGGGTATTACAGGCTGCCACGAACTTACAGCCAAACTCTCCTTTATCCGGGCTTGAGACCGGCAATGAATGTCATAAAGTAACACATGATTTTATAATATTTTCCTCTAATTTTATTTTATTTTATTTTATTTTAAATTAATTATATTTGATTTTACTTTATTTTAGTTTAATTTAATTAAAATTGGTTTTAATAGAAATTTATGAAAATGAATAAAGCGCACAAATTTGGTTTACGTACAGAATATATGCAGAATCAAATTACTTGAGGTGCAAGTCACGAGCATACATATGCAGAGTGTGCGTACATACGCTTGAAGATCACGAATATCGAGGAAAATAAAAAAGAATAGGACAAATATACGTCTAGAAGAGGAGCGTACCTATTATACATACGTATATATGCGGGCTCCTCTTATGGTGGAAATTTTGCGAAACGTAGAGATTTGTCAAACACTCTAATATTTTTATTGATAAAAATGGACTATGAAAAAAAAAAATATATATATATATCAAACAGTGAAATGGAAAAGATTTATGATGATCAATCTAGTGGGTAGAAAATAATTACTGAACATCAACGGCGGGAGAAAAAATAAATTTGTGAAGTAACCCAAGATCTAACCCATTCTTGATACCATGATAAAATACTGAGAGGAATATATAATTGACTATGGAATTGAGTTGCATAAATCAATCGCTTGGTTGTTCGTACAAAAGGATTGAAGCCTATTTATAGAAGGCCAAAGAGAATATCTTGCTTAACAAGCTAAGAGATTATATGGTAATATATATCCTATTGCCTAAATTATTTGACACTAATATATGGCAAGTATTTATTTCCAATAAGATAAATTTATATTCGGGGCAATTTAAATTACGCATATACAACTAATACAAGTTCTCTCTCTCTTCTTCTTTTCTCTCCCTTCCTCTCCATAAACCATAGCCTCCTTTAATTTTATTTGCTCTATTTTCTAGTTTAATGTTTGTTCGTTATGGTTTAAATAATTCTTCCTCCTTCAGAGTGTGTATTGTTTCTCCAATGATTGTTCTCTTCTCCTTGGAAGAAACGTTAGAGTGTTTTTGTTTCTTATTAGATTTCCATAATATTGGTTTTTCAATGAAAAATTATGAGGAGTCGAAGCAAATTTCAGATCTATAATAAAATGTAATGTTTTCAGATTCAATTCTATCTCACAACTACAACATATCGAAAGATCCACTCATTGAGAGTTGAAAATAACAACAATGTGGAAAAGGGTATTACAAGATGTCAGATTTCCTACAAATCGATCGTATATTTGCAAATTTTGAAATTTATTTGTCTATTATTGTTATGTATTTGTTAGTTTTGACATTTGATGTAGATGTCGTATGACTATTTCATTAATAAATTAAGTTTACTACAATAAAAGATTCGAGGAAATTTTAATACAATTGAGTTGACTTTAATCTGGGACATTTTCAGTTCAAAAATAAATAATTGGAGCACTCTTTGCGTGTTTTGAACATTTCATTATATTGGCTGAATTGATATTGATGGTAGGCCTTACATTAAGTTTTTAATTTTAAGTTTTTTTAGTTTATTGTTTATTTGGTTTGAACAAGTTTGTTTGAATGGGAAGCTAGAGCTTAAACTACTAGTAGTTTATTCGAATTTGAGATAAGATATGCTCTAAAAAAATCTATATATAATCTATAACTCTATACTAAAACAGCCAATGATCATGTCATTATTGTCCATATGACAATTTTACATTAAAAATTTCCCTCCAAACTAATTTATAATGTAATTTTCTTTTATTTACTTGCCATTAATGTTCTTGAGTTGGGGAATAAAAAACAAATATTATTACACTATAAAGTTTATTTTTTAAAAAAAGAAAAAGCAAAAACATGTTTTCACATGAAAAAAAAGTTTTACTCCTCTAATTTACATTGTTTATACCTAAGGGCCTGTTTACTTTAATTGAATTGATCTGATTAGAGTTGAATTGAATTGAAAAATTTTATCAAAAATTAATGAGTATCAAAATAAAAGAAGAGCTGAACTGAACCTAAAGATTTTACGAAGGATTAACGAACAACAAAATAAAAGAAGAGCTAAATTGAACCGAACAGAGCTAAACTTAACTGAACTTAAGTTGAATTAAACAGACCCTAAAAGTTAATAAAATTAAACATCTACAAAATTAAACATATTAAAAAATAATCAAATCATACTTATTCGTAGCGTGTAGCTAACCTAGTTTATCATAGACTATACTCTATCATAATTTTTTTTAATTATATAGACTTATCAAGGGGCGGAACGACGAGGGATGACCAGTAAATGACAGTGAATCACTATGACATTTTGAGGTAATATGTTAAAAGTTCAGGGATAAGATCATCTTTTTATATGAATTTCTAGTGATAGTGTGCTAATAAAATTTTCTATTTATTTACGAAATACCATGTAATTTATTATTTATACATGTCACAGTAATTTCTTAAATATTATCTCGAAACTATTTAGGGGCACGAAACTGCTAAAAAATAAAAATAAAAACAAAAACATATTTAAATACGTGTCGTCAGTCTCTCACTACTCACTAGTTGTCATTGACGTGAAACACACGAAAGAAGTGAAAAAGTCTTTCCCACTTCCTTAGTTTTTCTCTCTGCCTTTAATTCAAACAATCAAACCCTAAGTTCAAATCAACCGACGTCCGCCCTCTACCGCCGTTCTTCCGCCGTCGATCTGCCGTCTGAGGTGTACCCGTCGCTAGTCCTTCGACCAACTTTCAGGTTTTTTATTTTTATCATTTTTATTTTTTTAAATTCTAGATTCTTAATTTATTTTAGTCGTTTATATATATATATATATGATATGTACATTGATTGTATGGTGATGAATTGACGAATTGATGAATGATTGCTGTTTTTTGGGTGTTCGTTGAATTGTTGTTGCTGTTTTTTTTGGGTGTTTATTGAATTGTTGTTGCTGTTTTAGTCGTATATATATGTGATGAATGATTTTTTTTTTTATTCGTTAAGTTGATTTGTTGATGGTGTTGAATTGAATTGATGATTCATGAATACTGAATTGATATTTGTTATGCATCAGTATGATATTTTCAGATCNTTATTTTTTAAAAAAAGAAAAAGCAAAAACATGTTTTCACATGAAAAAAAAGTTTTACTCCTCTAATTTACATTGTTTATACCTAAGGGCCTGTTTACTTTAATTGAATTGATCTGATTAGAGTTGAATTGAATTGAAAAATTTTATCAAAAATTAATGAGTATCAAAATAAAAGAAGAGCTGAACTGAACCTAAAGATTTTACGAAGGATTAACGAACAACAAAATAAAAGAAGAGCTAAATTGAACCGAACAGAGCTAAACTTAACTGAACTTAAGTTGAATTAAACAGACCCTAAAAGTTAATAAAATTAAACATCTACAAAATTAAACATATTAAAAAATAATCAAATCATACTTATTCGTAGCGTGTAGCTAACCTAGTTTATCATAGACTATACTCTATCATAATTTTTTTTAATTATATAGACTTATCAAGGGGCGGAACGACGAGGGATGACCAGTAAATGACAGTGAATCACTATGACATTTTGAGGTAATATGTTAAAAGTTCAGGGATAAGATCATCTTTTTATATGAATTTCTAGTGATAGTGTGCTAATAAAATTTTCTATTTATTTACGAAATACCATGTAATTTATTATTTATACATGTCACAGTAATTTCTTAAATATTATCTCGAAACTATTTAGGGGCACGAAACTGCTAAAAAATAAAAATAAAAACAAAAACATATTTAAATACGTGTCGTCAGTCTCTCACTACTCACTAGTTGTCATTGACGTGAAACACACGAAAGAAGTGAAAAAGTCTTTCCCACTTCCTTAGTTTTTCTCTCTGCCTTTAATTCAAACAATCAAACCCTAAGTTCAAATCAACCGACGTCCGCCCTCTACCGCCGTTCTTCCGCCGTCGATCTGCCGTCTGAGGTGTACCCGTCGCTAGTCCTTCGACCAACTTTCAGGTTTTTTATTTTTATCATTTTTATTTTTTTAAATTCTAGATTCTTAATTTATTTTAGTCGTTTATATATATATATATATGATATGTACATTGATTGTATGGTGATGAATTGACGAATTGATGAATGATTGCTGTTTTTTGGGTGTTCGTTGAATTGTTGTTGCTGTTTTTTTTGGGTGTTTATTGAATTGTTGTTGCTGTTTTAGTCGTATATATATGTGATGAATGATTTTTTTTTTTATTCGTTAAGTTGATTTGTTGATGGTGTTGAATTGAATTGATGATTCATGAATACTGAATTGATATTTGTTATGCATCAGTATGATATTTTCAGATCATACGACTCTTAAATTATGAGTACATATTCACGATTCATACGAATCTGCCCTGATCGTCTTACGACTAAGATTACAGATTTCAGATTACACAACCTTGATTCTTACGAATCTTAGAAATTCATGAAACCTTGATTTTTACGAATCTTATAAATTCATGATAAGAAAGGCATCAAACCCGGCGGCTAAATGTATAAGGCATTTTTTAATCATAATAATGATGACGAATTAGTGTTTTTTTTTTTTTTTTTCTTTTTTTCTTCATCTTTTCAGATTTGTATAAGTGTTTTAACTACTTAACTAATAGATTGATACTTCAATTACTACTTTAGTAAGCATAAACTATTATATAATTAGTAACATAATCATACATGTTTATTGTCCAAATTAGTTATCTATAGATCCTAACTCAACCTTCAACCTTCAAAAATATGAAAAACTCTTTAAAAGGTAAGAAAGGTCGATCAAAGTTCAACTTTACAAGCGCAAGATTATTTACATTATGGACAATAATATACATGGATTGGAGGGAAGGTTGTCATTGTCGCTACGCTACAAACTCACTAAATTACGCTAATATTTTCAAGTGATGCAAGTAATACCTATATGTGAGACTTAGACTTGACGGAGCCTTGGTGCGAGAGTGGAAGGGTGGGATCATGGAGGTCTCAAACTAGGTAGGGGGAGACTGAAAATGACTTGTTGGGAAGGGGTTAGAAAGGATATGAAGCTTTTAGATTTACAAGAGGATGAGGTTCTTGATCGCAGGGGATGGAGAAGGAAACTTAATGTGGATGACCACATGGAATGATTATTTTTTGGTTCATGTAGCGAACCCCAATTTTTGGGATTAAGGCTTTGATTGATTGATTGAACTAGGCCGATGTTAATTCTAAATTAATCTCATCACATAAGTATTTTGCAACTTATTATGGCCGTATTATAAGCTTACGAATCTTGAAAGAGCTCATTAACCTTTAGAAACACATAGATCATAGATGTTTAGCATAATTAGTCCAAATTATACCCTCAACTTAAATTAGTTCCTACTAATTGTTATATTATTTAGACAAGGTTAAACTCAATAACTAGCAAAGTTATTATTTTTACCCTTAATAAGATATCAAATTATGAATACAATTGAATCTAGGTATTAAAAATTAATATAGCTTGAGTATTAAAATCAGCCAAAAATCATTCAAAGTAATATTGTTATAGGACTTAAAAATATATAACTTGGTATTTTATTCAAGTTGTTCTAAGTAGCAATTAAATAAAAATCAGATTACAAAACATAGGATAAGTATTTTAAAGGAAAAGAACTTATGGAACAATTTGATTCAAAAGCTTCAAACTTCATCCTCGACTTCCTCTACTCCCCCTTATCTCAATTGGACCTCAAAGTAGTGTTTTTATTAAAACATTTTCTAAGTAGTGGCTTGTATTCCTCACCTAAGCTTGTGAATTGGGTTTTTATACCCAAATTTGGCTTCCCTCACTTGCATATGAAGAGGAGAACCAAAATCATCTTCACTTTGGTGGTCAAAATTCTCATTTTTTGGCATATTAATTGTGTTGAACGTGATATGATGATTTGTGAAGGAATCAAATGAGATTGGTGAAGAATGGAGGTTGAGTTGAATTTGTAATGTTGTGGCAGTAATGGCAGACAAAGGAGGAGGAAGATGATGAGTTTGACTTCAACTTTGTTATTTTGCATTTGTTTGCTTTCCTTTGTTTTCTCTTTTTCCTTTACTTTTCCTTTTGTGTCTTCTTTGCCTTGTACATGAGTTTTGGTTCTTTGGAACCTTACTTGAGCTCTTTTGCTTGCCAAGTTCACTTGCTCCACTTGTTTCATCTGTTTTTCTACACAAACAGAACACACCCTATCAAATTAAGTGCTAATTATTCCCAATTGGTTATAAAATAAGATAATTATATACAAATTCTATAATTTTGTATTCTATATTACTAATATAAATGGACAACAGTTATAAATACACATGAATACGAGGAGAATGTGAAAGATATTAGGAAAGTAATAGGAAACATGTGCATATATCATGCAATTTTTTTACTACATGTCATGTACTTGTTCATACAATAAATCTACTGAACAGACTATTTTTATAGGTTAAATATTTGCAGAAATATGCTGAAAGAACAGTGCTCTCTCTAAGTTCCATAAAAGCTTAAAATGAGCTAGTGCATCTAGAACAAACTACTTCAGAGGAAATGTCAGAAAACTCTGGCTCTTATCACTGTGTATTTAGAACTATGAAGCACATACTGTTTGAGTTATGTCATGAAATAGTCCAGGATAATTGCGAGGCTAAAGGCACAACAAAAATTATTTAATCGGACAGTCCAATAATTCAATTGCAAAGGAACACAGCTGCATATCTTTATTTTATAAATAATGCAGTGATTAGGTAGGTTTAACTGATAGAACATTAGCCATGAACAAACAATTGAAACAAAAAGATTTGACATGTAAGCTTAAGCTAACAGTTTCAAAACTGCCTCAAGCATGCATCACCACCTCCCTGTTTAATCTTTATGATGAAGTATTTATGACAATGATGCTAATTGGAGCTCATTTGAATTCATCAATTCACTCATGGTACACAGTGAAAGCTCTGCTGCTGAAATTAATTTTATCTTAACTAGCCTAAAGCAACATCTTGAACATCTCAATATGTACATATGTTATGGAGTATATTATACTTTAAATTGATAATGCTATTGTAAGAATTATTGGGCTATTTACACATCAAATTTCATGCAACTATTGTACTCAGAAAAACAACTATAGTTCCAGTGGTTGTGCCCCACCATTATTAAAATCCTAGATTTGTCACCGATATTGAGTGTGACAATTTATATGATATTATTGGAGGTGCGACCTGGGGATGATAAATTGCCTAGAATGTGGAAAAGTAGAGTTTTTTTTCCCTCTAGACACCTAGCAAGGTACCGTTAGTGGTTTAATGCACACCCTTGCTTTATGTCATGATATCTGACTTCTGGGAAATGGATGTTTTTGAAAAGACATTTGCCTTTTGTTTAATATTTTGAAAAGTCATGTTTATAGGTAAAGAGGCTACGTTTCCTCAATAGAAGGAGCTATAACTACTAGTTGAGGTGGCTTCATAATTTCATGATTGATGACGGACTTTGTGGCCAATTGAATACAAAGCTTGCATTGGAATAATTGAGGATTTTGATTTGTAGGATGGGAACTGCGTGTAGGAACATGCTTTTGTCATGTTTTGTTGTGCTTCTTTTGTCACCCTTGGGATTGTCCGCATCAAACAATGGCTTGTTCAGGATTGGTTTGAAGAAGAAAAAGATTGATCAAGCAAGTCGACTAACTGCTCATTATGGCTCTAAGGTTGAATCAATCCGAATGCCTATGAGAAAATACACTTTTACTGACAAATTGGCGGGCAATGGCGATGCTGATATTGTCCCTTTGACGAACTATTTGGATGCTCAGTACTTTGGTGAGATTGGTATTGGTACTCCTCCCCAGAAATTCACTGTGATATTCGACACTGGAAGTTCCAACCTTTGGGTTCCTTCCTCCAAGTGTTATTTTTCGGTGAGTTTAAGTTACCACTTGGCTAAAAGATCTGGACTTTTTCATGGTATGTGTGTGTGTGTGTGTGTGTCATTGACATATGTTTTTTTATTGTACAGATTGCCTGCCTTCTGCATTCTAAGTACAACAGCAAGCGCTCTAGCACTTACATTAAGAATGGTTAGTTCCCTATTTATTGATGCGCCTTTTATTTAAAAATAATTATTTCTCACAAGTTTTATTGTCTTTTTTTTTTTCGTTACCTTTGTTCTCTCCCCTTCTACAGTTTATATGCTAATATCTTGTAATTAGCTACTGAGCTTTAGTATAACAATTAAATACCTTTTCTTTTTTCTATAACAACTTTGGATTTATCAGTTTTTACAAGAAACTACTTTTCTCTTTTTATTTTTGTCCAAAACAATCTTAAAATGTCTATTGGCTGTTGATTACTGCTCGCTTTTAATTTTCTGATGTTGGCTTTAGCTTTTCAGGCAAAAGGACCACTAAGCAAATTAAACCCCTGAAATTTCTAAAAGACAAAGCATGAGCCTAAAATCATTTTCTAAAACGCAAGAGATTATATTGAAAGTGAAGGAACATTAGGGTAAAAGAGGGAATAGGGTCCTAAATAAAAAATAAAAAATCACGTGACCTGCACATCTATTATTTGGCCTGAAAAACTAAAGTCTACACCGGAAATTAGGAGTAGGTGGTACTCAACAAACAATTGAGCATTTTAAGGTATTGTTGGACAAAAATGATACAGTTAAGGTAGTTTTGGACAAAAACTCCATAGAAATGATAAAATATCTATTGAGTTGGGAAACTAAAAATTAGCATTCCAGGTTGACAAGTTATTTCCAAATACATTTTATGATTTCTAATGGTATGCGTTGCTGTTGGAAATGAAGTATTCATAGATGTATATCATTGGTTGTGTTGACTTTCCGTGATTGAATTTTTGCTGACTTGAAAAGATGGGAAATTAATGATGCTTGGTTTGGACAAAGAAAAATTTGAAATAATATAGGATTTGAAAGGTTTTGTATGGGCATAGTTTAAAATTTTTATCACTTATCATTTTCTTAGTTCTCTATAGCGTGTTGGATAAAGCTAAAGTTACATTTTACAGAATTTCTTGCACACTTGTATAGTCTGAAACGTTACGCCATCTGTCAATTTCTATTGCCGCCTTAATTTCTTGAGTTGTAGACTTTAGGCTGCAATAGTTTGAGCTGATGATTTTTAATCTGTTCAATTTATTATAATTTCTTATCGCCTTATGGTATAATAAATATGGTGGTCAAACTGTGGACCTTTTTGTGCATTTACATCTAGTTTCAGGATGATATGTATGTCTTGGTGTTTTTGGTCTCGCTTATGTTATTGTCGATATTGTGTATGCTTCATCATTTCTCAATTGTTGTGTTCATAAGCAGAAATCAACTTGCAAAATTGAATTTAGTTATATTATTGATTGCTTGCAAATAAATTTTGTATCTTGATTGTAACACTTGATACAGGGAAGAAAGCTGAAATCCACTATGGTACTGGAGCCATTTCAGGCTACTTTAGTCAAGATCATGTCACTGTGGGAGATGTTGTTGTTGAGAATCAGGTAGTTTCAGCTAAATCAAGATCTTTGGTGACACAATTTTCTGCTGCCTTTTCTAGATTCAAATATATTCCATAATTTGGCGTTCAGGATTTTATTGAAGCAACAAGAGAGCCTAGTCTCACATTTGTGGCTGCTAAGTTTGATGGTATACTTGGGCTTGGTTTCCAAGAAATATCTGTTGGTAAAGCTGTGCCAGTCTGGTATGATAGCTGTTGGTTATTCTTCTTTGACTAATCTTTTTATAGTAGCCTATCTATGATAAAATTTTCTTGACCAGGGCTTTTTCTTTGGTTCTGGATGATTACTTATTTTTATTTTCTTTCATAAGTTTTTTTTCTTTAAGAGTGCATTGTATTTATCTAGGTACAATATGGTCAACCAAGGTCTAATAAAGGAACCTGTATTTTCTTTTTGGTTGAATCGAAATGCGGACGAGGAAGAAGGGGGTGAAATTGTTTTTGGTGGGGTTGATCCTGACCATTACAAGGGTAAACACACATGGGCTCCTGTGTCCCGGAAAGGATATTGGCAGGTTGCTTTTCTTTAACTTTATTAGCTTCCCAATAGCTATTTCTCTGCTTTATATATTTTCTGAGTACTTGAGTGTTTGTTGCTGACATTGCAGTTTGATATGGATGATGTTTCTGTTGATGGCGAGACAACTGGTAATTTATAAGTGGGTGTTGAAGTTCTTTTTGTGCATCTACTTGTTTATGCTAAATGCTAACTGCATAAGGGAACCTTTTCAGGCTTTTGTGGTAATGGTTGTTCGGCGATTGCTGATTCTGGGACATCTTTGTTGGCTGGCCCAACGGTATGTCTTTTACAGTTGTTTTGTGTTGCTGATTTTCCCTTTTTTTTTTTTCATATCTCATAGCCATATTAGCTCTGATGATGAAAGGTATTTTCTTTTCAATCTGTTTGCAATTGTCACACAAAAATGAATATCAACTGCTTTCCCTTTGGATTATGCTGTGCGTAGTGTTTGAAGCGATGGGAATGAAATGGATATTAAGGGAAAATATATGATGTGGAAGTTAAATAGAAGATAAGGTGCAAATGTTAATGGAAGGCATTAGGTAATTAATAGATATCCCTCAAATGAGGGTAATAGGTCTCATTATCTCTTTATAGAGTGACAAGTTATTCATTTAGGGAAAAATTTTTCCCATTACCAATTGGCTGAAGTCTTAACTACCATCACTAGTGTCACCACCTAATCACCTATCCATAACCTCTAGCACATGATTATGTCTGATATTCAATTTACCATCTATTATATACTACTTATTTCAAGCATGGCCTACAAAGGTTATCAAAGGCAATATATTCTACTAATTTTTGTGACCTGTGCAATTTTGAAGCTGAACGCTTCAAAGCGACTTCATTTTTATTTATTTATTCTTATTGTACATGCTTGTTAAGAGTGGTGGGGCTGAAACGCTTGTCTGGCTAAAAGATTCCAATGTTCCCTTTTTTCTAGAATTCTAGTCAAAGTTAATGAGCCATAATAAAGGAATAGTATGTGATTAGACATATATAAGCAGTTACTGATTCTTCCTAGTGGAACTTGATGACTTCCTCACCATGTTTATCTGTTCTCTACTCCCAGTCTTCTGAGGCTGTGAAGGGGTAGTTCAATTAGAAAGTCCTTTTTAATAGAATACTGGATGTCTGGTGATGATCTCTCTATCAGTGCGTCTCGTGATGAGTCTTGTAATTTATGCAATTTATCTTATATATAGAATTATAGCAGTGATACAGAAATTGTAGAAGGATGTGGTGCTCTTGCAGCTTGCATGTTTTCTTTCTGTTTTTAAGGCGGGGGGGGGGGGGGGTTCCATATCTTCCCTTCTTTTTTGTCCCCTGTAATTTTTGGTTTCATGTGTGCAACTTTTCTTTGATTGTGAAACTTATGTACAAATTGATATGTATCTAATAAAGCAAATTAGTTTGTGCATTGACTATAATACAACGATGTTGGCAATAACCAGGCTGTAGTTGCACAAATTAATCATGCCATTGGTGGCAGTGGGGTAGTGAGTATGGAATGTAAGGCAGTGGTGTCACAATATGGGAAGCAAATTCTGGAATTGCTTCTGTCAGAGGTGCGCTACTCTACTGCTGTTTTCTGGACTGTTATGTTTGCGAATAGTTATCTAGATTTTTCAATTGATTATCCGCTGGCTAATGCCTTTTATTATCAAATTTGCGCAGGGTCAACCACAAAAAGTGTGTTCCCAAATTGGTTTATGTTCATTTGATGGCACACAAGATGTTAGGTCAGTTCCTCCTGTTTCATAAATTATTTTTCCTTTCTTTGATTTACATAGAAATCTAATTGGTCATACCGTCATATTCATTCTCCTTCTGATACTTTTATTTTGTTGGTGAGATCAATAACCCTGTATGCTTCTCTACAGTATGGGCATTGAAAGTGTGGTCGATGCCAATGTAGACAAGTCTTCTGGTGGGTTTCATGATTCCATGTGCACTGCTTGTGAAATGGCTGTCATATGGATTCAAAAACAACTAAAACAAAATCAGACTGAAGAACGGATTCTGGATTATGCCAATCAGGTAAAGTAGTTTCAACTTCAAGTTGTTGAATATTCTCTTCTAGTTTACTTCTGAATTCTAGATTTTGCCAATCAGTAATGTAGTTTCAACTTCAAGTGGTTGAATGTTGTCTACTAATCTATTACTGAATTCTGAGCTTATGCATGTAATTGACATTGCAGCTTTGTGAACGCCTTCCTAGTCCAATGGGAGAGTCTGCTGTTGATTGTAACAATCTATCTTCAATGCCATCCATTTCCTTTACTATAGCTGGAAAAACATTTGATTTGTGTCCTGAGGAGGTAATCTATATGATTTCTAATTCTCTCCCATGATTAAAATTAAATTCTGGTTTTGAATTTGTACAAGTGAGAATTATAGCTTATTTAGACATCTAATGTAGTATTCAGCGGGTTTGGTAGTGACTAGTTACTTAATGTGCAAACATAATATTCACAATTAAATTAGTTAAATTGCTGACATTTGATTCACCTTCCTAGGCTTAGCAAATGTCTATCATGTAATCATTACAATCATGTTGCTTGCTAGATTCTGGTAAGGCTAAGCACATTATTCAAATAGATAAGAAAAGGCATATAACTAAAGGTGGAGGGTCTATTTATTTATTTTCACTTGTGGTATCATCATTTTGTATCAGACTCTTATATCATTCAATTGTTTAAATCACTTGACAGTACATTCTCAAAGTAGGCGAGGGAGATGCAGCACAATGCATCAGTGGATTTACAGCTTTAGATGTACCACCTCCTCGTGGACCTCTCTGGTATTCTTTTTGCCTCAAATCAAACTGCTTTCAATTCATGTTATTTCAATCTTGTGCGGTCCTTGGAAAATACGTTATGGGTCAGTGAGTTTAGAATGATTTTAGTCAAATAAGTTTAAGTCAGACGTATGATTTGTTATCACAATTATTTAATTCAGGGTAGATGACGTTAGATTTGATTAGTACAGTCTTGAGGAATATTACTTATCCCTCGAAGTAGTTTGAGAAATTTTACTCGGGTGGCTGTGGAGTGGGAGATGGTCCGATGTCTTGTCAGGGCTCCAAACATGATTGCTGTTCTTTTGAGGCACACAAGTCCTTTACGTTCACTCACAGCTATCAAATCTTGCTTGAACATGCTAAAAAGTTATTGTACTAGGTGTGTGTCTAGAACCCTCCATTTGAGGAGGTTAGGAGCCTTATAGAGTTATAGGAGTTGTAAGATGGAATCCTATGATGAATAGGATCCAAGGCTCATTTTTAAAAAACATTAGAGAGAACATACTTGTAAGCTGTCTTTGTGAGTATTACAAATCAATCATTCATTAAATACTTTTGTTCCTCTTTAAGCAATTACTTAGCCACTTGTGAAGGCTAACTTTAGGCACAGGGTTGCTACTTGAGTGTGTAGTGCTACAAGCTAAAGGGACATCTTGTGCACCTTGTCTACGACGTGGGTTGTAATCGTTCGAGCTAGGCACAAGAGTTGTGTCTTGCTAAGCTTGTGGATTTTGTAGGCACAAGGTTAAGGGCCAAGGTATTGGAAAGCTTGACTCGTCTTGCGATGGACTGTAAGGGTTTAGCGCACGGGGTCTGACTAGCTTTGCGGGAGCCAAATAGTCAGCATGTGACTAGTGTACTTCAGACTTGGCAATTACCCCAACTCCCTGAGTAGATTATTTAGGGAATGGTGTCTGTTTAATTATGATTTTGATTCCTATATAGCACTATGTTTATTCACACCAACATTGTCATATGCAGGATTTTGGGAGACATTTTCATGGGTCGATACCACACAGTGTTTGACTATGGAAACTTGAGAGTTGGATTTGCTGAAGCTGCTTGAAGCAACTGTTACTCTACTAGCATACTACTTCTAACCTGTCATACGTTAGTCTTTTGTTGAATATTTGGTCATGAGTTTGCTTGTGTAAATATTGAAGGACTTTTAAAGTTCAGAAGGATGCTGCCACTGAAAAAAAAAAAAATAAAATAAACTCTAGTGATGACAATTACAATGTTGTAAAAAATATTTCTGTACTACTCGTTTATTTTTAAACTGCCTTGTGCATTAGTTTTCCTGCATAAGTTTGGTGTCAAATAAGTTTTTGCGGTCAAGTGATTGTGATTTGTGAATAGGCAAATTGATGAGGAAAATCCAAACTCATCACTATGTTCAAAATAATCCGAATATAATAAATTTCATTACAATCCAATCCAATTGTATCAGTTTTTTTAAGATTCGGACCTATTTACTAGTTGATAAATAGGTAAACAAACCTTTCTCTCTACTCCACCTTTGTTCTCTCATCATATGATCACCATCACCAATTTACGATCTCCATGATTTACCACCACCATCATGATCATCATTTGCTTAGAAAAAAGCATTTTAACGAAATTAACATCAGTAACTTGATTGAATAATAAATACTAAGTAGTATTTGTGACCCATTAGCAATTATTTGCTTATCATCAAAACACAGGCATCAGGGTACAGAGTATTCTAAAACCAGTCGTCTTTTAATTTTTGAGCATATTTTTGAGTATAACTCGTGTATAGCATGAGTTTTAAAGCAGGACCAATCATATTTAAGTTATATATATATGCCAAAAAAAGTAATTTGGGCTAATTGAAGCATTTTTTTTATCTAAGCTTATTTGAACATTATTATTGTTAGTTAATAATTTCTAATATTGAACTTAGATTAGATAAATATGTGCATGGATCTAAAATTTAAATTGATCCAAGAAAAACTTACAGATCTTAATATTGTATTATTATTATTATTACTTCATATCATAAAAGTATGTTACAGTATAAAACTATACAAGAAGTCAGGAACTACCCCCCTCCAATACTCCAATCCGACAAAATTAATCATAAATGATGAATAAATATTGCATTTACCCGATGTAGAATAAAAATTACTATACAATAGCCAACTTGAACCAGTTTTTTGGTAAATAGAATTAAATTTTTGATAACTTTAACATTATGATTTTTTTTTTTTTTAACATAAACATGACGATTTTATTTGATTAAGGCCTAATGGCCAAGTTCCACAAACAGCAGTGCAAGGTGTTAAACATAAACAAGTTGAGGAAGAAACCTTCCCCTAAAAAGACAAACAAGAAACTAGTTGATGATAATGGGATGTTCCCCACTACCAGACGCAGTACTAACATTAGTGGGATTTGCATCCATCTCCACTAGCATCTCCTCCGTATTAGTATCAGAAGAAGAGGGAGGAACCTCAGCAGCATTAGGATCAACAGGTTCTGTGGCAGCAGCATCAGCTTCAACTGGTTCCAATAAATCCTCTTGATGTGGTTTAGCTTGTATGCTTGATCTCATCTCAACTGCCATAGAGTCTATGACAAGGGCAGAAACATGATGCAATAGTGCTCCCATCTCATGGTGTGGGTACATGTTGGAGAGTTTAATCATCTTTGTGAGCCCTTCAGCGTCGATTTCAAGCTCGATTTTGTTGTAGTTTTTGGTTTTGGCCTGAATTAGAGCTTCACGAATGGCCATCAACTCCGCAGCTTCAGGAGTCTTTGCAGCAAATTTTATCGAAAATCCACCTAGCCAAGTGCCTTTCTCATCACGCATAGCTCTCCACCAGAAGCCAGGTAGCAACCATCTATATTTATCTTGACTAGGTTGCATGGGCATACCTCCAACCTGTCGAACTCTGTGTCCGACATCGATACATGTTGGACACACATACCCATTTCGATATAATTGATTAGTCTCACTCGAGTACCTTATAGCTTTTGAGTAGTTTTTTTTCGCTTTATCTGTTTATGATTTTTATGTTTTGAATAATCGTTATACTTAATTAACACATTATCATCATCAAATTTGATATTTGCTTGTTCTATTAAAATTCTGTTGAAATTCTTTTTTTTTATTGTTTTCTTTCACGTATCCGCATCCTTAGTTTTTTCAATAGGGTGAGTGTAACACCCTGGAACTTCCTAACTTCTTACTTCTTATATTTCCGGAAAAACATATTGTAACTATTAAGGATCATATTTATTAAAACTTCTAAATATGGAAAAACCAAAGTATTATTACCGCCACCGTGACAACAGCTAAGGCATTTATCAAAGTACTACAGCGGAAGTCTTAAAATCTGTTAAATCCTTACAAATAATTACAGGATTATTGGATTCTAATACAAAGATCACACGGTAATGCTACAGACAATACTTTTGCTAATTGACTTGGCGTTACACGTCGGCGTCCAAACCAATTAAGTGATGAAGAGGGCGCTGACTTAAGAGAACTTGGCTTGCTTTGGTCACTGGGCGAGCAGAGTTTCCACGCCTGGTATACCTGCACAAAGGAATAAATCCTTGTTGGATTTATCCCCCTCTGATGCTTAAGTAAGTAAATGTATGAAGAATGTAGAGAGAGATTTAGAGAGAGAATGAGCACAATAAATGCCTATAATAAATGTGTATCCCTTTGTTCAAGTTGTTCATGGGTATTTATACTAGTGGGAATTCACTGTTTAGTCCTTTGTACAGTAGAGTACTATTCTCTCTTCCCTTTGGTGGAGAGGGAGAGGAGGATAACCCGGCGTGTTATGGGGTTCCTCTCTTCCACATGGCTTTATACCTTTTAATATTTGTTAATTACAGGACATGTGTCATTCATCCGTTGCCCCATATATTGTCTCATGGATTATTAGTTAAACTTAAATCTGAACCGTTGGTTGAGCGTATAACATTTGCCCCTCATCAAACCGTTGGATTTGAATAGACGGATTCCAGGTACTTAATGAAACGATTTGATGATTATAAATATTTATTGAAGAACTGAAATGATTACAGAACAGTTTTCGAGGGGAAGAAAAGGGGTCGTACTCGTGTACCTTTTTTTAGAAGTGGTCGGGATTACCCCTGCCTTTTCAACTTCCAAGGGGGAAAGTCTTTTCGGCCCTTTTAAACCATCTATAAATACTCACCCCCGTTAATTCTCCCCCTTATTCGCTCTTAATCTTACAAATCTTTCAATTGTTCTCTCTGAAAATAGTGAGTTTCTTTAAGCTTTTGGTGAGTTGTAGTTATGTTTTTGCTATTTCTTTCGCGTGAAAGTTGTTATTCCTTCAAGCTATTTCTTCAAGCTTGTGTTAAATTAGTCCTCATCTTGCGGTAACCAGTTCGTCTCAAGCACTTTCTCTAGGTATTAACCCCTTACTTTGTGTATTTATTCCTTCTTTCCTGTTATGGCTTCTGCTTCCTCCTCTAATGGGGTATATCTTCACCCCCTGATCAAAAGAAGGATTTTGCGGGATGAAGAGAACCCTATTTCACCGGGGTTTCTAGGGGCGAGAACCATGTATCTCGCCTCCTCATCTCCTGATAGCTCGCCACCTCTAACTTTGCAGAATCTCACACCATTTATCTCTTGTGTGCAGAATTCTATGGTTAGAACAAAACTTTGTGCAAGAAGAATTCGCACAATAGTGGTTTCCTCTTCCTCTTCTGAAAAGGCGCCTTCCCCAAGGCATGATCCTTCAGAGGACACTGAGGTTTTATTCGCCGAACCCCCTGGCGAGTTCCAAGGGAAAGGTGGCGAGCATCAGGAGGTGGAGGTTCAATCCTTCTTCCCTAAGAACGATCCAAGTGGCATCCCTGTCAGCAATTCTTGGGTCAAACAATTAGGGGAGGACCGTGGTGCTTTCAGGAAGTCCTGAAAATGTTAGAATGATTGACCCTTTGCCAGGCGCCACTATTACCCACGCACAGCCCAACGAATTTGGGGTTTATAAGGACGCCCTTTTACTTGGACTTAGGTTTCCCCCTCATCCTTTCGTGGACACTCTTCTACATGGTATGACATAGGGATCGCCCAACTGACCCCCAACTCTTGGCACTTTATTAACTCCTTCACTGCCACCTGCGTTTTGAAGAAATTGACTATTTCCTTCAACGCCTTTCGCTCCCTTAACTTCCTAAATAGGGTTAACAACCCTGCACCTGGGTACAGCTGGTACGCCATCTCTAACCGTCCCCACTATAGGACAGTGATAGACAGGACCTCCAACCACTAGTAGAAAAAATGGATTTTGCTGCGCCACATTTGCTGCGGTTCTTTGACATTTTTAAAGAACCGCAGCAAATACTTGTTGATGATTTCAACACAAAATTATTTGCCGCGGTTAAAGTATTTGCTGCGGTTTTTTTTTTTAATTTGCTGCAAATATAACCACAGCAAATAATTCAAGCAAATATATGATCAGCCCACGAGCCCAAATAACTGCCCCATATATAACCCTTTTCTCTCCTTTTTTCGTCTTTCTCACTAACCCTAAAACCCTCACCCTCACCCTCACCCTTCCCCGTCTTCCACTATCACTCTCATTCTCACTCTCACCCACTATCTTTTTCTCAATCTCTCTCTATTTTGCTCCTCTCTCGTCCTTGAAAAGCTCCTCACCGAAGGCGATCTCTCGTCTTCCACTATCACTCTCATTCTCACCCTCACCCTTCCCCGTCTTATTTGGTTTTAATTTTGTTAGATTTGAAATTGGGGGAAAAATTGAATATGGGTTTTTTAGGGTTTTTGGTGATTCATTTGTTTTTGGTTTTGTGTTTTCGGGTTGGGATTTAGGGTTTTATGTTTTCGATTTGGAGTTTGGTTGTGGGTTTGGGTTTGCGATGTTGGTTCGTGGGTTAGGGTTTTGGTTTGGTTCGTGGCTTAGGGTTTTGGTTTAGCTTTTGGTATTGGTGTTAGTTCATGGGTTAGTGTTTGGGTTAGGGTTTCTGGGTCCTGGGTATTGGTTTTGGATTCGTGGGTTTTGGTTTTTGGGTAGTGGGTTTGGTTTGATTGTTGATCAGTTGGAGTTGGATATGCATCATAAGAAAATGTAGTTTTTAGTTTAGTTATCTCTACACGTGTATGCTGTCAAAGTAAGATGATTATTGAATTTTATCAAGAAGCTAAAAAAGACGTCATTTGCTGTCCAAACAACTAAACAAGTTCCGAGATTGAGTTTATAATTTATTTGGATAATATGCTGTTAGTCTGTTAGTAACGTTCAACTGTTTTGTGTTGTTGACTAGGAAACTGACAGCCTGATGCATTGCCTATCTGTATGCTGAATATGTTACCTTCAATATTTATGCATAGCCTATCAAAATTAATTGCAGCCAATTTTCATTTCCAAGTATACTTATTTTGCAGGAATGGCTATATCAGATGCCCTACTACTATACAGTTCCTTTTTGAAGTTGCTCTGGGTTTGCATGATGGCAAAGATTCCTCAAACATGCTGGACAGTGATAATCAACCTTTACAGCGTTTACTCTCTCGTTTTGTGCACATGGTAATCAATAATGCATTCATAGTAATACAATATCAAACCCCCTCCCTTGTTAAAAGTTGTAATGTGAATTATGAAGCTTTTCACCATCATTTGCTAGCATTTAGATTGAGAATGATGGTAACTATTACTGTTGAACAGGTTGATTTTGGGACAGAATGGGAGCGTCACCTGACATTTTTGATTGATTGCCGTGCTACTTTTGCTAATGCAGATGAAATGAAGGTTTGTACCTTTGAGCAGGCATACCACTTAGTTGAGCGAAATAATGTCATGATTAGTTGTAAATTGTTCTTCCCTTTGCTTATGTTCTCACCTCCTTGATATATAAAATCAGCATTGTTTGTCAGTGATTTAGAAATGAGATCGACAAGAAGGAAACATGAACTTCCAATTTGTTTCACTGCTCTAATTCATGACTCATCATCCATTACAAGAATTTCCTACTGTTATTGAGTATTGGACTCTGAAATAATTTTGGTTGCATAAAAAAACGTTGTTTAATTCATTGCTGTGGTTAAGTTTCATCTGTCAACTTCCCAAGAGAGATATATGATGAATTAGTAACTATGTTAATCTTTTGAATACGGTGTACTATATATAAGATGTTCCAGTCTCATGTACATAGCTTATGTAAATTGAGATCAAGGGTCTGATATGCAGAGTCTCTTTGCTAATAACAAAGCTTTATCTCTGGAGCACTTGTGCAGAACCAAAGAAATATCTAATATGATAATTTCACGATGTGGCTTAATACACAGTTTGACACAATAAGTTCGTACACAAAGCTAGTATACCTAGACCATTATTAAAGTAAAATATGACCTATTATTTTGTAAGGATATGATAATATGTATGGAAAACCTTTAGATATTATCAGTTACTCTCTTTATTTATAGGCTTTTAACTAATACTCTATTCCCTCCCATTTATGTAGGAAACTCTCTTTCATCATGCAAACTGCTTACTGGTGAAGGCTTTAAAAGATTCCAAACAACTTGTCGCTTTTCGCAAATCATGTGTAGCATTTTCTGAGGCTACAATTCCTTCTATTACGAGTCCTGTAAAGCAGTTGTTGCTATATCTTGAAACCGCTGAGGTATAATGCTTTAATGGTTTTGCCTCATGGACTTGGTTTCCTACACGATGCTATTTTGGTGATTTGTTTTATTTTTCTGTAGGTTGCATTGATGAGTGGCTTTGTTTGTCACTCAGATGGGTTGATTGATTCAGCTATATGTTCTATTCAAAGTCTTGTTGATGGTTAGTTTGCTGCTTCCATCGTTTGTAAAGCATTCTTTTCAATGATTTTTTCCATGTAGCTTGATGTATAGTTTGTTAACCATTAATTTGATGCATGAAATGGTTCATTGATATAAAACTTCCACTCCAGTCTTACTATTTATTCTTTGCTCAAAAAAAATTTTTTTTTGCCCTGCTTTTAGTATAAGGACACAGGAGTACAGGACTCATAACTGCACTTCCTATGCAATAGTTATACTTTTATAAGTTAAGGCCTTTGTTTCCAGTTAGAGCCACAATAACTTTCCAAATTGAATTTGATGATGGTATAATAGAGTCCATTAGGTTAAGCCACACACTATCATCTATGTGGATGCAATCCTCACATTTGTGTTTGGTATGGTTTTGTTTTCTTGGTGCTTTATGTTTAGCTTTGTAAGGGTGTGTTCTTCGTTAGCTTCATGCTATCTTTATCTTGATTTGCCACTATTAAACGAGTTTCCAATCATCCTATCTTTACTATTTGCAGTAGTCCTTTATCTTTTTTGCGGTTCTTTCACTGATGCTTAATTGTTAATAGGTGCTCTCCACACTTCTGTTGCTGCCACTGTTGAGATGCTGCTGTTATAATGGTCTTTGAAGTTGTTTTTTGTAATATAATTGTATTTGAGATTGATGTTATTATTCTAATGCTGCTGTAATGTTGTTATTACAACTATTGTGCATATACAAACATTCTGGCTACAATTTAGCATTAAAAAGCAAAAAAAAAAAAATATTTTTTTGGGTGGTTATTTGCTGCGATTTTCTAGAAAACCGCAGCAAATAAAGCTTTTTTTTGGTGGGAAATCCAACTATTTGCTGCGGTTTTTCATATTTGGATTTCCCACCAATTTTTGCCCCCTTTTTACTGCGGTTTTGACTACAACCGCAGCAAAAAGTCCATTTTTTTGCCGCGGTTGAACTGTAGCAAATAATAAGCTAGTTTATTGCTGCTGCTCCAAGTGCTGCGGTTAAAAAAGCAGCAAATACCCCTAAAAAAACCGCAGCAAAAGTGGATATTTGTACTAGTGNGGACGGTGATAGACAGGACCTCCAACCTTAAGGAGTGGAAGGTCAAATTCGTATTCTTCGTGACCAGTGACCTTAACATGGCGGGCCGCTATGGCAGGTGGAATGATAACGCCCAACATTTGGGAAAATCGAACGCCACCCCTCACCTGACCGCCGGTGAAGGCGCACCCAGGCCTATTTTAAGGCGTCCCAAGAGGACAAGGAAAGTCCTGCTAACTGGGTGCCTCTCCCTTATTTATTCAATAACAACTTTTTCCTTTGCACCACTGGTCTTTGCGCCAAGTTGGAGAAAGGTACCTGGTGGTTTGATTTTTACCTTTTGCCTTTATGCCAGCCCTTTATAAATCAATCCCTTGACCCTTGTCTATATTCCTTAACATNTTAATTTTTACCTTTTGCCTTTATGCCAGCCCTTTATAAATCAATCCTTTGTCTATATTCCTTAACATTTTCCTTTTTTTTTTAGAAGAAGCTATGGTTCGCCTTACACCTGAAGAATTAGGCGAGGGGAAAGCCCTGGAGTCCGTGAAGGACATGTTAGCTCGTCGAAAGATGATGAGCTTAAAGGAGAAGCTCGCCCTTAAAAAGGTACTAAGCTTTTCATTATTATCCCTTTATTTTTATTGTTAGTATTTTATACTCTTTATCCTCCAGCTTTACTCAAAAATTTATTTATTTATTTAATAAATTTTTTTTTAAAGGAGAATGCGACGAGCAACGTGGAGGCGCCCTCATCCAAGCGCCCTGGCGTATCCATACGAGAGCCAGGGTCTAAGAGGACCGCCACCTTTGCCCCTTCAATGGGCGAGGGTAAAGAAAAAGGAAAGGTGAACGCCTCCGCCTCTGTGGGGGGCGTGGAAAAATCAAAGGCGAAACAAACAGCTCCCGCGCCTTCTTCCAAGGGAAAGCAAGATACCACCCCCCAACTGGGGGCGTCAAAAGGAAGCACTCTTCTCCTGTGCTTCCAGGTCAACAAAAGAGGGTAAAACACGTGGCGTCAAAACCCAAAACCCTCTTTTCTCTACCCCATCCTCCTAAGGAGGCGACTCCTTCACCCGCCACTCCTATTTTTGGCGAGGTGACCACTCCCTCACCCTCTCAACCAAGGGCAGGGCCTTCTCCCCAACTTTTCACCTCAAAATCTACCATTCGTCCATCCAACGCCCCGTCTCCATCTAACCAACAAACTCCCCCTGTCTCCACTCGACCAACCAACACACCCTCTTCAACTAAACAACCCACTCCACACACACAAACTCCCACACTCCCAAAATCCAAAGTAGCGGGGTCTTCATCCAAGTCCACGCCCGCTACAACCATCAAAGAGGGCGCTGGTCCCCCTAAAGCTGGCCCCTCTAGCTCAGCCCCGGCAGGCGCCGATCTGGACTGTGGCGTCTTGTCCGACCTTGCTGACAAGGTGAAAGCCAACATGTCAGCAGCCACCAGGCTGCAAGCCCAGCAATCTGGTAATTCTTTTAGACCCAATTTTGTTCGTACTTATCAGTCATCTTCCGATTCCGTCATTTATTCACCTACTGATCCCCGTGCCTCTGTTTTTCCAGTCGCCCGTTCAGAAATCCCAGCAATGGATACCTCAACGAGATCTCCTGCTACTGTGGAGACTGGGCGCGTTCCTTCAATGCGCCTCTCCTCTACCGAGAAAAGGACCATGCTGGGTAACATGCTAACGTGCGCCCCTGAAGGTTATACTGAAGGCTTGAAGGGCGCCAAAGATGGCTTTCTAGGTCCATGCCTCATGGATCTCGCCAATGTAAGTTTCCTCCCAACTTGTATCTTTTCTTAGTTTGACACAATCATTATTTTACCCTACTAATTTTTGTTCTTATTTTTATTAGGTTATGCTTCGTCTTGATGTGTTCGCCGGCTGGGCACAAAAGCAACGTGAGACTGTTGCTGAGGTTCTGTCCCTTTCCGAGCAAAGTTGCCAACTTTCAGCTGAGGCTACTCAACTGAAAGCCACACTGGAGAAAGAACGCCAGCGCAAGGACGCCTCTCTTGCTAAGATGCAACAATACTGTGACCAAATTAACAGTGCTTACACTAACATGCTTAAGGCGAAGGGTTCTACCGACGCCGAGTATGCTTCTGAGGTGGTGTCCAGGAAATCAGTGGAAACAAAGTTGGCGGCTGAAACCAAGAGGGCTGATGATGCTGAGTCCAAAGTGGCAAGTTTACAAAAAGCTAACCAAGAGTTAGAAGAAAAATTAAAGGGCCACTCTGAAGTCAAGTCATCATATGACACAACCCTTGGCGAGAAAGAAGAGCTCGCCCAGTCCAAAAAGGCTTTAGAGCGTCAGATCGCTACTCTACAAGCTAATATGAACGAGCTCCAAGACGAGTCCATTGGCATCTATGACGAGGGGATGACCGATATGAAAAACTTGGAGAAGGAGGGAGTGGAACTCTGTTATTGCTATAGCGAAGTAAAGGTTGACTATTCCTACTTTGAGCGCCGGCTTGATCATGTCATCCGGGCTTTCTTGGCCAAGCACAACAATGATGAACCTCCTTCCCCTTTTGAATCTACCTCTATGAAAGAGGAAGAGGAGGAATCTGATCATCCCGTGGATCAGGCTGAGAGCAAGGCGCCTGGCGAGCAGAGCGTTACTCCTAGTGAAGTTGTGACTATAGCTGATAGTCCAGCTCATGACGCCCCTATCCCCCCTTTCTTGTAGTTTGTACTTTGTATTTTTGGTCCTTACCTTTGTAAAGATTTGATCACAATTAATAATATAATCTTTTTCAAACATGGCGTTCATTTATTTATTTACTGCTTTTTGCAAATATTTTATTAGTTTTTGCAACTAATGTTATTTATTTATTTCTGAATTTAACATTTCTTTTATCAACTATCTTACCCAAATGAGGGAATAAAAAGAAAACTCTGAACTTGGTAAGGTTTAACCAGAATGAGCGATGCATTTCATTTTGTGTGACTACCTTGATTGTCCCTGAAACTTACCTAGTTCAGGTTTCTGCACTTCATCAAAATTTTTTTATCAAACCATTACACGCCTTTTAGTGCAATAGCATGCCTCAGCGTTTGAAAGCCATTCGAGGTGTTATAGGAGAGTTGCCCTAACGTTTGCACGCCATTCGGGGTCTTTATCATGCCTAAGCGTTTGAACGCCTTTTGAGGTCTTATAGGAGAGTTGCCCTAACATTTGCACGCCATTTGGGGTCTTATAGTAGAATTGCCCTAACGTTTGCACGCCATTTGGGGTCTTATAGTAGAATTGCCCTAACGTTTGCACGCCATTTGGGGTCTTCATCATATGTTTCTGCATAATCCTTCTTTTTGCGTTAAAATGAGTTTTTTTTTATTTATTTTTAACATTACATTTATATTTGATATTTCCTAAGGGTGTCTGCATTCCACGTTCGTGGGAGAAGGTGCCCGTTCATCCTCTCTAATTTGAATGTTCCATCATGAATTTCTTCTGCTATCTTATAAGGCCCTTCCCAATTTGGAGTCAGCTTTTCTTGCTCACCTACTCGCCCAACTGTTTCCATTTTTCTTAACACTAAGTCACCTTTCTTAAGCTGACGTTTCTTGACCGTCTTGTTGAACTCCCGACTTATTCGTATTTTGTACAATTGTTGTCGGAGTAGCCCAACCAATGGCCTTGTTTGTTATTGTTAAGTGGTGTGGCTATGCCGTGTTCTCGGTTCCTCTCACTTCAGGTAGATAATCCATTTGTAATTTCATCAATTCCCAGTTGGCGTCTTCCTCATATAACATTACTCTTAAGGTAGGCTCTTGCACTTCTATGGGTAATACGGCGACTGACCCGTATACCAAGGTGAAATGCGTTTCTCCAGTTGAATTCTTGACTGTAGTTCTGATGGACCATAAAACATTAGAAAGTTCCTCCACCCATAACCCTTTTGCTGCATCCAACTTCTTTTTGATCCCGACGCAGAGGATTTTAATGAAAGTCTCTACTTGGCCATTTGCTTGTGGATGTCCCACTGCTGCAAAGTGGGCGCGTATCCCTTGATTGCCCAACCAATCCTTAAGGCGGTCATTCTCAAACTGCTTTCCATTGTCAAAAACAATGGATTGAGGAACGCCATATCGAGTGATAATATTTTTCCAGATGAACCCCTTTACATCATTAGTAGCTATGTTTCGAAGAGATTCAGCCTCGACCCACTTGGTGAAGTAATCCACTGCAACTAGAACAAATTTTCGTTGACCCGTTTCTTGAGGGAAGGGTCCAAGTATGTCCATGCCCCATTTAGCAAAAGGAAGTGGGCTTAGAATCGGTTTAAGATAGGCCGCCGGCTTTTGATGGAGATTTGCAAAGATCTGGCATTTTTGACATTTTTGTACCATTTCCCATGCATCCTTTCTAACTGTTGGCCAGAAGTACCCAGTTCTTAGGGCTTTCTCTGCTAGAGCTCCAGCCCCAATGTGAGAGGAGCATGATCCTTGATGCAAGTCTTCCAAAATTTTCCTTCCACTCTCTAATGTGACACACTTCAGTAGGGGACGAGAAAAGGATTTTTTGTAGAGCGCCCCTTTCCATATTATGAACCACTTATCCCTGGCCTTGATGTATTTAGCCTACTTTCTGTCTACTGGGAGGGTGCCCGACATTTTGTATGCCAATATTCCATCCATCCAAGTATTGCTTCGATCGATATAAACGATTTCTCCTCCCACGCTTTTCTTTTCTTTAACCTCCCAAAAAACTAATCTCGGAGTGTCATCCGGCGCCAAACTTGCCAATTTTGCCAGGGCATCAGCTTGGTTGTTGTCCGTTCTAGGAACGTGGCTAAGGGTAGATTCTACAAGATCCTTGACCTCTTCCTGAATCATTCTAAGATATTGAACCATAACCTCGTCTCTCGCTTCAAATTGTCCATTCACCTGGCTTACCACCAACTGAGAGTCAGAGATGGCGTTTACCCTGGTCGCCCCTGCTGCTTTACACATTCTGATTCCAGCTAGCAGGGCTTCATATTCTGCTTCATTGTTGGAAGCCTTGAATTGGAACCTCATTGCATATTCATAAATGTCTCCCTCTGGCGATCGACATATGATACCTGCCCCGACCCCTTGCTGAGTAGAGGACCCATCTACATGCAATGTCCAATGATCCTTTCTCTCTTGGCACCGTTCAAGGCAAGTGGTTTCGACTATAAAGTCTGCTAAAGCTTTCCCTTCGATTTCCTTGCGAGGTTCATAATTGATTTCAAATGCCCCCAACTCAACAACCCATTTTAGCATTCTTCCGGATGATTCCTTGTTTTTCATAGCTTGTTTAATTGGTTGATTAGTTAAGACTACAAGCTTGTGAGGCAGAAAATAAGGACGCAATTTTTTACTCGCTTGATACAAAGCTAAACCAACTTTTTCAATGAGCAAATATCTTTGCTCAGCATTTTGTAATACATGACTAACAAAATACACAGGCATTTGGACCTTATTTCTTTCGGCGACCAACACTGCAGAAACCGCCACCCCAGACACTGCTAAATACACAAACAATGTTTCTCCTATCAAAGGACTGACCACCCTGGGTAACGAATGGAGATGTGTTTTTAGAGATTCAAACGCCTCCTGTGCCTCCGGCGTCCAGTCAAACCTTGCCTTCTTCCTAATTGTATTGAAAAACTTATGGCACTTGTCTCCAGATCTTGACAGGAATCTTCCCAGGGCCGCGAAACATCCAGTCAATTTTTGGACCTCCTTTACACAAGTGGGCACCTTCATATCTATCACTGACTGAACCTTGTCTAGGTTGGCTTCAATCCCTCTTTCGTCCACCAAGAACCCCAAAAACTTTCCCTTGGTCACCTCAAACACACATTTCTTGGGATTTAGCCTCATATTGTGCTTTCTCAGAGTTTCAAAGGTTTCTCAGAGATCCTGAGTATGCTCGCTACTTAGCCTACTCTTTACAATTATGTCATCGATGTACACCTCAAGATTCCGCCCAACTTGTTCTGAAAAAACCGTAGTTATCAACTTTTAAAAAGTTGCTGGGGCGTTCTTTAACCCAAAATGCATAACCTGATAACAATATAACCCCTGTTCAGTGACAAAGGCAGTCTTTTCCTGATCTTCTTTATATAAGGGGATTTGATGGAAGCCAGAATATGCATCCATAAAGCTCATTAAAGCATGGCCTGCTGTAGAATCCACCAATTTATCTATCTTTGGGAGAGGAAAGCAATCTTTTGGGCACGCCTTATTGAGATCTGTGTAATCCACACACATCCTCCAAGTCCCATTGGGCTTAGGAACCAAAACCACATTTGCCAGTCATTGGGGATATTGGCAAGGTCGGATGAACCCGGCATCCAAGAGCTTTTAAGCCTTCGCTGCTGCTGCCTTATGTCTTTCATTGCCCAAGTTTCACTTTTTCTGCAGTACTGGCTTTTTTGATGGATCCACATTCAACTTGTGGACATCTATGTTGGGATCAATACCTGGCATCTCATTTGCCTCATAAGCAAATAGATCCTTAAATTCCCTGAGCAAGGATTTGATTTCTTCCTTCTCCTCACTCACCAAAATTTTTTCCGACTTTCACCGTTCTTTCCGGTCTGGCTTCTTCCAACACAACATCTTCGTGTTCATCCACAGCTACGGGCTTACTGGCTCGATCCAGATTTATTACTACCAACAGTTCATCTGCCTTGTCCTCCAACTTCCTCTTCTTTGATGGCGCAGACCCTTCCTCTGGGATTCCCTGGCTCAAGGGCCTAAGAGTAGTTAAATAACACTCCCTGGCGGCCTGCTGGTTGCCATATATAGATCCGATAGACCCATTATCACACTCAAATTTCATCAGCATCAAATGGGACACTATAACTGCCTTTGCAGCATTTAACGTTGGGCGCCCAAGAATAACATTGTACGCCCGTACAGCCAGAAATTTTACGAACATGTTCCTTGGGTATGCTTTATCCCCCAATCGCAGTGGCAGGGTGACACTGCCCATAGGATGAATGATGCCTCCCCCAAATCCAATTATTGGGTGATGGATTGGGTTCAACGCCTCCTTTGCATATTTTAACTTCTCCAAGCAGGATAGGCTAATGATATCAGTAGAGCTGCCGGTGTCAATCAAAATCCGTCGTACCTTCAAGTTGGCGAGCTTTAGTTCTACGACCATGGGGTCGTCATGCGGCGTTCGTATATTCCTCCTATCTCTCTCTGAGATGCACACCTCTAGGAATTTGCCTTCTGCTGATGTTGATGCTATGGTGAATACCAGGTTTAGTTGGCGGGCATAATCCTTGCCCCCTCTCCTGGTCGGGCCTCCAGACACAAAACCTCCTGAGATGACCGACACTACATCCGGCGGGGTATCACACCCAGAGTTCTCATGGTTACTTCTTTCCTCCCTTCTAATTCCCCTGAGGTATGCCCCCAACTTGCCCTGAGACGCCAAGTCGTCAAGAACTCTTCTCAAATTCTTGCAAGTCATTAGTGTAATGCCCTACATCTTTGTGAAAGTGGCAAAATTTCTTTTTGTCCCTACTTTCCACTGGAGCTCTCATGGGGGCGGGCATCTGGATTCCCAACCTTGGGCCTGCTTCTTTCAAAATTGCCCCTATCTCCTTATTATACTCATAGGGAGATACATAGGGGGCGTTCTCCCTTTTCCATTTGAACTTGTTATTGTCTTCCCTTTTAGCTGGGGCGATAGACCAGGTCTCCGCCCTTCGTTCCCTCCTTTTGGGGATACCTTCTCGACTTTCTTCAAACTTTCCTTTCATCTTAGTGGTGGAGCAGAGCTCTGTGGCATGAATGAAAGACTCTGCCTCCTTCAAGGCAGTTTTAAGGTCCCTTATGTCTTTCCGAACAATATCAAATTTCAACGTTTCCTCCCTTAATCCCCGGAAGAAACAATCAAACGCTACATTTTCATTTAAACTTGGAATTTGCAATGCTTCCAAGTTGAATCGTTGTACGTAATTTCTTAAGGTTTCAGAGTATCCTTGTGAAATTTTGCTTAAATGCATACTTGTCTTTTTCTCTTGCTTATTTGCCATAAAATGATGGCAAAAGAGGATGCTTAATTCCATGAAGCTATTTATGGAATTGTCAGGTAAACTTCCAAACCATTTTTGTGCCACTCCCTTTAGCGTGGCTGGGAAATGTTTGCACCAAGTAGCATCATCAGCTCCTTGAAGCAGCATGGCGTGCTTGAAAGTGGCAACATGATCATCAGGATCAGTCGTGCCATCAAAGGCCTCGATGATTGGTGGTTTGACTTTGTACGCCCTTGGTGCTGCCATAATCGCCAGAGAAAACGACGTCTTCCACAATATTACCATACTCTCATTTTGTGAGACATATGGCTGAGCAGGTTTCCTTCTGACCCCTCTGTTGTTCCTCGCCTTCCTCGTCAGAAGGTTGGGCCTCCAACTCTTGACGAGCTTCCTTTCCCTTCCCAGGCGTGCTCTTAAATATTTCCCCCCTTTTTGCCCCGAATGGGGTTTTGGTTCTAGCCAGGATACGTCGACACATTTCCCTCCTTTTGGCACTCGCCTGCTTACTTGGCGTTGCCTCTGGCTGTGCATCCTTTAATGTTTTCTTAACCTGGTCCTCCACAGCTCCGACTATGGTATGTTGGAAACGAGACAAGATGGCGTGCAGCTGGTCCATGGTTACTGTTTGCCCGTTGGCTGCTTCTGACTGTTCTGGTACTCCTGTCAGATTAGGTGAGCTGCTATCCCTTAAGTTCTCGTCTGAATCTATAAACTTATTATTGCCTGCCATTGCTATGTGTCTTCCCCACAGACGACGCCAAATGTTAAATCCTTACAAATAATTACAAGATTATTGGATTCTAATACAAAGATCACACGGTAATGCTACAGACAATACTTTTGCTAATTGACTTGGCGTTACACGTCGGCGTCCAAAACAATCAAGTGATGAAGAGGGCGCTGAATTAAGAGAACTTGGCTTGCTTTGGTCACTGGGCGAGCAGAGTTTCCACGCCTGGTATACCTGCACAAAGGAATAAATCCTTGTTGGATTTATCCCCCTCTGATGCTTAAGTAAGTAAATGTATGAAGAATGTAGAGAGAGATTTAGAGAGAGAATGAGCACAATAAATGCCTGTAATAAATGTGTATCCCTTTGTTCAAGTTGTTCATGGGTATTTATACTAGTGGGAATTCACTGTTTAGTCCTTTGTACAGTAGAGTACTATTCTCTCTTCCCTTTGGTGGAGAGGGAGAGGAGGATAACCCGGCGTGTTATGGGGTTCCTCTCTTCCACCTGGCTTTCTGCCTTTTAATATTTGTTAATTACAGGACACGTGTCATTCATCCGTTGCCCCATATATTGTCTCATGGATTATTAGTTAAACTTAAAACTGAACCGTTGGTTGAGCGTATAACAAAATCAAAACCAATTTAAAACTAAACTTCAAAACAATCTCGAAATAAAAATCAACTTTAAACTTATTACACTTCGGAACCACATTAATGTCCCTTAAAACCAAAACTAAAAGTCTTTAGAAATAAAACAACATCCAAAATAAATGTTAGTCATTTATAAGCAACAGAACAAAGTAAAGCTACAAAACACAGTAAGCGCTCTCACTCCTGCCCATCATGAAATGACTTATGCCCACTTGTACCTGCAACTTTTCTTTTACTAGACAACTACTCACCACAAGTGGGTCATTGTAAGGCCAAGTCCAAGACAAAGCCATCCACACAAAACAAACGGTCAGCAAAGCTGAGTTCATAACTACTAAAGACTATGCAACAACAATAACAAATAAAACATGCACTCAACTTACCTTTGGCAACCTTTTACCTGTACATGGACCCAACTATATTAATTATTATATTTAAACTTATGGATCCTGCATCGAACGGGTTTCCTCCTTAAAAATCATCGCCCTATTGGACACTAACTTGGGAGCAACTCCAAGAAGGTATTACTATGTCACATAAAGTGACGGAATTCCAGCGCATTAAATATAAAAGAGTACAACGTCTTGTACTCCAATTAGAAGTCATGGATCACTGTTCCATACGACTCCCCCCATTGTTCACTACTCAAGGTATATACATTCCAAGAGTTTTGATGCAAGTCCTCTTACACTTTACGTGATTAACCGGTTTAGCAATGTTATGACTCACATACAACATCACATAAAGGCATGCACCAAATCAAGCAAGCCATATTAATTATCTTCAATTTAAGGTGATTTAGAATTAATCTTATGGGTGTCCTTTAATTAAACTGAACTTCCTTTACCAAACATTAATTGTGAGTGGCTAATTACTTATTTTCTCCTTGACCACACATTAAACTGTGAGTGGCGACATGTATAAAATAATTGCTCATAACTTCTTTTAATCATGTGAATTAAAATTCACAACTACCTTTCTTGTTGATTAAGTAACTAACCAACTTAAAAATAACTTCCTTTCCTTTATTCATAAACTATTGGCCAATTTAAACTGATCATAATACTCCAAAAATTTATATTGCTATTTAACATGGAATGTCATTATACTATAAAAATCATGCTTCTAATAAACTTGTCATGCACATAAATTCATGGTTCAAACAAACATAACAATATTTCATATTATCAAGGATTATCCAAGCATGAATTCTAATTCCTGTGTTTGTCTTTAGTACTTACGTACCTTGTAAAATAATGGTGCTCCGCCACAACTTCTAGAAGTGGACTAGTTCAAAGTCTCCTACATAAGGAAGAACCAAACTAAATTAAAACCTTGTCGACTAAGTTCTACAACAACTATAAACTAACTTCTATATTGAAAACTTGTCCAAAACATTCCTTATATGGCCTCTATTCAATTCCATACTACACTTTAGTTTTCTATTGTATGATTACTTGGTTTCCGGAACTTATTAATGCTTCATAAAACCTTAGTATAAATTTTATGTCACTTTAGAAAAGTGGACAACAATATTAAATTACCAAAACTGCTTGAAAAACTTTAAAAACATCATAAATCAATCATACAATGTATTACTTAATTTATATGATCAATTTATGCTAATTACATACTTCAAAAGCCTAATTATTCACTTTATAAATTCTGGAAAGCATGTTAAACATGCTTAAAATCACTTTTAAATTTCATAAAACATACTAAAAATTATATGTAACCTCATAGAATTAATATGTGATCATATATACCAACATAATATGAACACTTAAAGCTTACTTTAACTTGTTTTTATAAAAATTTCAGAATTATTTATTAACATTAAAATCATGAAAAACTCATAAAAACGTCATAATTTCATGGCAAAACTCTTCTACAATCAACTAACATAATTATGAAGCCAATCTATGCCTTAGAATAATTTTTCAAAAGCCAAAACATGATCGTAATATTTATTCAATTGAATTTCATGATTATAAAATTTGGACAGCAATTTATTTTATTTTCAACGTCATTAAAAATCAATCTAAACTTCATAAAATCATTATAAATTCACACAACAATAACTCATGATCATAATATTGAAGTTTAAGTCATAAAAACTCATAAAAATCATAACTTTCATAATTTATAAACCCTAAACTAAAATTTCATGAACAACAAATTAATTCTTGCCTTAAAACAAATCATAACATTATTAAAACATGATTAAAATTTATATAAACATGATTAAACATAAATATGAACATGAATTTGCAAGATTGAATCAAAAAGAAAGAAGGAGATTTTATTATTATTATTATTTTTTTTTTTATAAAAGTTCCGAAAAATATCAAAATAGGGGAGGAGTGGTGGCCGGCGGTGGTCCGACGAGGCACAAATCCGAAGAAGCTCAACTCTTTTTTTTTCTTTCTTTTTCCGAAAACCGAACACAAATAAATTTTTTTTCGGAAAAGCTACACCCTTTTTTTTTTTTTTTCTCTTTGGAATCCTAATGACAACATGAAATCTGAAAGTTTGGGTTTTAAGGGGTATTTATAGGCCCCAAAGTAGGATTTGAAAAAGCCCATACTTATCCTAATAGGTGGAAATTACCTTTAGGCCCTTGCCTCAAAATAAATTAAGAAACTCTTGAAAATTCTATTTTTAGAAGCCTTTTGAAATATTTTATAAACATTATTTATGAACACAAATAATTATTTTTACTTAAAACTTATTTATTACTTATTTTTATTATTATTATTTTTATTATTTTTTTTTCGTTTAATATTGCTATTGATCATAATTTTTTCAATAAAAATATTAAAATTATACGAATAAAATATAAAAATACTTTCTTAAAATACGTGAAAATGTGGGGTATTACAGTGGGGATGTCATTAGGGAGGAAGTGTTGAATTCTAGAGACGTCCCATTTACCATTATAATGTGAGCAACACGCCAATCCTCAATGAAAGGGGAAATGGTCGAAATGACTTGGTTATGGAGAGGAGAGTCAGTCACCCAGTGATGAAACCAAAGTGAGGTGTATTTTTCATCCCCAATTACCATCTTTAAACCTTGTTTAAGGTAGGGAATGCTTTTCAGGATGTCTTTCCAGGGGGGGGGGGAATCAATAGGCTAAGAAATACAATCAATAAAATTTCCTCGACAAAAATATCTATGACAGAGAATTTGGACCCAAAGTTTGAAAGGTTGGGTAAGGATTTTCCATCCCAACTTGGGCATGAACGTTAAATTTCATATTCTCATATTACGGATACCCAACCCTCTTGTTGCCATGGGTTGAGTAACTATGGGCCACTTGGTACGGGGAATAAATCTCGACCTATCAACTTTGTTCCGCAGGAATTTTTTGAGAGTTTAGTTATGTCATCAAGGGTGGAGGTAGGCAGAAGGGTAATTTGCATAGCATATAAAGGGTAAGTGTTAAGAATAGATTTAATAAGAGTACAAAGCTTAGGCAAATTAAGGAGTTTAGATTTCCAACTACTAATTTTGTCTTTAGTTTTTTGAACAAGATCAAGATAATCAGATTTCTTAAGCCTATGAGGACTAATACTAACACCCAAATATCTACCAAAGGAAGTGGTGGCGGAGATACCAGTGACTTCATTAAGAATTTGGTGACACAGGAGGGGGGGGGGGGAATAATGTTTAATTTTTGTAAATTCATGTGAAGGCCTGAAGAGATGCCAAATTTATGAAGGGTATTAACGATACTCTTGGAGTTGTTTGACGAAGCTTTTCCAAAGAGGAAAACATCATAAAGTAGGAGAAAGCTTTAGAGGGATCCACTCTCCATTGTTAACTTTTTGAGAAATAAGGTCAGAAAGTCTTTCGATACAAAGCACATAAATATAAGGAGAGAGGGGGTCTCCTTGTCGATCGGATTCCCCTTGAGGGAGAAAAGACCTATGTTATTTCTCCATTCCAAAGAAGAGGTAATGCAATTTAAGATTAGATGAATCATTTTAGGTGAGAATTGAAAATGGACCAAGGTGTCTCTGATGAAACCCCATTCTAAGCAATCAAAGGCTTTACTTAAATCGATTTTAAAAGCCATGTAACTAAATCGTTTCCTTCTTTTAGTTTATTTTTTAAAGGATGCACTTTTTCTTTAATAATAATAATATTTTCGTCAATAGTTCTATCATATACATAACTCGACTGGAGAGGGTTAACAAGATGAGGAAGGATAGGTTTGATCCGAGTAACTATAGATTTAGTGACGAGCTTGTAGATTGAGTTACATAGCCCAATAGTGTAATACCCCATATTTTCACGTATTTTAAAGAATTATTTTCGTATTTTGTACGTAGTTTTTAATATTTTTATTGAGAAATTATATTCAATAAGAATATTAAACAAAGGAAATTTAAATAAATTCTAATTAAAATAATTATTTTATGTTCATAAATAATATTTTATGTTTTATTAAATATTTTGAAAAGTTTCTAAAAATAGAATTTTTAGAGTTTCCTAATTTTATTTTAAGGCAAGGGCAAAAAAGTAATTTCAAATTTTTAGGATAATTGTGGGCTTTCACCAAATCCTACATTGGGGCCTATAAATACTCCTTAAAACCCAATTTTAAGATTTTATTTTGCAAATTGGTTATTTATGATTCCAAAAATCTAGAGAGAGAAAGAGAGAAAAAAGAGAGAGAAAGTTTCAAACAAAAAAATTTTGGGTGTTCGGTTTTCCGAAGGAAATAGAAAAAAAACTTTTTTTGGGTGCCTCGCCGGAGCTCCGCCGGACCCGCTGCCGTCGCCGGCCCCTGCCACCGCGGGTCGCCCTTGCTCCTCCATCCCCTCTTGTGGTATTTTCGAATCTTATTAAAAAAAAAATTCTTCTTCTTCTCTTTTTGTTTCAATCTTGCAAAATTCATGTTTATATTTATGATTAATCATGTTTTATAAGTTTCAATCATGTTTTATGAAGTTATGATTTATTTAAAAGTATGAATTTATTTGTTGTTCATGAAGTTTTAGATTTGGGTTTATATAGATATGAAATTCTTGATTTTTATGAGTTTTAAAGATTTAAACTTCAATGTTATGATCATGGATTGTTGTAGGGTGAATTTATGATGATTTTATGAACTTTAGATTGATTTTCAAAGGCTTTAAACTTGAATCGTATTGCTGTCCATATTTTGAAATCATGAAAATCAATAGACTAATTATTATGAACGTGTTTTGGCTTATGAAAAATTATTCTAAAGCATAGATTTGTTTCATAATGATGTTAGTAGATTGTAAAAGAGTTTTATGATGAATTTATGATGTTCTTATGAGCTTTTAATGAGTTTTAGATGAATAGACAAAGCTGTAAATTTTTATTAACACTTGTTTATGCCGAATAAAAATAATATGTAAAATAGTAAGATATAAATATTTTTAATGCATCTAAGTGTTGTATATTGATCTTAGGACATGCTATAGTGTTTTATGATCAAAATAAGATATTTAGAAAGGTTTTACTGTAAATTTTTAGAAGGTTTACAGAGCTGCCATTTTTGGAAAATTACCGAAAATAAAATATTTTGCAATAGAAAAATTAAAGTAAAGTATGGAATTGAATAGAGACCATATAGGGAATGTTTTGGACAAGTTTCCAATGTAGAAAGTTAGTTTAGAGTTGTTGTAGAACTTAGTCAACAAGGTTTTAATTTACTTTTGGTTTTCCCTATGTAGGAAACTTCGAAATAGTCGACTTTTAGGAGTTGTGGCGGATCACCACTACTTTACAAGGTACGTAAGTACTAAAGACAAACATGAGAGTTAGAATTCATGCTTGGTTGATCCTTTATGTTATGGTATGTTGTTGTGCTTGTTTGGAATGGGAATTGACATGCATGGCAAATATTATTAGAAGCATGATTTTATATTATTTTGACATTCCATGTTTTTAGCAATATAAATTCTACAAGATTTAATTGGAATGTTATGAGCAGTTTAATTTGACCAATAGCTTATTAATAAAGAAAGGAAATTATTGAAGTTGCTTAGTTACTTAATCAACAAAAAAAGTAGTTTGTGAATTTTTATTCACATGATTAAAAGAAGTTAATGAGCAATTATTTTATACATGTTGCCACTAACAGTTTAATGTGTGGTCAAGGAGAAAGTAAATAGTTAGCCACCCACAGTTAATGTGTGGTAAAGGAAGTTCAGTTTAATTAAAGGATACACATAAGATTATTTTTAGAATCACTTTAAACCAAAGATAATTAATATGGCTTGCTTTACTTGATGCATGCTTTTATGTGATGTTATATGTGAGTCATAACATTGTTAAACCGGTTAATCTCGTAAAGTGTAAGAGGATTCGCACCAAAACTCTTGGAACATATATACCTTGAGTATGAAAAATAGGGGGAGTCGTATGGAACAGTGATCTATGACTTCTAATTGGAGTACAAGATGTTGTACTCTTTTATATCTTTAATGCGTTGGAATTCCGTCACTTTATGTGACATAGGTAATACCTTCTTGGAGTTGCTCCCAAGTTGGTGCCCAATAGGGCGATTTTTAAAGGAAAGGAAACCCGTTCGATGCGGAATCCAAAGTTTAAATATAATAATTAATTTGTTGAGTCTATGCACAGGTGGAGAGTTGTCAAAAGTAAGATGTATTTATGCCTTAATTTATGTTGTTCTTGTTGCATAGTCTTTAGTAGTTATGTACTCAGCTTTGCTGACTGTTTGTTTGTTTTGTGTGCATGGCTTTGTCTTAGACTTGGCCCTACAATGACCCACTTTTTGGCGAGTAGTTGTCTAGAATAAGAAAAGATACAGGTACAAGTGGGCATAAGTCATTTCATGCTGGCTGGAGTGAGAGTGCTTGCTGTGTAGTCTTCGTAGTCCTTACTTTATTTGCTTATGAGTTCTCTAACTTTTATTTGGATGTTGTTTATTTTCAAAGTTTTAGTTTTGGTTTTTAAGAGCCATTAAAGTGGTTTCGAAATGTAATAAAGCTTTAAGTTGATTTTTATTTTGGATGTTGGTTTGATTTTAGTTTTGAGATTGTTTTGAAGTTTAGGTTTTTAAATTGGTTATGGTTTTAAGACTTCCGCTGTAGTACTTTGATAAATGCCTTAGCTGTTATCACGGTGGCGGTAATACTTTGGGTTTTCCTCGTTATTTAGGAGTTTTAATAATTATATTTCTTTAATATTTATATTATGTTGCCGAAAAAAATTTTGGAGTAGAAAATTAGGAAATTCCAGAGTATTACAAATAGGCTGGAAATCTTTAGGGGAAGTAGGCGATTGAGCTTTAGGGGTGAGACATAAATGGGAGTGGTTAATAAACGCAGGAATGTAGGCAACCTCAAAACAAGTATTCACAAAATCACAAATTTTAGAGCCCAATTTATTCCAGAATTTTTGATAAAAAATCAGTTGTATCCCATCAGGTCCTGGGCTTTTTAGTGGGCGTCATAGAAAAAAGATTATTTTTTATTTATGTAGGAGTGAGAGGATCAATAAGATGATCAAATATAGTTTGTCAATCATTGGAGAGAGGGCGAAAATGGTAATTATTAAGAGAAAATGTTTATAAAATAACCACGGGTAATGTTCTTTAAGTAATTTTGATTATAACATTGATTACCATGATTGTAATTCCCTATATTTTTACGTGTTTTAAGAATTTAATTTCATATTTTATTTAAGTATTTTTAGTGTTTTTATTGTAAAATTAAGTTAAATAAATAAGTCAAAGAAAGAAAATTTAATTAATTGTTACTTAAAATAATTTTTTTTTATGTTTTCTAAAGTTTATAAGTTATTTGTATGTCAATTTAGATTTTACTAAATATTTTAAGAAGTTTCTAATTTTAGAATTTTTCAAACTTTCCTTAATTATTTTAAAACAAGGGCACAAAAGTAATTTCAAGCATTAAGGATATTTATGTAATTTCACTAAAACCTAATTTGACCCTATAAGTACCCCTTTAAACAAGAAACTTTCAGATTTAAAAAGCATAGTCGTCATTTAGGATTTCAAAAAAAAAAAAGAGAGAAAAAATGAAAAAAAAAGGTTTTTGAACAAGAAGAAAAAAAAACTTCGAACTACTTCTTCGTCACCGGTCCCCTCGCCCGAAACCACCACACCGCTGACCACCTTTGCTCACCGGCGGCCCTTCACGCCACCACCACCACCTGCTCATCGGCCTTTCTCGCCGGCCACCCTCCTCCTCCTCGTTCTCTTGGTGATTTTTGAAACCCTATTGTAAAACAAAACTTTTCTTCTATTTTTTTTTAATTCAATCTTGCATAAATTCATATGTATAATTATGTTTAAGCATGTTTTATAGTGTTAATCATGTTTTATAAGTTATGATCATGTTTTAGAATTAAAATTCATGTTTATAAAGTTGTTCATGAAATTATAATAAAAAGTTAAGGTTTATAAAGTTATGAAAATAATTAGCTTTATGATTTTAGCACTCTAAACTTTCATATTATGATCATAGATTGTTGTAGTATTAATTTGTGATGATTTTATGAAGTTTAGATTTGTTTTTAAAGGTTTTAAAGTATATTAATATTGCTGTCAAATTTTTAAAAGCATGAAAATTAAGAGTGAATTTATTATGAACATGTTTTTGAGTATGAACAATTATTTTAATGCATAGATTATATGTATGATGATAGTATAAGGTTCTAAAAGTGTTTTATGCTTGAAATATGAAGTTTTAACATGGTGTTTTCGAGTTTTGAATTAAAATATATTGCTGCAAATTTTTATTAACATGTGTTCATGCATATATAATAAAAATAGAAACGCATAAAATAATAAGCTATAATTGTTTTTAACACACCAAAATATTAAATGATGATCTTATGACTTGAATGTAATATTTTAGGGTCAAATTATAATATTTAGAAAGATTTTAAAGAGTTTTTAAGCAACTTTACGAAGCTGCAATTTTCAGAAAATTATCGAAAATTAAGTGTTTTGCAAAGGAAGTATTAAAATAAAGTAAGGAATTGAATAGAGACCATATAGGGAAGGTTTTGGACAAGTTCCTGACGTAAATAGTTAGTTTAGAGTGGTTGTAGAAGTTGTTCAACGTGGTATTTGATATAGTTTCGATTTTTCCTATGTAGGAGAATTCGAGTGATTTCTAAAAGTAGTGGCGGATCACCGTTATAACACAAGGTACGTAAGCACTAAAGTGATACAAGTGCAAGCATCAGTGATATTAATTATATTAATGAAATAAGTGATGGCAACTTCGAAGGTGGTGATGTCAATGGTGTCAAGGTAAGGATGCAACCATAGGCGAATTAGTTGCATATGGAAATATCAACCATATGGGTGCATCAAGGGTAGGGATTTGTGTGTGTATGGTCACTTATCAATAAGTGGCATGCAAATCAAGGCAAGGAATTGTGGATTTTGGGGAACAAGATGGATTTTGCCTCTGAGTTTTTTCCCACTGGGTTTTTTCTCATTTTTGGCATTGAGTCTTTTATTTCTTGTGGAGTCTTGATCATCATAATTATGCTAAAATGCATGGAGAAAGATTTCTTGAAGGTTTCTTGATTAAAATATTGGGTCTTGAAGCATTTCTTGAAGTTCTTGAAAATCTTGAAAATATGCGCAAATTTGGACGAAGCTTCTTGGCGTGTTTTTGGACGATTTTCTTGATTCTTGGGCAGTAAGTATTCTTGTAATTTTTAGTCTAAATTCTGATAATTATCTTGTTAATTAATTATTTAGTCAAGTTGTTAAAATATTTTCTTGATTAGTTAGTTAGTTACAATTTGTTAGGCAAGATAAGATCAAGTTGCAAGTTACATGATGATGTGGCAATGTTATCTTGAGTTTGTTGAGCAACTTGTGCAAGTGGCACAAGTGGCGAATTTCCTAGTGTTTTCACGTGTTTTTAGTTGTTTTTAGGTAGGATTTTGTTGATGATTATACCTATAAATAATCTCAACACTAGGTTGTAAATTAATTAAGTTTGAGTTGAATAAAAAGTTTGTTTGTTTACTTGAAAACAAAATCCGAAAATTAAGAGTTGGTGATTAATTTCTTTATACTCTTGTGCAGATTAATTAGTAGCTTTGAGGGTTCTTAGGCTTTAATCAAAGGACTAGTTGATCAACCTAAAATTTAGAATTTTGGTTGCTTGGCCTTTAGAGATTCAAAAATTTTAGTATCCTTGTGAGTTTTTATAGTTCATACGAAAATTCACATCAAATTTAGTGCTTTCGTTGAGAGGTCGTTTATTCTCAAGTGCTCATCAATCTGTCAAACACTTGAAACAACATTTCTATGGAAGGTGGAGGTGAAGAAATTCCTACAAATTTTGAAAGGGGTTTAATTTGTTTTTAGAACAAGCTAAGGAAATAAGAAGGGACAATCAAATAAAGGAGTTGCGCACCATGCTAGTGGAAGTGATGAACTCTGTGTCCGGAAGTTCAAAAAACAGGAAAAAAGGTCAGGCAATTGAGATGATTGATTCATGTTCTAGTGATGAAAACTCAGGCAGGAGTGCACGCAAAACTAGGCATGAATATGACACTAGTTCAAGTGATGAAGATGACTGAAACAAACATAAAAGGCGTGACAACCAGAAGGATGATGATCGTAGCTTAAAGTTGGACGTTCCCGAGTTCAACGACAGTTTAGATCGGGAAGTTTTCCTTGATTGGCTAAGGAGAACCGAAAGAGTCTTCAATTACAAGGAGTATGATGATCATAAGGCCTTCAGAGTGGCGGAATTAAAGCTAACTTTCTATGCTAGTTTGTGGTATGAAGGATTACAAAGAAAACGTAAAAAGGAAGGGAGATCAAAAATCCGTTCATGGCGCAAATTAAAAAGAGAATTGAGGAAGAAATTTGTACCACATGAATATGAGCAGAATAATTTCCTCAAGATGCATACTTTAAAACAGGGGCAAAAGAGTGTTGAAGAGTATATCACTGCCTTTGAAAGATTGTTGATATTATGTGATCTAGAGGAGAAGGAAGATCACAAAGTTGGTCGATTTGTGGCAGTACTGAATGAATCTATTAGGGAGAAAGTGGAATTTCAGCCCTATTGGACTTATGATGAAATATGTAAAGTGGCACTCAGGGTTGAAAAACATGGGAGTTCAAAGAAGCCAAAAGCATTCTTTAAATCCTATGAATCCAAGAAGGAAGTGGTGTATTCCCAACCAGCTAGTGCTAAACCTAACTTCGACAATGTTAAAAGGGCAGCCACTCCAGTCAAACCACTTGCAATCCCTGAAGAAAAAAGAAAGTGTTTTAAGTGTCAAGGAGTTGGACACCCACAACGAAATTGCCCAAATTCTAGGGTGATTACTGTCAAGGAAGCTAAGGAAATCGAGGATGCATATCTAGATGTTCTTCTTGAAGAAGGGGAGGACGAAGATTCTGAATCACAAGAAGAAAAAAGTAGCAATGACATGGAGGAAGTAGAGGCGAAAACACAGGGTCAGGTATTAGTCCTCAGGAGGGTTCTTCAGTCTAATTTTCGTGAGGGACAAAATTGAAGAGAACCAGAGGGACAAAATTTTCGTGACCAGTTGTAATGTACAAGGCAAGCTGTGTGATATGATAATTGATAGTGGCAGCTATACTAATGTGGTCTCTACCCTATTGATTTAGAAATTGAATTACCCCACATACAATCATCCTCAACCTTACAAGTTACATTGGTTAAGCAATACCAGTGATGTCAATGTAACAAAGCAAGCTCTGGTCAATTTCAAAATTGGTCAATTTGAGGATACTGTAATGTGTGACGTCTGTCATATGGATGCTTGTCATATATTGCTTGGTAGACCCTGGAAATATGATAGGTTCGTGAAGTATGATGGAAGAACCAATGTTTACTTCATCGGAAAACAGGAAACTGACAAGCCAATTGCTTTGAAACCTTTAAAAGTGGTGCAAGAAAGGAAGCAATTGAATGTGGAGAATAAGAAGGGATTGTTCTTGTCAAATCCTCTGATTGCCAGCAAGTGTTCCTGCTAATGGCCAAGGATGTGAGAATTAAAACATCTGCAATCCCAAAAATTCTTTAACCACTATTGAATGAATTTGAGGATGTATTTCCAGATGATTTGCCACCAGGTTTGCCTCCCAATAGGGGCATTGAACACCAAATTGACTTGATTCCAGGTGCTCAGATTCCCAATAAACCAGAATACCGGTGCAATCCTGAGGAGACTAAGGAGATACAAAGGCAGATTGAAGAATTAATGCATAGGGGATACATGAGGGAGAGTATGAGTCCTTGTGCTGTACCAACACTGATTGTTCCAAAGAAAGACGGATCCTAGCGCATGTGCATTGATTCTAGAGCCGTCAACAACATCACAATCAAGTTCAGATTCCCAATTCCTAGGTTGGACGATCTACTAGACGAATTATATGGCTCACAGGTGTTTTCCAAAATTGATTTAAGAAGTGGATACAATCAAATTCGTATGAGGGAAAGAGATGAGTGGAAAACAGCCTTCAAGACTAAGTTGGTCTCTATGAGTGGTTAGTCATGCCTTTTGCACTCACCAACGCACCTAGTACGTTTATGAGACTCATGAATGAAGTTTTGAAGCCATATTTGGGTAAGTTTGTTGTTATGTACTTAGATGATATACTGATTTACAGCATAAACAATGGAGATCATCTACAGCATCTAAGACAGGTTTTTGAAACTTTGAGACAACAAAAACTGTACGGGAAATTGGAGAAGTGTTATTTCATGGTGAGTAGTGTGATGTTTCTGGGTTGTGTGGCGTCAAAAGATAGGGTATCAGTTGATCAATCTAAGGTTGAAGCAATAAAATCATGGCCAACACCCCCAAACGTGACCGATGTGCGTTCTTTCCATGGATTGGCTTCTTTTTACAGAAGATTTGTCAAAAACTTCTTATCCATTGTTTCTCCTATGACTGAATGCATCAAGAAGGATAAGAAGTTTGAGTGGACCAAAGAAGCGCAGGCAGCATTCGAAAAAATCAAGGATTTGTTATGCCACACACCTATTCTTGCATTGCCTGATTTTACAAAACCTTTTGAAGTTGAAACGGATGCAAGCAATGTAGGGATTGGCGCAGTTCTGGTGTAGGGAAAAAGACCAATTGTCTATTTCAGCGAAAAATTGAATGGGGCCAGATTAAATTATTCCACTTATGATAAAGAGTTTTATGCAATTGTTAGAGCTCTGGATCATTGGAGTCATTATTTGAGGTCTAATCACTTCATCCTGCATTCTGATCATGAAGCACTGAAACATATCAATGGTCAGCAGAAATTGAACCTTAGACATGCCAAATGGGTGGAGTTCCTTCAATCTTTTCATTTTTCTTCAAAATATAAAGATGGCAAGTCTAATGTGGTGGCAGATGCACTTTCTAGAAGGTATGTGTTAATCAGTGTTTTAAAATGCAAGCTGTTGGGTCTTGACCATATCAAGACATATTATGAAGGTGACATAGATTTTGGGCCTGTGATGCAACAACTAGGAAGTGGAGTAGTTGGATCATATGTTCTACATGATGGATTATTGTTTAAAGGGAACCAATTATGCGTGCCTAATTGTTCAATCAGAGAATTACTGGTAAGAGAGGCGCATGGAGGGGGTCTTGCAGGGCATTTTGGAATTGCTAAATCATTGAGTATGCTGCAAGAACATTTTTACTGGCCTAAGATGATTAGAAATGTGGAAGCTATGATTTCTCAATGTGCTGTATGTCAAAAGGCTAAAGCAACTTTTCATTAAGGATTATACATACCATTGCCAGTTCCCGATGGTCTCTGGGAAGATGTATCAATGGATTTCATTGTTGGTCTACCTAGAGCAACTCGAAATAAAGATTATATTATAGTGGTGGTGGTGGACAGGTTTTCAAAGATGGCACATTTCACTCCTTGCAATAAAACTAATGATGCTGTTAATGTTGCAGAGCTGCATTTTAGGGATATAATTCGATTGCATGGTATTCCTAAAACAATTGTCAAGGATATAATTCGATTGCATGCTGTTAAGGTAGCTACTTTTGGAAATCAATGTGGAAACTGGTTGGTACCAAGTTACTTTTTAGTACTTCTTATCACCCACAAACTGATGGGCAGACTGGAGTGACGAACAGGACATTAGGTGTACTACTAGACCAACTGAAGCAAAGTCTAGCAGCGGATCTTGTTCACTCTGACTACGTAACCTGTACTGTGCCTATGAACTCATCTTAAGCTAAGAAAAAAGAAATAGGTCTTTCTCGCTGTTGTTCCTCAAACACTGACACTGAGATAACAAGGAGTATATCTACCTAGACGGAACTTCTTCATTTTCTCGCCCGACAGAGGGCTGCTTTAAACGGTATTACCAAAGTCTTGCCAAAGTTATCCTTCGTCAAGAACCTCTTCCGGGCATGCCCCTGAGACTAGTTCTTTCCTTTGCCCATTTGAAATCGAATGACTCGGTTAGATCTGCATCGCTTAATGATTCAATCACNACTAATATGATCGCTACCAGGTCATCCCACTACACTACACACCATCAAGCAACTACTACTGGAAGCCTCGATTCTCTCCATTGAACAACCTTCACAGGAAAGTTGAGGGCTTCCAACATTGATTTTAAGAAGTCCCATTTGACTGAATCATATGCCTTCTTAATATCAATCTTTAAAAGCAGGAGGAGAGGCCTTTCTAGATGTTCCAGTACACTTCGTTAACCCGCAATAGTTTAATTAATACTGTATGTCCGGCCGGATAAGACTACTCCAGTTAAGAAACAAACTGGGCTGCTAGCTGTGTAGCTTAGCTAATCAGTTGTCTTGTTGTCCTGTTGCCTTGCTCCCGCTATTCCCTGCCAAGGGGAATATAGTCAGGGAGTTACCTTCTTACTTACTTACTTACTTAGAGCTGCAGATTGCTTGTCTCTTCTTTCCATGCGGTCTCTCTTCTCGACTGCTGCTTTGTCCAGTGTTTCGGCTGCTCCGTCATTGTCTTCGTTCCTTTTTCCCTCTACTGGAATGAATACGATGCTTTATTAGGCTGCCCATCCAAACTTTGGGTCTTCTTCTTGGAGTGGGTTGGTAAGTAAAACTTAGAAGGATTGTGATTTGAAATTGGCGCATTCTGAGTTTACCTACAACAGATCACCTACTTATAAAACCAAACATTCACCCTTTGAAGTGGTTTATGGAGTCAACCCTAAATTGCCGATTGATTTCATCTGCTTTCCTAAAGGTGAGTTGATTCATAAAACTGCTTTGGATAAAATTCAATATATGCAGAAATTACATGCACAGATCATACCAAGAATTGAAAAGGTGAATGATCAATATAAGATGCGCACAAATAGGTACAAAAACCCACGAAAATTCCAAGAAGGTGAGTTGGTTTGGTTACATCTCAGAAAGGAAAGGTTTCCTAACCACAGGAAAAATAAATTGATGCCTAGATGTGATGGCCAATTAAAGATTTTGAAAAAAGTTGGTGATAATGCTTATCAACTTGAGCTACCAGGTGAATATGAAGTCCATGCTACTTTTAATATAGGTGATTTATCTCAATATATTCCCGATGAACAACTTCGAAGTTTGAGGTCAACCTCTTTTGAAGAAGGGAAGGATGATACAAGTGCAAGCATCAGTGATATTAATTATATTAATGAAATAAGTGATGGCAACTTCAAAGGTGGTGATGTCAATAGTGTCAATGGTAAGGATGCAACCATAGGTGAATTAGTTACATATGGAAATATCAACCATATGGGTGCATCAAGGGTATGGATTTGTGTGTGCATGGTCACTTATCAATAAGTGGCACGCAAATCAAGGCAAGAAATGGTGGATTTTGGGGAACAAAATGGTTTTTGCCTATGAGTTTTTTTCCCACTGGGGTTTTTCTCATTTTTGGCATTAAGTTTTTTATTTCTTGTGGAGTCTTGATCATCATAATTATGCTAAAATGCAAGGAGAAAAGTTTCTTGAAGGCTTCTTGATTAAAAGATTGAATCTTGAAGCATTTCTTGAAGTTCTTGAAAATCTTGAAAATATGCGCAAATTTGGACGAAGTTTCTTGGCGTGTTTTTGGACGATTTTGTTGATTCTTGGGCAGCAAGTATTTTTGTAATTTTTAGTCTAAATTCTGATGATTATCTTGTTAATTAATTATTTAGTCAAGTTGTTAGGATATTTTCTTGATTAGTTAGTTAATTAGAGTTTGTTATGCAAGATAAGATCAAGTTGCAAGTTGCATGATGATGTGACAATCTTATCTTGAGTTTGTTGTGCAACTTGTGCAAGTGGCACAAGTGGCGACTTTCCTATTGTTTTCATGTGTTTTTAGTTGTTTCTAGGTAGGAATTTGTTGATGATTATACCTATAAATAATCTCAACACTAGGTTGTAAATTAATTAAGTTTGAGTTGAATAAAAAGTTTGTTTGTTTACTTGAAAACAAAATCCGAAAATTAAGAGTTGGTGATTGATTTCCTTATACTCTTGTGTAGATTAATTAGTAGCTTTGAGGGTGCTTAGGCTTTAATCAAAGGACTAATTGATCAACCTAAAATTTAGAATTTTGGTGGCCTGACCTTTAGAGTTTCGAAAATTTTAGTTCCTATCCTTGTGAGTTTTTGTTCATACGAAAATTCAGATCAAATAGAGTTCATGCTAGACTTGTTGATATTCCATGCTATATGTTATAGACATGAAAAGTTGATGATCGTTATAACACAAGGTACGTAAGTACTAAAGGAAATTATATGTAAATAGAGTTCATGCTAGACTTGTTGATTTTCCATGCTATATGTTATAGACATGAAAAGTTGATGATTGGTTGACTTGAGATGACTTGCATGAGAAGTTACATTAGCATGAATGTATGAAAATTATGTTTTGTATATCAAGTTGACATTCCGCATTTATAGTATTGTTATTACATCATAAAAATTGGAATGTTAATTATTTTTGAAGTTTTGACAAGTAGTCAATAAAGAAGAAGGGAAAAGTAGTTTAGTTGGTTAATTGCTTGATCAACAAAAAAGGTAGTTAGAGAATTTTTATTCACGTAATTAATATAAGCAAATGAGACAATAATTAGCCACTCACAGTTAATGTGTGGTAAAGTTTAATGACTAAATGACACACAAAATTAATCTTATAATCACATTATAATCAAGGTAATTAATATGGTGTTGCTTCTTACTAGACATGCTTCTATGTGTTATTTTGTGTGAGTCATAACAATTGTTAAACCTGTTAGTCACTTAAAGTGAAAGAGGATTCGCAACAAAACTCGCGGAACGTATATACCTTGAGTATGAACAATGGGGGGAGTTATGGGTATATTTACTGTAACTTCTAATCGTGGTACAAGACGTACTCTTTTATATTTATAAATGCGCTAGAATTCCGTCACTTTATATGACTTAGGTAATACCTTCTTAGAGTTGCTCCCAAGTTGGTGCCCATTAGGGCGATTATTAAGGGAAGATAACCCGTTCGATGCGAAATCCAAAGATTTAAAAATAATAAATAATTTTAAGTGACGAGTCTATGTACAGTTATGTAGTGATGAAAATGGTAAGAAATATGTATTGTTTATTCTTTTCTTTTGTTTTGTTGTCAATCATGTTTTGTATGGTCTCTAGTATTTATGTACTCAGCTTAGCTGAATGTGTGTGTTTATATGCATGGCTTTGTCTTTGACTTGGCCCTATGACGACCCATTTTGATGGTGAGTAGTTATCTAGAATAAAAAGAAAGCTACAGTTACAGGTGGGTGTCGACCCGAGGCTTTAGGGGCCCACGTGCCCTTTTTACGTACGGACATCAAATGTCGTGTTAGTTTGATTGCATAGTGTGAGTATGCTTGGCTTAGGGAGTGAGTCTAGAAGCTCAAAACCCAAGTAGAGAAGTCGCTACCGTCCTCCTTTCGGGAGGTAATGGAACTCCATTAGGACATAGCTCAATGGCAAAATGACAGCCAAGGATAAGAAAGTCTCATATATCTGGATTCAGGGACGAGGGTAAGTACAACAGCAGGACACAGTATTTCCCTGCGTATAACGGCCTCTACTTGTTCTCATGTGTAATTTCACAATCATAATATCGGATTATAAAACATTACTATTTTCGGTTTAGACCTACAGCACATATGGAAATAAGGTTAGACGGGTTTTAATTATTGCACACATAAATTCCGTTTTATCATGCATGGGTCATCGCTTTAGGATTAAATTAATTTTAATATTTGATTAGTTGAAACATGCCTTTTGGTCTTTTAAGCTAAACATGAATTCTAGGTGATTGAAAGCATTAAACATTTAGCATATATTCACATAAGCCTAAAGCAAGGTTTCTACTTAAGATTGATTTTAATTTAAGGTCGAATAATTAATTAGTCAATGTTACATGAATATGAATTTAAGACATGTCAATTATCTAATAAAGCAATTAAAATCACATATTCATGCAAACTAACTCATTTGAAGAACTCAAGATGATGATTTCGATGTGGTTGGCCTCATTTGAAGTATTTTTTGTGCATGTCGACGACCCTTTTGAACCAAGAGATTGTAAAAACTTAGTTAAGTAATAATAATAATAATAATAATAATAATAATAATAATAATAATAATAATAATAATAATAATAATAATAATAATAATAATAATAATAATAATAATAATAATTATTATTATTATTATTATTATTATTATTATTATAATAAGTGTTTGGCACGGTTTTCAAAACAGGGCACGAAAACCGAGAGAGATTTAGAGAGAGAAAGAGACGAGTAGAGAGGGAGAGGGAGAGTGTGTTGAGAAGATGTTGAAGTCGAAGTTGAAGTGCTGAATTGAGGTCGGAGGAGGGGGGTATTTATAGTATTGGAAGTGACGTAAACGAGCGCTAGGGCGTCGGAGGAGCGTCAAAACGCTTAGGAGCGAACGCCAGGATGCACGACAAGCGCCAAGGCGCTCATTGGATGCTGTGGCGCAGGGCCTTTGGGTGCCTGGGCGCTAGCTGGGCGTCTGGGCACTTCCCCTGCGTTGTGGCGCTCAAGTCCTTAGTTTCCACTTATCACGCGGAGGATCTCTACTGCTTCCTTATTTCGCATATTTGCTTCCATAAACCGAAATATTTTGATATATTACGAAAATATACGAATTCACTTCCATAATACTATTTATACATTTCCATAACCTAGAGTTGGGATAAACCGAACAAACCTTTCTAGAAGGTTCGTCGAATCCGGTCACATTCATACGCTTAAATTAATTTATTTTACTTTTGAAAATAAATTTAAAATGAATGAAGTGAAAATGAAACGAAAATAATTAAAATGAAATGGAAATTATAAAATTATTTTAAGCGTATTTCAACCATTATAATTCATCTTCGGTTAACCCCTTCCGACAATAGTTTTATTTATTTATTTATTTATTTTTAAGCACTCGACTTTCAAGAATCGAACATGTTAGCGACGTGGTACACGATAATCATCAGTCGTTAGGCAGGACCAAAAATAGGTGTCTATAATTAGCTCCCACTTTGACTGAGTTTGTAGAGACGACTAGTCTCGTAAAACAAAAGTCAAATTACTTGGTACCTACAAAACAAAGGTTAGTTTTACATAAACCTATGCGATCTCCTTAGGAAGTGCCTCGTTCCGTTGGAGCGAAGTTCCCTTGAAAGCTCCTCGATTCTTGGGATAATGTTGATGATTGCTTTCCTTCAGATACCTTGATCGTATAGGAAATGTATGATACTGTGTATGTGCTTGACTTCCTTTAGATGCGCATCGATCGTTAGGAAGCTCCCTACAGGTGACTATACCGTATAGGGGAAGATTTGATAGTGTGTTTATGATTTCTTTTAGGTGTCTTCAGCTTAACCGTATAGGAAATTCATAAAGATGTGTGTGATCCCTTCAGGGTTCTTCAGCTTAACCGTATAGGGAATGCATGAAGATGTATTTACTCCCTTCAGACACATCAGTCGTATAGGAAGCTATTTGATGATGATGTCAAAACCGTCTGACGGTGTCTGTGAATGATGATGCCATAATTCTCTGACGAATGTAGGCTTCATTAACTTAGACCTGGGTTGATCTTGCAGGGGATTTTTTGAAGATGATGACCCGGGTTTATTTTCCAGGAGCCTTGTTGAGTCCCTAGCTTTTGTTTTGAATGATGACAGACCACATTGAACTATCACATTGTATGCAAGTTTCTGTTTGCATGTGCAAGTACTAAAGAAACAAGTTCAATGATGACAAGATAAAGCTCGAGAAGTCAAGTCTTGAAGTTTTCATGAAGATCAAGCTCATAGAGTCCAACTCTTAGGTCTTAGATGCAAAGTAAGTGGTATGAAGGTTTACATATGCAATATAAAGATTGAAATTAAGAGATGCAGTAATTATGAATGACAAGGAACTTAAGTTACTTGGCATACATAATTATAAGTAAACTTGGTTGAATGGAACAGTCTGGGAACAGTGCTGAACCAGTCCCCTAGAGTTTACTTCACACATCCGTATTTTTGGAAAGTTTCATTCCGCGCAAATTGTTTTTTAAAAATCAAACACGGATGTTTGGATTGATATGCAAGGCAAATATCGTTAAGTATGGCAGGTATGTTATGATATATTGCACTGATTTTATTTGATTTCAAAAAAAATCAGTGAGAATATTTTACTGGGATTATTTCTATAATTCCATGGAAAATATTCTCTTGCAAATATTACATAACATATTAGCCAAAGGCTTATTAAAGGACATTGGCCAGCAGACATCCAAAAACATCTTTTGCACGAACAAAAACAGAAAATCACGATTTGCAAAAGTGCTCTCTAAAGTCTCAATCTCGCATAAACCTCATAACCACATTAAGGTTTTAATTTTCTCTCTTCTGTAAGCATTTAGGCTAATTGTTATTGAGAGATAAATGATTGTAATTTGAGCATTCTAATAGTTCAGTTTGCTGGGGAAGTTGATTTGGGATCATATTCATTTGAAGCTTCATAATTGAGGGTTGAGTCGAACTTCCATAGGTGGAAGTTGGGGAATCATATTATGCATAGGTGCATAATTGATTTAGTGTAATTCTTTTGTTATACTGAGTTGATTAATAAAAGAGTGAGTGAGTGGAGGATGTAGACTTATTAGAAGTCGAACCTCGTTAAATCTTGGTGTTGTTTATTTTATTGCTTTAATATTTCCACTGCTTGAGAACTGGTTCTAAACTGGTCTTATAATTAATCGAAAAATTTACAACAACTTTACAACACTCAATTCACCCCCCTCTGGAGTGTCACTTGCACTTTCTATTGGCATTAGAGCCTAACTTCTTGAAAGGGTAGCACATAGAGAAGGAAGAAAAGATGAATTCTTAAGAGATGATGAATGGAAAATCTGGATCAAGGCTGCCCAAGTTTAATGGAACGAATTATCCCTGGTGGAAGAATTGCATGCAAAACTTTGTCATAGGCACTAACTATGAGTGCTGGATGATAATAAAAAATGGTCCTAAGAAGTTGGAAAATAATGCTGATGGAACAGAGAAGAAGGAGAGTGAATACACTAGCACATATCTTAAGACACTTGAGAAGAACGCAAAGGCTATGTCACTTCTTCAACAAGGTATTGCTGATAATGAGGTAAGCCATATTTTAGCATGTTCTACTGCTCATGAAATATGGGAAACTCTGGAGTTAGCATATGAAGGCACTAGTGAAGTCAGGAGATCTAAGGTAGATATGCTCATGTCTAAATATGAAGCCTTTGATATGAATCGAGATGAAAATATAAACGATGTGTATACTCGTTTTATGTCAATTATTAATGAACTAAAATCTCTTGGCAAAAGTTTCACCATTGAAGATTTGGTTAAGAAAGTTTTGATAAGTTTGACAGGTAAATGGCTGCCTAAGGTAACTGCAATCCAAGAAGCCAAGGATCTTACCACTCTGACTGTAGAACAACTCATTGGGTCGTGAATGACTCATGAGATGTTGGTAATAACAAAGAAAGAAGGAACAACCAAAAATCGAGGGCTGGCCTTGAAGGGAGAAGAAAATGAAGAAGATCTGGATGAAATAGGTCTCATGGCTAGAAGGTTCGAGAGAAGCCTCTGATCTCAATACAAGGGAAAATCCTAGAAGAACAAAGGCAACATGAAGATGAAAGGTACTAGCATTGGTTGCTTCAAATGTGGTGATGAAACAGTGAAACTGGACATATGATCAAGGATTGTCCAGCATGGAAAACTCACAAGGGAGGACAAATGGAGAAAAAGATGACAAAGAGAGCCATGCTTGCTGCATGGGGAGATTGTGACTCAGATGGTGAAAGTGAGGAGGAAGAAGCCCTAGTTTTTGTGACTGCACTGTTGGGAGAAGTAGACCAGAGGCAGACCAGTTCAGGAAAGAAGGGACACATGTGTCTCATGGCTGGAAGCAGCTCATCTGATGAAGAACAGGTAACTATTTCTGATATGCAAGATCAAATGAGATATTGTGATAGGGATGAGTTACTTAATTTTATGGATGCTGCTATAGAACAAAATGTTAAAGGCAATGCTGCTTATAAGGCTAACAAAAAGAAACTAAGAGAAGTAACTCGAAATCTAGATCTTAATGAATGCCGTTCTGCTGAGCTCGAACTTATTTTGTACAGAACTGAAAGAAAAAATTTCAGAGCTTCAAATAAGTCAGGATCAGAATAACATAGAACTTGAGATGCTAAAACCTCAATCAGTTTTTTCAAAAGTAGATTTTTATCAAAATAATGAAAGAAGTTTTAGTAAGCTTAAGGAGGCAGAAGTGGAAGATATAAATTTCGAAGTACTTAAACAAAAATCACTTTCTCTAGAACATTCTGACTTAATTCTAGCATATAATTATATGGTTGATGATGTGGAAGAATTTTTCAAAGAGCATGTGAATCTAAAAACTTCTCTTGCTAGCACAGGTAGTTCTAGTATTAATGTCTATAACTTATGTTTGGAATATGAAGGTAATATTTGTGATTTACAAGCTGAAATATCTGAGTAAAGAAAAGATATCAACCCTAAAGTTGTTTCAGACAATCAAGGTGTTGATATTGAATTCTTACACTTAGAACATGAAACTAAAATCTGTGATGTTCAAGCTGAAATATCTGAACTAAGAAAAGACATGAATACTCAGACCACTTCTGAACCAGATCCTGAATTGATTTCAAAATTTAAGGATGAGCTTCATAGGGAAAAGTTTGATCTTTCCATTGTTGCTGAATATAATGAAGCTCAGCTTAAGAAACTTGAAATCAAGGAACATGATTTGAGTGATTGCCCTAAGACAGATGAACAGGTTGCTTGATGCACAAAATACTCTAAAAATCCTAACCTCAAAACCTGGTAACTCTATGAGGTTTTGATTAGGGTATTCTGGAAATAATTCCCAACAGCCCCAAAAGTTGGGGAGAGATGAGACTTGGATTTTTGAATTCAAGAGAGGTAAGTATGTTTTTGCAAAAGACATGTACACTACAAAATAACAGCGATTTTGCGACGGACAAATTCCGTTGCAAAAATGAAAAAGTCCGTCGCAAAACGTCCGTTGCTAAAATTTTTGTCGCAAATTTCCAAATTTGCGACGGAACTGTTGATATTTGCGACGGAAAATTCCCTCGCAAATTTGCAACGAAAACACTAGTAGAAAACTAGCTTATTAGTATCGTTTTTTATGACCTATTTGTATCGTTTTTTTGTAAAACGATACAAATAGACAGTCTATTAGTATCGTTTTTTTTTTTACAAAAACGATACTAATAGTGGTTTTTTAAATATAGAAAAATAGCTATTAGTATCGTTTGTTTTCAAAAAACGATACTAATAGCGATTTTTGAAAAGAAAAAAAGAATAAAATTATTATAACAAATACTATATTAAATTGATGAATAACAATAATAAATTATTTTTTTTTGGTAAAAATGTAAGCAGTTTTATTAACAAAAAGGAGAATAATTACATCCTAAGATCTACTTAAGCAAAACTGATTCAGTTTTGCACAAAGTAGACCCAAAAAACTGAACTATACAAAAATCACCAATAACATCCCTAAACAAAGGAAACAAATAAAACCAAAAAAATCTATGAGCATAATGCTTCCCCTCAATCAGCCAACCAAACATAAAACACACCTAAACCTCCACCATGCAACACCAAAGCAGCAACAAGACTTAAGCACTTCCCCAATCTTCACTATGTCGAATAAAAGGACAAAAAGGGGGAAAATGGATAGAGGGCCCTCAACCATTTAGAGTTGGTAAACAGTCCGTAATAGAAGACAGTAGTAAACTCCAATAATCCTATTTAAGATATTGCAAACTCAATCTTGTTATTAGCAACCATGGAAGACCTTGATAAAGTAATAAAAATTCACATTGTTGATTGGAGCTTCGCATCTCCAACAGCTACAGTCTCAAGGATGAAAAATAAATGCAATACTCTACAATACCTCTGGATCTAACATAAATTTTATGGCATCAACCAGCTTCTCTAGTGAGAACTCATCAACTGGAATCGGATGAGGACCCACGCCTCTGGCATGCACACGGTCACCCCGAAAAGGTTGGTCCCCAAAGAATGGTACAATAGCAGTAGGGCACTACAGGAAGAAGCGTGCACATTAACAGCAATCAGAACGCATAATACTTGTACAAGTAAACAAAAAACAAAAAGGAGAAGTTGTTACCGCTGCTTTTAGACCCGCAGCTGTTGTCCCGACACCCCCATGGTGCACCTAAACACATATAATAATGAATAAAGAAAATCTCAGCAAGCTAAGAAAAAGCAGCTGCCTAGAGATGATTGATTGAATCATTGAAACAATCTAAAAATAAAGGACCTCAATAGGACATAAACAACAATTGCTTTGAGTCAGTTTTCTTCCAGTGCTTGAACAATAATTTGAGTCATTTTTTCTGGTTCTTGAACAGGCTAACTTGCTAACCTCTAATTAAAATTCAATTTAGACAAATAATAATTCTGAAAGGTAGTAAACAATTTGGACTTCAGTAACTAACTACCTACATAATGCATTATCTCACATTACTCAACTCAAATGATCAACAGAAATCTAAACAATAACAATAATACTTCATTAGATGTACTCAATCCCTGTACAAGAAGACAATTGAATAAGTCACTACTTTCAACATTACACCAATTGAAATTAAATGAGACCAACTAATAAATGCACCTGAAAATCTCCCTCGTATATTAGTATTTTACAACTTACTGTTCTATCTGTATAATTATATCACATGAATCCAAAAAAGTGAAAATCATTGATAACAATTTAGTAATAACCTGTCACAGTACACTAACTAGAACTTAAAAATATATATATATATATATACAAGTGTCAAATTTGAAGGATAGCATGTGCCACCCTTGCTACTCCATAAATCCACCCCTAGATACTCAGCTTCGTATAAAAAAAGCCTTGAGTAATTTAAATCACCAAATCCTAATCACACAGGTCGAGGTACATTAACTAATAATTAGGAATTCCCACATCATCTTCCTATTGTGCTTCTATCTCAAGCACATGAAAATATGCTTTACATAGACTGAATCACAATTTACACAATAGTGAGCTTGTGTCAAAGATGCATATAAGAAAGCCGGGCATGGGCAAAGTGGCATGGGCTAGAATCAGGGCATAAAAGGCTAGCCAAACTGTCAATGGATTGTGCAGGCTAGGGAGCCATGGATATATATGGAGCCATGGGGGTAATAGTTACACACCGACCCCTAGGGTAACAATTACCCTCAAAGTGAGGGTAATTATTCCCCTTCCTCCCACAATATCAGACCATCACTCACTCTACTTCTATGCAATCTCACCATGTATACATCTTGTTTCCTTTACCACCTGATATGGCAAGTCCTTTCAATGTACTGCTGATCTTCTTTATCTTGTCACTTTGTTAAAAAGTGAAATTCTAGAGAGAAACGAGTTTTAACTTTCAACTAATTTTGCATCATTAACCAGATAGAGTGAGAATGTGAGATAGACTTACAAGGCTACCAAACCCAACATAAATAGGTTTCGGACCAGCATTAAGCCAATTAACAAGGGCTTGAGGAGGTTCATAGTTTGAAGCAAGATCAAGAAAACAAAATCCAACCACATCAACTTTTGGACCCCAATCTGCAAGCACAAGCAATAAATAAGGATCATGAAAAGAGATCACATGAGAAAGCAGAATGAGTAATTAGATAGAAGTTTATAGTGAGTGAGCGTGCGTGTCTACATTTCTAAAAGCACCAAATTTCAAGTTTCGAGAATGAGCGATTAATACATTGGTTTTTCTTATCATTCAAAAATCAATTTTCCATGCTACAATCGATAATGACACTTGAACAATTAACAAGACTGATCAAGTAAAACTTCTTCCCAACCTTTTATATGACCTTCAACAAATAGATCTGTAATAGTTCACAAAAGTAGTTGATTAGTACTCATCTACTCCATAAAATAAGATGTAGACAAGCCCTTCAAGAAAAATTGACAAGCAACACTTTAACTGTTCATGACATTACATAAATAATCCAAACAAATCCAACTACAACAGATTATCATCTCCCAATTATGGACCAAAATTCAAATCAAACCTACTCTGGAAAAGTTCTCAAGAAATTCAGGTAGAGCAGCACACACAAATTTACTTTCTGACTCATTTTGTCACTAATTCCAAGTTCTTAGTTTCACGGTTTCACCTATCACAAAATCCAAGTGTATAGGAAGCTAGAAATATATACTATCAATATCAATAGCTTCGTAGGTATGCCAGATGTCCCATAGGCTTTACATTGTCAAATGAATCTTACCCTGTATGATCATTTCAATACTGAAACTGAAGCCTCTAAAGAAAAAAGGATATTACAAAAACAAACTAAGCTTCCTTGATGATATACCCTCTCCATTGCTTACAATTCTCCCCACCTTCTGTTTAAGAATGTCTTATACTACCATAAGGTCCTTCCTATTTCTGTTATAGTAGCAGACTCTGAAAAAGAAATTAGATATTGACATAATCACAGGGGGGGGAGAAGAAGAGAGAAAAAACTGCACCTGATAAGAATAACAATTGTAACCGTGAATAGTGAATGACTAAGATATTGTGTATAGTAGCAGGTTCATGATTGCAAGAATTAAGAGCAAACTCAAGAAACTTTAACCTTTAGGTTTAGGAACCAGATGAGGGCTCCATATATATCCATGTGGAACATCAGACTCTGAACCTTGTGAACCTCTCAAGTAAGTTACAGGCCGCAACTTCAGCTTCTTCTTCCTAACATCATTGATCATGTCTCTTATTCCCAGCCAAATCAGAGAGTCAACAATTTGATATGATAACTACAAAAACAGGACAACAGTAGTCGTGGTGAAGTACAAGCAGCAAAAAATTGGAAAATCATTTCACGAAATGATCAACAGAAATCTAAACAAGAACAATAATACTTCATTAGATGTACTCAATCCCTGTACAAGAAGACAACAGTGATAAATGTGATTGAGGTCGTAACTATGTCGAATTAGGTTCAGATTCTACCCAAACTCAAGTAACTTGAACATAGGCAAACTCAATTTCAATACATATGCAAAATCAAATACTAAAGATCATAGATCCTAATATAAGCGTAGAAATTCATAATTAACAACAAACTGCAAAAACCAGTAGCTTAAATCATCACAACAATACCTAAACCACAATTAATGTAGGGAAGTATGATATGATCATTTGTTTGATGTGTTTTCCACTTTAGACACGCTTTGGTCGTAGTGAAATGTGGTAATGCGAATGAAAGTTGTGTTGAAAGATGATTATCGCTTGACGGTGTATATGATGTGTTTGGTTGTTACTTCAAACACAATTTGGTCGTAGGGAAATATTTGTGATGATGAAACTTGAGTTTGATTTGTTGTTTTTGGCTTGGAGGGCCTTTGGCTTGATAATGTGTTTTGGCTATTTGGTAGAGCTTGGAATTTTGTGGTGTTGATATGTTTGCAAGGGTTGCTTTTTGTGGAGCTTAGTGGCATTAGCACCCTTAATGTTGAGATTCTTGAGAGTTGGCTAGTTCACCCAATGTCTTGTTAGGCTGGTCGTCTTGTAGCAATGAATGGATTGTTGATGTGAATGCTTGCTTAACTTGTTGATTAATGCTTCAACCATGTTGAGTTGATGCTTGCACTTCATGAGAGATTGATGAGACCACTAATGTATGAAGCAATGCTTGATAACTTGGGTGGAGCCCCCAATTGATAACCTTTTTTGTCCTGCAACATTTTCAACTTTCACATAGGTGGGCCCTAGCATTGCATGTGTGGGTTAATCCTATTGCATGGCTTTGACTATGACTTTCATTTTGACTTTGACTTTGACGTTGATTGTGATGTATGCATGTGATCCTATATGCAATATGATGAATGCAAAAATTTATCCCATTTTTGGGTGACTATGGAGGGGTACCGACTCTCTCCCCTAAAAAAAAGACGAAAAGAGGAGAATGCATCTATACTCGCTCTAATGCAAATTATGACCAAGGAACTAAACACATGAAAGCTTGATGTTTTATAAATAATGTGCAAGATAGAGACACTTTGGGCATATGGGAAGGTTATTGGGCATCGAGCCCCCGACATGTAATGATAGCCCCCGAGTTTGAAAATGAGTAGCATTGGAAACCATTTGATGATTTGAGACAAAGTGATAGCTTCATAGGGAATTTTTAGGGACTAAAACGAACACTTGGGTTTTCTAGGAGCTACATGGCTAACATTTTTTAGGCTTTATGGTGTGAATTGAGTTTTGTGATGTGAATGTAGGAGGAAATGGAAGCTATGATTGCGTATGATTCCTCAAGTAGGTCACTTGAACATGTTGCTTCTTTAGGATAGGAATTCTTGTGATGGTGTGAGCCCCCAATTGATGGATACCTAGCATGAGGTCATGTCCATACCTAGCAAAGGTTTTAAGAGGGTAACTACAAGTAAGGCTTAGGGTGTCCCAGAGGGTACCATGACTAGGATGTGTTCAACTATCCACACCACAACTTAGTGGTGATCTAAGTGGGACATCCATTATGAATCACATAGGTCATATGATTCACGCGTCATGGTTGAAATGGACTTCAATTAAGGAACGACCTTAGGTAGGTCACCTAACCATCCTTAACATCGATCCCCCGGGGGTGTCTCAAGTATTTAAGAGACGTGTATCCTAAAGCAAGACCCTCATGAGGGAATTGCATGCATTATGCCTAGCAAATAGAATTCAATATTATAACTATGAAATTACGAGACTTTTCGAGTTTCGTCCACTCTCCTTTAAAAGTAGAAGAATATCCCCAGTGAATTAGCCAAACTGTGGACTCGAGGCTTTGGTGGCCCACGTGCTGTTTTTACGGACATCAAATGTCGTGTTAGTTTGATTGCATAGTGTGAGTATGCTTGGCTTAGAGAGTGAGTCTAGAAGCTCAAAACCCAAATAGAGAAGTCACCACCGTCCTCCTTTCGAGAGCTAACGAAACCCCATTAGGTCATAGCCCAATGACAAAATGATAGCCAAGGATAAGAAGGTCTCATATCTCTGGATTCGGAGACGAGGGTAAGGACAACAGTAGGTCACAGTGTCCCCCCTCGTATAGCAGCCTCTACTTGCTCTCATGTGTAGTGTCACAGTCATAATACCGATTATAACATCTATATTTCTAGTTAAGACCTACAAACACATATGGAAATAAGGCTTGGCGGGTTTTAATTAATGCACACATAAATTCCGTTTTCTCATGCATGGGTGATTGTTTCAGGATTAAGTTAATTATAATCTTTGATTAGTTGAAACATGCTTTTAGGTCTTTTAATCTAAACATGAATTCTAGCTGATTGAAAGCATTAAACGTTTAGCATGAATTCACATAAAGCCTAAAGCAAGGTTTCTACTTAAGATTTTTTAATTTAAGGTCGAATCATCAATTAGTCAATGTTACAAGAATATGAATTTAAGACATGTCAATTATCTAATAAAGAAATTAAAATCACATATTCATGCAAACTAACTCATTTGAAGAACTCAAGATGATGATTTCGATGTTTTTGGCCTCATTTAAAGTACGTTTCGTGCAAGTCGACGACCCTTTAGAACCTTAGTTTGAAGAACCTTAGTTAAATAATAATAATAATAATAATAATAATAATAATAATAATAATAATAATAATAATAATAATAATAATAATAATAATAATAATAATAATAATAATAATTGTTTGGCACGGTTTCTGAAATATGCACAAAAACCAAGAGAGGTTTAGAGAGAGAAAGAGACGAGTAGAGAGAGAGAGAGAGAGAGAGAGAGAGAGAGAGTGTGTGTGTATTAAGAAGATGTTGAGGTCGAAGTTGAAGTGATGAATGAAGGTCGAAGGAGGGGGGTATCTATAGTGTTGGAAGTGACGTAAGCGAGCGCCAGCTAGGGCGCCGGAGGAGCATCAGAACGCTCAGCAGCGAGCGCCAGGACGCACAACAAGTGCCAGGACGCTCACTAGGCGCTATGGTGGAGGCCCTTTTGGCGCCTGTGCGCAGGCTGGGCGTCTGGGCGCTTCCCCTGAGTTGTGTTGCTCAAGTCCCTAGTTTCCAATTATCACGCGAAGGATCTCCAATGCTTCCTTATTTCGCATATTTACTTCCATAAATAGAAATATTTCGATATATTACGAAAATATATGAAATTCACTTCCATAACACTATTTGTACAGTTCCATAACCTAGAGTTGCCATAAACCAAACAAACCTTTCTAGAAGGGTCGTCGAATTCGGTCACATTCATACGCTTAAATTAATTAATTTTATTTTTGAAAAATGAACTTAAAATGAATGAAGTGAAAATGAAATGAAAATGAATAAAGTGAAATTAGAAATTATAAAATTATTTTAAGCTTATTTCAACTGTTATAGCTCATCATCGGTTAACCCCTTCTGACAAGAGTTTTATTTATTTATTTATTTATTTATTTATTTATTTATTTATTTATTTATTTATTTATTTATTTATTTATTTATTTATTTATTTATTTATTTATTTATTTATTTATTTATTTATTTATTTATTTATTTATTTATTTATTTATTTATTTATTTATTTATTTATTTATTTTCAAGCAGTCAACTTTCAAAAATCGGACATGTTTGCGATGTGGTACACGATAGTCATTAGCCGTTAGGCGAGCGCTTGCATTGTTGTTTTTTAGCTTGTTTGGACTTGCTATTTATTTATTTATTTATTTATTAATTTGTTTGTTTGTTTGTTTGTTTATTTATTTGTTTGTTTAATTTGTTTATTTATTGTTGACTTTTGGATTTTCGAAGTTTAATGTTTATTTGGTTTTGAAGGACCGTTAATACGGTTACGAGTTGTAATAAAAATTTATTTTGAATTAGGTTTGAAAGTTCTTTTGGAGTTTTAAATTTGGGTTTTGAAATAAAAGACTTCTGCTTTAGTACTTTGATAAAAGCCTTAGCCGTTATCACGGTGGCGGTAATACTTTGGTTTCTCTTAGTTAAATAGGCATTATTGTTATTATTATTATTATTATTATTATTATTATTATTATTATTATTATTATTATTATTATTATTATTATTATTATTATTCTTATTATTGTTATTGTTATTGTTATTATTATTATTATTATTATTATTATTATTATTATTATTATTATTATTGTTATTATTGTTATTGTTATTATTGTTATTATTATTATTATTATTTTTCTACCATATTTATATTTCCGGAAAATTGGAAGGAGAAAGTTAGGAAATTCTAGGGTGTTACAAAGTGGTTTCCAGAGCTTAGTTTTCAAAATAAAATAAATTATTATTTTGGGGTACCCTAAGTTTTATTTTGGGATAAAGGATTTTCTTATTTTAGAAGGTTACCGAAGATGGAAAATTTTCTAAAAATAGTAATTTCCAAAATATAAAAAGTTTTAAATTACTTGCATGTGCAGGTATGCAAGGAGTTCAGGTATGTTATTATGTGTTATTGCTTTCATAACATGTGGTGAGATTGAGTAGGAAGTTTAAGCATGTTGGATAGACTTTATTTCCTTCATGCATTTTAAGTGACTGTTTGAAAATGTTGCTTAAGTGGATAGGTATGTGTAGAAGAAATTGTTTGTTAGCCACCAAACCTTTTGTTGTGGAACTGTTTAGCTTGGTTTTATTGTGTTGGAAGGATGGCCCATTAGTTTTAAGTGTCGTTGCAGGATGTTGGATAATTTGCCAAGTAAGGAGACTCAGTTGGGAACTTTGGAGAAAAAGGACTATGAACTTAAAGTCCACCTCTGTATGTGTGGAAGATTCGTGTCTAGTGTTCGTACATGAGTGCGGCGCTGAACCAAAAGGAGTAGTATCAACCTGATCATGTATCTGCTTTGATTGTCCTTAATGGGAGATAAAGGTGAAGTTCGATGACTTTCATTTCGTTGGAGGACTACCAAATTATGCCAAGTATAGGGATCAAAATGGTCAATGGGGTTTTGATTGGAGGTACTTAGAAGACTATATTGTAAAGAAGGAGCAAGAGTTTCTAAAGTCAAATTCAGGTAAGGAGTACCCACCCACACCAGTCCCAAATGATCAAGAGAATGCAGTAATGAGTGAAAATGAAGCTGCTTCAAGTTCTCTAGGTTGTCAGTCGAAGGATAGTTCATGCTATGAGATTGAGGATCTAAATCCAATGATACCAGTGTTTGCGCACTTAGTGACATATTCGGAAGAAGAAGAAAATGAACTTGATCCCGAAGAGGACATGGATGAAGATATTGAGGAAGATTCGAATGATGATGTAGAAGATGACATTGAGAATGATCCTGAGTTCATACCTGAGAAATATGTGATGTCTAGGGATGAGCATGACAATGTTTGAAATTCTTTGTCAGGAACACGAGTTTAGTTTAAATTTATGTTGTCCAGTATTGTTAATGTTTAGTAATGTTGGACCTTTTATATTGTTATTTCCTCTGAGAATAAGCGGCAATGAGCCATAAGACACTTTTAGAAAACTAAGCATTTAAGAACTCTTATGAGAATTAAGGAATAAAATGTGTCATTTTTATGAAATTGTGATCAAGTAGAGCAAAACCTAGGGAATATTATTATTATTATTATTATTATTATTATTATTATTATTATTATTATTATTATTATTATTATTATTATTATTATTATTATTATTATTATTATGTGCTTTATTTTACTTGAATAGTTGTGTAAACAATCATAACTAAGTGAATCAATTGCTCTAAAGGAATGGAAATTTCTTTTATGAGACGAATTGAAAAGATGCTTTCATGCTAAATTATAAGTTTTGCATTGTTCTAAATTAGAGTTAGACGTAGTTTAATAAAAGGTCTTTTCCACTACAGGAGAAATAGGATGGCTGAGCGTAACACCAATGAGCTAAAAAACATAGTGAGGCAATTGGCTACTATAGTTCAACAGTTAGCCGCAAGAAGAAATGGTAATGGAGGTGATCCCGCTGGAGAACTTTTCAAGAAAATTGCTCAATGTAGGGGCCCCGGATTTTAGGGTCCCAAATTTTTTTGCCATCTTTCCCAAACCATCCATAGGTCGAGTTAGACCTAAAAAATTGGCTTAAGGAAAGGTGAAATGGACTTTTTTAGAAGTATTTTGCAACAAAACCGGAGCGCAGGAATTTCAGTCGCGCTAGCGTGGTAGCGTGACAAAGTTTGTCACGCTGACTGTGCAGAGCTACAAAGTTTGTCACGCTGACTGTGTAGCGCAACAAACTTTGTGACGCTGCAACATTAGCGTGACATAGTCCATCGCGCTACGCTATTTTAGTGTTGTTTTTAATTTTTAATTATCTTTTTTCGAGTGAGATAATATCAACGAATACGGACGATGCTAGTAAGGAGTCGCCAATGAGTTTTAGGAATCAAACTCATAAACCGTGTATTTGGATTGATTACGAATGGGACACGAATACGGGACGATAATCTAAATTGCAGGAATAACCCTTTCGATCCCTGGGATGACTCCAAGTTATGATCTTACGAACCAAAGGTTGGATTCAGGGGTGAAGGTACTAATATGACGGAGTGCGTTATATTAGCCCGTATGCGGCCATTACTAGTTTCCTCTCAATTATACACAAGTTATATAAAGAACCACAAAATAATAAATTACAACCTAACACAAAATTAATATTATTATGGTGAAATCATATAAAACTAATTAATTTAGTCAAATCATCGTTAAGATTAATTCAAGGTTCCTAGCATGATACAATTTGTCCAAAAATTATCGTACTTTAATGTGATAAATTAATTCAAATTAAGCCCTTTAACAAAAAAATTGTTAAAAAAACAAAGAAATAAATATACAAATAAATAAATACAACAATCAATATATAAAGTTTAATTTAAGACTCTCAGAAAACTTACACTTCTCGCATGATTATTGTTTCTTCAAGTATTAATTTGGACAAAATTTCGAATTTAATTCGTAATAATAAGAAATTAACCCAATTTATTATAAATGAAATAAAAAAATAATTTGACGGAGAAAAGTGTAAGTGTAAAGAGAAGAGGAGAAAAAGGAGAGAGAAAGTAGGTTTAAGAGAATAAGAGAATCGGATTTGGAAGTGTGAGAATGGGTAGAAAAAATCAAGAAAGTCAAGAGGATCGTTTTAGAGGAGAAAAAAGGGTATTTATAAGAAAAATGTGTAGTGCGATAGGTTTTATCACGCTGGCCAGGTAGCGTTACAAGTTTAATAACGCTGACCAGCCAGCGTGACACAAGCTGTCACACTACTGCGTCAGCGCCGCGAGTTGCTGAGTCGCGCTACTCTAGAACTCGTTTTTTTTTTTTTTTTTTTTTTTTTTTTTTTTTTTTTTTTTAAAAAATCAAATATTAGGCTTATATAAAATTAAGTCCAAAAACATCAGTTGTCCAATAATCTAGAGAAGTGGGTTTTATTGTTCATCATGGAGTCTTACCACGGGACCGAAGACTAAATTAGATGTCTACAGTTAGCCCCCACTTTGATTGAGTCTGAGTAAGACGAAAATCAAAGTATGCTCGAATCGCTTTTCGAGACTTCCATATTCGGAACCGAGAGCTCCTTATTAACCAATGGGTGTATTAAGATTTTAGAAAGCAATGGCTTCTAGAACTTAAAAAACCATTTTGTTTTCGAAAATTGGAATAGTTATTTTCTAATTAATCGACTTTCTTACATTGAAATCGACATATAGAAAATGAGTTTTAATAAATTCGTTTATTTATTAAAAAGTTGAAAATTCAAATTTTAAGCAAAAGTAATATATTAGTCTATTTATTATTAATCTAGTAAATTAGCTTATTTACTAAAATATCTGAACACAAAAGGGTAACAAATCTGCTTATTTATTATTATTTTAGTAAATTCACTTATTTACCAACGAAGTGTTTGAAAAAAAGGAAATAAATTCGCTTATTTATTACTATTTTAGTAAATTCGCTTATTTGCTAAAAATATTTGAAGAAAAAGGTAATAAATTCGCTTACTTACTAAAAAAAAGTTTGAAGAAAATGTAATAAATTCTCTTATTTGTTACTATTTTTAGTATATTCGCTTATTTATTGCTATTTTTAGTAAATTCGCTTATTTACTAAGAATATTTGAAGAAAAGGTAATAAATTTGCTCGTTTATTACTTTTTGAGTAAATTCACTTTTTTATTGAATTTGTTGACAAAAATATAATAAATTCGTTCACTATTACTATTTAGAGTAAATTCGCTTATTTACCGAAATCATTGAAAAAAATGTAATGAATTCGCTTATTTATTACTATTTTGAGTAAATTCGCTTATTTACTGAAATTATTGAAAAAATGTAATAAATTCGCTTATTTATTACTATTTTGAGTAAATTTGCTTATTTACTGAAATTACTGAAAACATGTAATAAATTCGCTTATTTATTACTATTTTGAGTAAATTCGCTTATTTACTGACATTGTTGAAAAAATGTAACATATTCGTTTATTTTTTACTATTTTGAGTAAATTCGCTTATTTACTGAGATTATTGAAAACAATGTAATAAATTCGCTTATTTATTACTATTTTGGGTAAATTCGCTTGTTTAGCGAAATTATTGAAAAAGTGTAATAAATTCGCTCATTTATTACTTTTTTGAGTAATTTCGCTTATTTACCGAAATTATTGAAAAATGTAATAAATTAGCTTATTTATTACTATTTTAAGTAAATTCGCTTATTTACTAGAATTGTTGACAAAAGCTAATGATGTTGTCATATAATCACAGACCTTAACTCAATGTATTTTTTTTCTTTTGAGTATTTTGGATATAGGAGTGAGAAAAGGGATTAACATCAAAAACAAACTCAAAGCACTTGAAATTACAGCAAAGCACAGGCAAGAACGCTAGCCTTATAGCGTCACAAAGCCAATCACGCTGATGCGTCAGCTTGACAGTAGAAAAGGCGCTAAGACCTTTAGCGTGGTTGCTGCTATCACGCTCCCAAGTGAGCGTTTCTTTATTTGTTGTGTTTGAAATGTTGCTCAAACTATAAAAGTTGATTTTCAATTGATACATGGTAGTGTACGTTGTGTAGGGACATTGGCGTGGTTTCATTGCTGGGCTTGAGTGATGACGCTGCAGAATTAGTCGCGCTACATGTTGTAGCGTGGTAGAGTTAGTCGCGTTACTGAGGCAACGTGTTTGGGTTTGTGACGCTGAGGTGTTAGCGTAGCACATTGTCTTACGCTACTCTGTTCTTTCCTTTAAGTGCTTCTTCTTTTGTAATGCAAGTGCTTCTATCTCAAACATTCTTTATTAAGTCAATTTTGAGAAATCTGAGATGAATTTGTGCTTACATGTTGATTTAGAGAATTATTTATTATAACTTATTCAAATGTAGTCATTCAAATGTTCAAGCATATGAAATAAATTTGTTTTATAATGATTATTAAAAAATGCTCCAAGCATTGTAAGAGTAGTATGCTTTTATTTTATTAAACAAAGTGTTTTGGCAAAAGGTTCTCTAAATGATGTTATAGAATGAAGCATAATGTTGCATGAACTATTGAGAAGTGCTCTTGATTAATTTATTATAAGAGTAATGGGCTCTTAATTAATAATCAAAAGGTGAAAATGCTCTTGATTAATTTATTTTAATTATAAGAATAATGAGCTCTTAATTTTTAACCAAAAATGGAAATGATCTTAATATTTATGAAGCCATGTGCTCCAAGAATAAGAAATCAACTATCTTATTATTTAGCATGATAAAAGTAAAAATGCTCTTAATTTTACCTCAAATGACATAGCGCAAGAAAATTAGTAGCGCTGCTGCTGTAGCGTAACAATCTTTGTTGCGCTATGCTATGGAGCGCTGCATAATTTGTTGTGCTCGTTAAGTCGCGCTGAAAATGTTGTGGCGCTCCTCATTTAGCGCTACAAAGTCTGTGATGCTACGCTTTTTAATTTTCTGGCTCTGTTTTTTTTTCTAAAAGCTTTTCAAGTCTAACTTCATTAATTGTTCTTATATTATTGATTATACCTTGGGCCTTTTATTTTTGACATATAACTAATGAGCTATATTTTGAGACCGAGGGTCCGAGTAGGGGAAATATGGCAATATTTTGTGGAGGGTTATCCGACTTACTCCCAAAAAATAATTACCAAAATGAAGTTTCAAGTGAGACAACTTCCATGTTTTTTTTTCTTTTTCATAAGGGGCAACAAGCAAATGGCATAAGCTTAATGAGATTATGAAGCAAGTGGCTTCATAACTAATTTTGAAAAGAATGTAGCCCCTAGGGTGTATAAGGCGGTGTAAGTATGGAGACTTGTAGCAACAAGAAAGGTCACAAATGTGTATGCAAAGCTAGCTCGAAGAGTATGTACAAGCTAGTTATAATGTAAGTATGCTCAACTTAGCTACAAATAAGCTTGAGGAAAACAACAAAAAAATATGCAAAAATGAGCACGGAGGTGCCATAGCATGAGTTAGTAGGAAGCAAGGGATGGGGGTATCTCAACTTTCCCTAAATCGTTTTTTTTTTTCTTTTGAAAACAAATGATTATTTTTGTTGTACGAGGAGAATGAGGAAGAAAGCATAGTAGAAGTTAAGGATCCAAAATTGATTACAGTTGTTGTATAATGTGCTTGACAACGGTTATGATTCAAAGGGGAATGATTTTAGCTTGTTTGTTCTTAGATTATGAGCCATCATCTTATACTTTCGTGAGTTGTCTTGTTTGAGAAGTTTGTTTCAAATTCCACTATTGGCTGCTAGTAATGTGAATCTCTTTAGAGAAATAAGAGATCAATTATTATAAATGCTTGCTCAAGTTTTGAAGTGTTGAAGATGATAATGATTAAAGTAGACGAGTTGCCAAGTTTATGAAGACCAAAACTAGAAGAGATAGGAAAGATTTTGGTGATGAGAGGATGATATGGAGTCAAAGTGATGCTTCATGCTGCCATGGATAGGCATAAGATAGCTATGAAAATTCATTCTTTAAGAGAAAATGAAGATGTTGGATGATTTTGCGGAATAAAAAGGAACGAGTAAAGGAAGTATGTGAGTGTTTGAGTTAAAAGATGACACTACAAGAGTTGATGATGATGAGCATGAGAAAGGAAAGAAGCTTGATGAAGAAGAGTATGTGTGAAAAAAGGAAAGAAGGATGATATGTGTAGAAGAACATGACTTGCTTTATGTGACATTAAGGCAATTTTCTTTTAAGGACGATTGTGCGTCCTAAAATAAAACAATATCCAAGAGCTTAGGTGGGTCTTGTGTTCAAAGGACCCTTTTTTTTATGAGCCCTTAAAATTGTACTCATGTTACATGATCTTAAGATGTAGGACTATTAAGACCGCACCTTATGAAAGGTTGCATACGTATCCAATTCGAGTTTGAATCAGGTCTTACGTAGCTCTTGCTTCTGAGTTGTTGATGTGTTAAAGGTAAAGACACAAGTTTTTTTGCAATTTTNATGTGTTAAAGGTAAAGACACAAGTTTTTTGCAATTTTGTTACACCTCAAGGAGGGCTTTTTCAGGGTTGTATCGTGGCTAAGCTTAGGGTGTAAGAAAGAAATGGAAAAGAAGGCTCAAATACCCATAATTAACCCAAACTATGCTACAAATTTGTTCTTAAACTTGAGCAACTCTATTATTTAAATTTTACTTGTTGACAACTTTTCATGCATTTCCATTTGTTTGAATTGAAAAACAGAGCTTNTTGTTGACAACTTTTCATGCATTTCCATTTGTTTGAATTGAAAATCAGAGCTGCTTTAACATTATATATTTGCTTTATGGAGTTGCTTTTTAATTTATGTCCTCGTAGCATTCCCATCCCCAGGCTAAGTTTGATGTAGGTTGAAAGAAATAAGCTATGTGTTTAGGCACAAATGGGCTACCAAGAAAGTGGATCATAATATAGGTTATTCAAGATAAGGGAGACATTTTTAGGGTTTCAAAGGTGCCTCTTATGTTGGTGTATTGCATCTTTAAATAAACACTAAGTGGACTTGGAGTGAGCCCCCAATTTTTGAGACTTAAATTGAGCTCAATCGAACTTTTAGGGCTCGTGTGACTGGGCTATGGTTAATAAAGTAAAGTTTGTTGCCCAAAAGAGAATTTATTTGAACCACTTTGCTTTAATAACTTAATTGGAATTGACACATTTAATTTAAAGGATGTAAAATATAGAGTAAGTTGTTCAAGGTGTGGATGCGTCAGATTGAAGATGCATTTTATATGAACAACGTAGGCTATATTAAGCCAATTATGCTTTAACTTGTTCTTCATTGCCATGTTGATTAACTCAACTTGATAAGTTTATTCACTTGTAATTATTTGAGCAAGACATGTTGAGTTGAGAGAGAATGTACAATTTGAAGATGAAATGAATTTCATTTTATTGATAGTTGAGATTAGTACATAGATGATACTTGGCAGCATAAGTCTCAAACTCTACCATGAAAGAAGAAGAAAAGAAAAGAGAGAAATTAAACTAGGGAAGTGAATGGAGTTCCAATTTTGGTCTAAATCATGTTTCTTGTATGTATGCGTCTACATCGTCTTGAATAATGTTCTTCGGATTTTCTTGAGCTTGCATTTGAAGAATTTTAAATAATAACCATAATTGATTGAAACTTCATTATATTTCAGTCCAAACTATAGACCTTGGGTCTATTGATCAATAGATTCTAAATCAAACATTTAGAAGTAGGTTGAACCATGGGCTCATAATTTAAACACTCAGAATGATGTGTTTGACGCAAAGGTGGGATGAAGAGTTTAGAAAAAAGTAGTAGCCAATATAGCACATATTATCACTTTCTAAAGCAAACAAATTTTCTTTTGTTTACATTAGGCATTTTTTCATCATTTTGTATGCCAATAATATGTAGCGGCTCTTGCAATTTCATATTATAATGATTGCACTTAAAAGAATGTGTCCATTTAGTATGTGTTAATAGATAAAATGTTGAAAAAAAAAACAAAGTGGGTTTTTTTTTTATTGAACCATAACAGGCTCTAAAATAACTTAAAACCCTTTTAGTTGGGGTTAATTATGATTTAATTGTGTATAAGTAATCTCAAATAAATACTACATATTCATCAAAATTATTCAAATACATGACTTTTTAGCGCAAAAAAGTTCTAGCGCTAGCTTTGTAGCGTGACAAAAGAAGTAGCGCTAAGCTAGCAAGGTGGCGTTACTAAACTTGTGACGCTAACAGTGTAGCGCAATTAGAAGAGTTGCGCTCTTTGTGTAGCGTTGTAGAGTTAGTTACGCTGCAAGTTTCTATTGATTTATGTTAAGTTATCATTAAATTTGTATTTGATGGGTTTGGATTCATGTCCATGTTGCCCATATATACGTTATTTAGGCCTAAATGGGCCTATTATTAGTCCGAACTTTTGAAAGATTCGTGATGATGTTATTTGTATGTGAGTCATTAAAAACATTGATCAAAATCTTGCATTGTCAAGCAATTAGTAAACTTCATATTATCATTATTGGATCCTTTTAAAGAGATGATGAGGGAAGACAAAAAAGATAGAAGAAAAATAGAAGTAAAAAGAAACAAGACTGAACACTTAGAGTTATAACAATCAAGGTTAATTGATGGGAAGCTCATAGGAAAATATAAAAATTAGTAAAATAAAAAATATATAAATATCATGATTAACCTTGATGGATTTTTTTTATTGAGGTTTTTTTTTTTGAAAAAAAAATTAATACTATGTGTTTGATTTTTTGAAAATAATACAAGGGAAAGTGAGAAAGTAAATTTGGAATTAAACTAATAAAATTCTAAATGAAAGGAATTAATTAGTAAACTTTCAAAAGATTCGAATTATATTAAAAATCTCAAAAAGGTAAAGTATTTTTGAATCGTTAATATTATTTGAATTTTTTAATAAATGTTAAGTGTATAAATTAGTTTCTATTTAATCAAAGATTATTCTATAAATCAAATCCTAAGAAGATCAAGTAATCAAATAATATCAAAGAATATAATTTAAAATTATGGAAAATATTTTATGTAATCATTTAATTTAGTTACCTAATAAAATATTGTGATTGAAAAGATTTGAAAATCTCAGAAAATCTAAATATGCACAAAATATAAAAAATCAAAACAAGCAACTATACAAAACAAAAAAGGAAGCAATAATTACAAAATAATGCAATCAAACTACGGTCAGTCATAGACGGTCAAAAAGGTTCTACGTCTAAGGAGTGTGCTCCAACACTTTGCGGTATAATAACCGTTAGATATGAAGTTTCTCCCATCTAAGTACCATGGGCGGCTTAGAAATTGATGTAGTTGGGATAAGGTTCTATCTTGCTCGGTTGCTTAGAGATCATGGGCCCCACCAAGTCAATAGTTCCTCCCCGAAATGTAGAAGTATCACTGTAATCCTAAGGCATGTTTCAAACACATGGAGGCCAAGTGTATGTTACATGTATGCAATATGACTAAAAAAATGCAAATGTTCTAAATATAACAAGTGTATAATTTGAGAGAAAATTTTCAAGTCTCACCCTCTTTTATGTCCCTAGTGAAGTCGCCACTGTAGGGGCCCCGGATTTTAGGGTCCCAAATTTTTTGGTCACCTTTCCCAAACCGTCCATAGGTCGAGTTAGACCTAAAAAATTGGCTTAAGGAAAGGTGAAATGAACTTTTTTAGAAGTATTTTGCAACAAAACCGGAGCGCAGGAATTTCAGTCGTGCTAGCGTGGTAGCGTGACAAAGTTTGTCACGCTGACTGTGCAGCGCTACAAAGTTTGTCACGCTGACTGTGTAGCGCAACAAACTTTGTGACGCTGCAACGTTAGCGTGACAAAGTCCGTCGCGCTACGCTATTTTAATGTTTTTTTTTATTTTTATTTATCTTTTTACGAGTGAGATAATATCAACGAATACGGACGATGCTAGTAAGGAGTCGCCAATGAGTTTTAGGAATCAAAGTCATAAACCGTGTATCNAAACTCATAAACCGTGTATTTAGATTGATTACGAATGGGACACGAATACGGGACGATAATCTAAATTGCACGAATAACCCTTTCGATCCCATGGGGATGACTCCAAGTTATGATCTTACGAACCAAAGGTTGGATTCGGGGGTGAAGGTACTAATATGACGGAGTGCGTTATATTAGGTCGTAGGCGGCCATTACTAGTTTCCTCTCAATTATACACAAGTTATATAAAGAACCAACAAAATAATAAATTACAACCTAACACAAAATTAATATTATTATGGTGAAATCATATAAAACTAATTAATTTAGTCAAATCGTCGTTAAGATTAATTCAAGGTTCCTAGCATGATACAATTTGTCCAAAAATTATCTTACTTTAATGTAATAAATTAATTCAAATTAAGCCCTTTAACAAAAACATTGTAAGAAAAAAAAGACATAAATATACAAATAAATAAATACAACAAACAATATATAAAGTTTAATTTAAGACTCTCAAAAAACTTACACTTCTTGCTTGATTATTGTTTGTTCGAGTATTAATTTGGGCAAAATTTCGAATATAATTCGTAATAATAAGAAATTAACTAACCCAATTTATTATAAATGAAATAAAAAAATAATTTGATGGAGAAAAGTTTAAGTGTAAAGAGAAGAGGAGAAAAAAGAGAGAGAAAGTAGGTTTAAGAGAATAAGAGAATCGGTTTTGGAAGTGTGAGAATGGGTAGAAAAAATCAAGAAAGTCAAGAGGATCGTTTTCGAGTCGAAAAAAGGGTATTTATAAGAAAAATGTGTAGCGCGATAGGTTTTATCACGCTGGCCAGGTAGCGTTACAAGGTTAATAACGCTTACTAGCCAGCGTGACACAAGCTGTCACACTTCTGCATCAGCGCCGCGAGTTGCTGAGTCGCGCTACTCTAGAACTCGGTTTTTTTTTTAATCAAATATTGGGCTTATATAAAATTAAGTTCAATAACATCAGTTGTCCAATAATTTAGAGAAGTGGGTTTTATTGTTCATCATGAAGTCTTACCACGGGACCGGGGACTAAATTAGATGTCTACTCTCAAAGCAAGCCGCCTACATACCAAGGAGAACCTAATCCAATTGTTTTAGAGGGATGGCTGAGAGAGTTCAACAAGCTATTTGGTGTGGTTGAGTGTCTAGAAGAATTAAAGGTAAACCATGTAGTTTACTACCTGAGGGGAGAAGTGGACCTTTGGTGGTCACAGAATGAAGCTGTGATCAGGGCGTTGCTAGGATTCAATTGCAGTGTGTTTCAGGAGAAGATTCGCAACAAGTTTTATCCTGTGTCGTTCCTTCAAAAGCAAAAAGCTGATGAGTTTATGGAGCTTATGATGGGGAGTATGTCGGTTACTGCGTACTACTCGAAGTTTATAGAATTGTCTAGGCTTGCTAAGGAGGCTATAGCAACGGTGAAGCTGAAGGCTAGTCGTTTAGAAAGAGAGTTGCCTATAGATATTCAGTTACAACTAGCCGGGCAAGTTTTTGAGTCGTTGGATGAGTTATATGGTAGGGCTGCACACCTGTATGCCTTAGACCAAATGAAGAAGGACATGTTGAAAGAAGGTGGGACGAGGGAGAAGAGAGAGGATGGTGGAGGAAACTTAAACCAACAAGGGAGTCATGATGGATTTAATAAGCCTCATTTCAACAACAATTTTCAGGGGAATAAAGCCAACATTGGAAGACTTGCAAATGGAAATGGGAATAGGGTGCAAACGGCTAATCAAGGTGGTCGTGTGTACTTTTGCAAGAAGTTTCCTAATAATCATCCAGGCAAGGACTATGCTGGAAACCTGGTGACTTGTCGTTTGTGCAACAAGATTGGACATTGTGAGTATGAGTGTTTCTTCAAGGGTAAGGGAAACAAAGGACAAGGGTCATAGTTCAAGGGAACTTAAGCAGGAGGTCAGTAGAAGGGTTTCCAAGGAAATATGGGAGGAAAGACGATGCAACAAGCCGGGAATAGGAATAGACGTGGCAATGGAGGAGGCCAGGCTAAGACCTCGAATGTTGGAAAGCTGAATGTGATGGCATAAAGTGAAGCGGATGCTAGTAAGGTTCTGACTACTGGTAATTTCTCTAATCACTCTCTTACTGGTTAAAGTTTTGTTTGATTCTGGTGCAACATATTCTTTTGTATCCACTAAGATCTTGGAAAAGTTAATGCCTGTTTTGAGAAAAGTAGATATAATAGATATGTCGATAGTGTTACAGTTGAGTTCATAGCTTATGTTTTGAATGATGACAAACTGCGTTGAACTATCATACTGTATGCAAGTTTCTGTTTGCATGTGCAGGTACTAAATAACAAGTTCAATTGATGATAAGATGAAGCTCATGAATTCAAGTCTTGAAGTTGACCTGAAGGCCAAGTTCATAAAGTTATACTCTTAGGTCTTAGATGCAATGTAAGTGGTATGAAGGTTTGTAAATGCATTATAAAGGTTGAGATTATAGAGATGAACTAGTTTTGGGTGACAAGGAAACTTGGTTGCTTGTCATACACAACTACAAGTAAACTTAGCTGACTGAAACAATCTGGGAACAGTGCAGAACCAGTCCTCTCGAGTTTACTTCATACATCCGTATTTTAGGAAACTTTTCTTTCTGCACAAAATTGATTTCAGAATACGCGGATGCTTGGTTTTTTATGCAAGTAAGATAATCTTAAGTATGGCAAGTATATTATATTATATTGTATTGATTTTATTTGATCTCAAGTAAAATCAGTGAGAATTTTTTCCGTGGAATTACTTCTATATTCCTAAGGAAAATATTCTCTTGTAATATACTATAACATATAATCCAAAGGCCTATTTAAGAGAATTTGCTAGCATACAAACTTAACACTTTTTGCACAAAAAAAACTGAAGAATAAAGATTACAAATGTTCTCTCTCTGAAGGTCAAAACCTAGCATAAAGCCTAATACCACATTTCGGTCTTAATTTACTCTCTTTCTCTAAGCTTTTAGGCTAGTTATTATTGAGAGACAAAGTGTTGTAATTTGAGCATTCTGTGAGTTCTGTTTGCTGGGGAAGTTGATCAGGCATCATCTTCATTTGAACCTTCATAGTTGAAGGTTAAGTAGAACTTTCATTGGTGGAAGTTGGGAAACTATCTTGTGCTTAGGTTCCATAGTGATTGTGTTTAATTTTTTTGGTTATTTTATACAAATATTGATCACAACTTCGAAGGTTTGATTGAAGCTAGAAAGAAAGGTGCAACCATGGGGAAATTAATTGCTTATGGAGACTCAAGTCTAATGGGTGCATCTAAGGTTGGGATTTGCGTGTGCATGGTCACACATATCTAGGTGGGCACGCAAATCAAGGAAAGATATGGTTGATAAGGGGAATAAGTTGGTTTTTGCCTATGAGTTTTCTCACACTTCACTTGATAGGGTTATTCTCATTTTTAGGCATTGAGTCTTTTATTTCTTGGTGAGTCTCGATCATCATTTACAACCTTAAAGACATTGGAAATGACTTCTTGAACGATTCTTGATTAAAATATTGGATCTTAAAAGGTTTCTTGAAGATTTGAAGCAAATCTTGAAAAATTGCGGAGAATTGAAGCATGCTTGTGTGGCGAGATTTTGACGATTTTTGTGAAGATTTGGGTTCATCGAATTTTTTTTTTTGTGTGTGTGTATTTTTTATTGTAATTTGCTGATTATCGTTTTTATTAGGTTGTTAGGAATTTGTTAGGATGTTTTCTTGATTAGATAAAGTTTGTTAGAGTTTGTTAGCAAGATAAGATCAAGATGTAGTGATGATGTGGCAATCTTATCTTGTGAGTCATTTGTGAGTCATTAGGGGTGTGTTTAGATTTGATTTGTGTGTGTGTTCTAGTTACTTGAGTTAGGGTTTTCGTTGATCATTATGCATATAAAAAGTCTCAACATTAGGATGTAAAAAACAGATTTGGATATTAAATAAAAGTTTTGTTTTGTTTACTTGAAAAATAAAAATACCGAAATTGTGAGTTGGTGGTTGATTCCTTTAGACTCTTGTGAGATTGATTAGTGTCCTTGAGGGTTCCTAGAGCTTTAGTCAAAGGCTAATCTATCAACCTAAATTCGTGAGTTTTGGTGGCATAGCCTTTAGAGATTCGTTAATTTAGTTCTATCCCTTGTGAAATTTTGTATTCATACGAAAATTCACATCAACTTTGGTGCTCTCGTTGAGAGGTTAAAACGATCTATACTACAGCAAACTACATCATGGAGGACGGACAATGTATAAAAAATAAGAAGGGAATTCCTTTTGAACAAGATAGGGAAATTCAAAGGTATACTGAAATCAAAGAATTACGCCACATGCTAGAAGAACTTATGCAATTCGTTGGATCCAAGGCTAAAAGCTCAAAAAAATCTAATGAGTTTGATGAATCTAGTTCAAGTTCTAGTGATGACGATTCTACTAAGGGCACACGAAAACCTTAGAAGGTCATATAATCATGCTCAATTGATGAAGATGATAGAAAGAGACACAAAAAACGAGATAAACAATGGGATGATGAATGAAACTTAAAGTTGGACGTGCCTGAGTTCAATGGAAGCTTGGATCCTGAAGTTTTTCTTGATTGGTTAAAGAGGACCGAAAGAGTGTTCACTTACAAAGAGTATGATGATTCTAAGGATTTCAAAGTGGCTAAATTAAAGCTAACATCTTATGCTAGTCTATGGTATGAGGGCTTGCAAAGGAAGAGGAGAAAGGAGGGTAGATCTCAAATCACCACTTGGCGCAAATTAAAGAAGGAGTTGAGGAAACGATTTTCTCCTCATGAATATGAGAAAAATAACTTCCAAAAGATGCATGCTTTGAAACAAAACTCTAAGAGTGTTGAGGAATACATCAATGAATTCGAAAAGATGGTCATCATATGTGATATTGAAGAGAAGGAGGATCACAAGGTGGCTAGATTCGTTGTAGGACATGATGAATCTATCAAAGAAAAGGTGGAATTGCAACCCTGTTTGACTTTTGATGAGATTTGTAAGGTAATCTTAAGAGTTGAAAAGCAAGGGCACTCGCAAAAGTCTAAAACTTTCTTCAAAAGTTATGAATCTAAGAAAGAAAAGGAGGTAGAGTTCACGCAAAACACTGAACTTCGGATGGAGAGTGGAGATGAGCCTAGGGTTATTACTCCTACTAAGTTCTCATCAATTCCTGATGACAAAAGGAAGTGTTTCAAGTGCCAAGGGTATGGGCATGTGCAACGAAATTTTCCTAGTTCAAGGGTCATCACAATTAGAGAGGAAAGAGAGATTGAAGAAGCCTATCTAGACGTAATCATTGAAGAAGGGGGGCAAGATGACATTGAGCAAGAGGATAAGAGTAGTAACGATATGGAGGAAGGTGATCCTGAGACACATGGTCAAGCTCTAGTGTTGAAAAATTTTTTGCAAACTAAACCCACGTTATTAGAAGAGAGACAAAGAGACAAAATCTTCACGACAAGGTGTGTAGTTCAGGGTAAACTTTGTGATGTGATTATTGATAGTGGTAGTTGCACGAATATGGTGTCTAATTTGTTGATTCAAAAGCTTAAATATCCTACACATAATCTTCCTCATCCATAAAAGCTTCATTGGCTAAGCAATACTAGTGATGTTAAGGTAACCAAACAAGCTTTAATATCATTCAAAATTGCGCAGTTTGAAGATGTGCTTCCGAATGATCTACCACCGGGATTACCACCTATGAGGGGCATTGAGCATCAAATAGATCTTGTTCCTGGGGCTCAAATTCCAAACAATCCATCTTACAGATGTTGTAATCTAGAGGAAACTAAGGAGATTCAAAGGCAAATTGAGGAGCTAATGGAACGTGGATATGTGAGAGAAAGTATGAGTCCTTATGCAGTTTCTACCTTGATCGTTCCTAAGAAAGATGGCACTTGGAGATTGTGTATTGATTCAAGAGCAGTCAACAATATCACCATCAAATCTAGATTCCCAATTCCAAAGATAGATGATTTGGTTGATGAATTGTATGGTTCTAATGTGTTTACGAAAATTGATCTTAGGAGTGGGTATCATCAAATACGCATGAAAGAAGGTGATGAGTGGAATACGACTTTCAAGACTAAGTTAGGGCTTTATGAATGGTTGGTCATGCCTTTTGGTCTTACTAATGCACCTAGTCCCTTCATGAGACTCATGAATGAAGTATTGAAGCCAAACATTGGAAAGTTTGTTGTTGTTTACTTAGATGATATCTTGGGTTATAGTAGAAGTAATGACGATCATCTACTTCATCTAAGGAGTGTGTTAGAAACTTTAAGGCAGCAAAAACTTTATGGGAAGCTCGAAAAATGCTATTTGATGGTGCCTATTGTCACGTTTTTGGGGTATTCTTGCATCAATACAAGACCTTTTGAAGTTGAAACTGATGCAAGTAATGTGGGAATTGGAGCAGTATTGGTTCAAGGGAAGAGGCATATTGCTTATTTTAGTGAGAAATTGAATGGAGCAAGGTTGAACTACTCTACTTACGATAAGGAGTTTTATGCAACTATTAGAGCTCTTGATCATTGGAGTCATTATCTAAGACCTCACCACTTCATTCTACATTCTGATCATGAATCATTGCAGCATATTAAAGGCCAAAAAAAGTTGAATCCTAGACATGCCAAGTGGGTGGAGTTCCTATAATCTTTTCACTTTCCATCAAAAGTACAAAGAAGGCAAGTCTAATGTTTTTGCAGATGCTCTCTCACGTAGGTATGCTCTTATTAGTGTTTTGAATTGCAAGTTACTTGGTCTAGACATGATCAAGACATACTATGAGCATGATGATAGTTTCGGTCCTATATTGCAACAAATGGACAAGGGTGTTGTGGGATCCTTTGTGATGCATGATGGGTTCTTATTCAAAGGTAATCAATTGTGTGTACCTAAGTGTTCAATTAGAGAATTGTTTGTTAGATAAGCGCATGGTGGAAGATTAGCAGGGCGTTTTGGCATTACTAAAACTCTAAACATGTTACATGAACACTTCTATTGGCATAACATGATTGTTGATGTTGATGCTATCATATCTCAATGTGCTATTTGTTAATTGGCAAAAGCTTCTTTTCATCAAGGTCACTACGCACCATTGCTTGTTCCTGAAGGTCCTTGGGAAGATGTATCCATGGATAACATTGTGGGATTACCTAGAACTGCAAGAAGCAAGGATTCTATCATGGTTGTGGTGGATAGATTTTCGAAGATGGCACACTTCACACCTTGCCATAAAACTGATGATGCTATGAATGTGGGAGATTTGTATTTCAGGGACATTGTGAGACTTCATGGAATTCCTAAGACAATTGTCAGTGATAGAGATACAAAATTTATTATCTATTTTTGGAAGTCTCTATGGAGGTTAGTTGGCACGAAATTGCTCTTTCGTACATCATATCATCCTCACGCTGATGGGCAAAATGAAGTGACAAATAGAATTCTTGGAGTATTGTTGCGTGGTTTGGTGAGCAAGGCACAAAAAGATTGGGATTTGAAGCTTGCACATGTGGAGTTTGCCTACAATAGGTCACCTACATTTGCTTAAAAACACTCGCCATTTGAGGTCGTGTATGGGGTGAATCCAAAGTTACCTATTGACATTTCAAAGGGTGAGTTGGTTTGCTCCCGAAGCCATAGCAACTAAGAGGCTAAAGGCTAGTCATTTTGAAAGAGGGCTACCCTTAGACCTTCAGTCACAATTAGCTGGGCAGATCTTTGAGTCTTTGGATGAGTTATATGGTAGAGCTGCACACCTGTATGTCATAGACCAAAAGAAGAAGGAGGTTTGGAAGGAAGGTGAGACGAGGGAGAAAAGGAAGGATGGTGGAGGAAACTTCAACCAACAAGGAAATCAAGGTGGATTTAAGAAACCTCGGTTCAACAACAACTTCCAGGGTAATTGGGGAAACTTTGGGAAGCCTACTTTTGGAAATGGGAATAGAGCTCAGATGGCTAGTCAAGGAGGACGTGTGTACTATTGTAAGAAATGTCCTAATAATCACCCAGGAAAGGACTGTGCAGGGAGACCCGTGACTTGTCAGTTGTGTAACAAACTTGGATACTGTGAGTATGAGTGCTTCTCTAAGAACAAAGGAAAGGAGGGACAAAATTCTCAAGCTAGGGGGAATTCAGCTGGGGGACAGCAAAAGGGTTTTCAAGGAAATATGGGAGGAAAGGTGACACCTCAAACCGGGAATAGGAATGGGAGTAGGAATGGAGGAAGACAGAATAAGACCTCAAACATTGGAAAGTTGAATGTGATTGCTCGAAGTGAAGCTTATGTTAATAAGGATGTGATTACTGTTACTTTTTCTATACTCTCTTCATGTCAAAGTTTTGTTTGATTCTGGTGCAACGTATTCTTTCGTATCCACTAAGATTCTAGAAAAGTTATAGCCTGTGTTGGGAAAAGTAGATACAATAGAAATGTCAATAGTGTTACCATTAGGACAAGAAGTGCAGTGTTCAAAGAGATTTCAAGATGTTCCTATTGAAATTGAGGGAGTGGAGTTTAAGGCTAACCTAATCGAGTTTTATTTAGGTGACCTAGAAGTGATCCTAGGGATGGATTGGTTGAGTAAGCATAAGGCTGAGATTCTATATGAACCACAGAAGATCTCGTTGATGAATAAGTGTAAGAAGGTGAGCTATTGGAGGGCAGGAAGACCAAAACACAACAAAATAGTGTCAGTAATGAGGTTTGCTAGGTTTGTGAAGAGAGGTATTCCCAATTTACCTTTGTAGTGTGAGAGATGTGGATCATGTTGAGACTGCTAAGCCTGAGGATATTGAGGTAGTAAGCGACTTTCTTGACATATTTCCGGAAGAGATTCCGGGGATGCCACCTAAACGAGAAATTGACTTTACTATAGACTTAGTCCCAGGAATAACACCTATTTCCAAAGCACCCTATAGGATGGCACCTGTAGAAATGAGCGAGTTGAAAGAGCAATTACAAGAGTTGTTGGAAAAAGGTTACATTAGGCCTAGTGCTTCACCTTGGGGAGCACCGGTACTGTTTGTAAAGAAGAAAGATTGGAGTTTGAGGTTATGTATTGATTATAGGGAGCTGAATAAGGTGACAATCCAAAATAAGTATCCTTTGCCAAGAATTGATGACTTGTTTGATCAATTAAAAGGAGCCACTGTGTTTTCAAAGATTGATTTGAGGTCTAGATACCATCAATTGAGGATTGCTAATGAGGACATACCGAAAACTGCTTTTCGTACGAGATATGGGAACTATGAGTTCACTGTTATGCCTTTTGGATTAACTAATGCCCCAGCAATTTTCATGGACTTAATGAATAGAATTTTAATATTTCAACGATTTCGGGATAACTTTGTGGTTGTTTTCATTGATGACATCTTAGTGTACTCTAAGAGTAAAGAAGAACATGTGGAACATTTGAGGATAATTTTGATGACAATAAGGGAAAATGAATTGTATGCTAAGTTATCGTAATGTGAGTTCTGGTGGGAGAAAGTAGCATTCTTGGGGCATATTGTGTCTAAAGAGGGAGTTAAAGTAGATCCAGCCAAAATCGAAGTAGTTAAGGAGTGGCCTACACCTAAGAATGTAACAGATGTACGGAGTTTCTTAGGGTTAGCAGGTTATTATAGGAGGTTTGTGAAGGACTTTTCGAGGATTGCTAAACCAATGACGTCGTTAATGAAGAAAGACTATAAGTTTGAGTGGAGTAATAAGTGTGAAGAAGCATTTCAGACCTTAAAGGAGCGTTTGACTACAGCTCCAGTGCTGACTTTGCCAAATGGAAGTGACTCTTATGATTTGTATAGTGATGCTTCTAAAAGTGGTTTGGGATGTGTGTTAATGCAAAATAGAAAGTTGATTGCTTATGCTTCAAGGCAATTGAAACCATGCGAGGCAAACTACCCTACTCACGATCTTGAATTAGCAGCAATCGTGTTTGCTTTAAAAATATGTAGACATTACTTGTATGGGGTAAAATGTAGGATATACATAAACCACAAGAGTTTAAAGTATTTTTTCACTCAAAAGGATTTAAACATGAGACTGAGGAGATGGCTTGAGTTGATCAATTATTATGACTTAGATAATAAATACCATGAAGGGAAAGCCAATGTGGTAGCAGATGCTTTAAGCCGTAAAACGAAGCATGGAGTGAATACCTTGGTGGTTGCTAATGAACTATGTAAGGATATAGAAAGATTGGGCTTAGAAATAGTGAAGGAGGGAGAGTTGAAAGGAATTATTTGTAATCTTAGTATCCAACCAACAGTATTTGAGGAAATTAAGAAGAACCAGGAGGGAGAAGTGAAATTGGACAGAATTAAGGAAAAATTGAAAGTAGGAAAAGCTATGGACTTTAAGATTCATCAAGATGGAAGTTTAAGGTATAAAGGAAGATCATGTGTACCAAAGAAGTGTGAGGATCTGAAACAAAGAATCATGGAGGGTCATAATACCCCATATTTAGTGCATCCTAGAGGCAGTAAGCTGTATAAGGATTTAAAGAAGATATATTGGTGGTCTAGGATGAAAAGGGAAGTGTCTGAATTTGTAAGCAAATGTCTTACTTGCCAAAAGGTCAAATTTGAGCATAAGAGACCACAAGGAGAGGTCCAACCACTTGAAATACCATAATTGAAATCGGATTGCATATAAATGGACTTTGTGACTAGCTTGCTAAAGTCGAAGAATCAAAATGATACAATATGGGTTGTGGTGGATAGGCTTACTAAGTCAGTGGTATTTATACCCATGAAAGAGACTTGGATAATGGAACAACTTGCAAAGGCTTACATAAAACATGTTGTGAGGCTACATGGAGTTCCAAAGGATATCGTATCAGATAGGGATTCTAGGTTTCTTTCGAAATTATGGAAAAGTGTGCAGGAGAACTTTGGTACAACATTGAAGATGAGTACAGATTTCCATCCAGCAACTGATAAACAAACAGAGAGAACCATACAAACCTTAGAGGACATGCTAAGCGCTTATGTAATGGATTTTCAAGGGAATTGGGAGGATCACTTGGATCTCATTGAGTTTTCATACAACAATAGTTACCATTCAAGTATTGGCATGGCACCTTTTGAGGATTTTTATGGAAGTAAGTGTAGAAGCCCCTTGTGTTGGAATGACATAAGTGAGACAGTGATTCTAGGACCTCAATTGATGGAAGAAACCACGGATAAAATAAGAGTAATACAAGGAAAGATTCAGGCAGCATAAGATAGACAAAAGTCCTATACGGACCAAAAACGCCAAGAAGTTGTGTTTGAAGTTGGCGACAAGGTGTTTCTTAAAGTATCACCAATGAATGGAGTAATGAGGTTCGAAAAGAAGGGAAAATTAAGCAAAATACATAAGACTCTATGAGATCTTGCAAAGGGTTGGAAAAGTGGCCTATAAATTAGCATTACCAATGGAGTTGAGCAAGTTTCACAATGTCTTTCATGTGTCTCAACTAAGGAAGTATATTCCAGATGAGTCACATGTGTTACAGCCTGAAACAATAGAGTTAGACCAAAGTTTAACCTATGAAGAAAGGCTAATTAAGATCCTAGACAGTAAAGTATGGGACACTCGTAGAAAAAGTGTTAAAATAGTGAAGGTGTTGTGGTCTAACCAAGAAACCGAAGAAGCTACTTGGGAAGCTGAAGATATGAAGAGAGAAAAGTACCCAGAGCTATTTAAGGTTAGTAAGTAGAGTTACGGGGACGTAACTTGATTTTTAAGGGGGGTAGAAAGCGACCTAATTTCGCGCGTTTTTACCCTCAAATTTTGCAAGTTCTTATGAGTTTCTACGACTTTTCAGTAAGAGTTTTATGTTTGTCTACTAAAGAGTTGTCAAGTAAGTGTCTAAAGTCTACAACAACATAGTATTGTAATGAGAAAGTTTGAAGTAAATGTAGTCTCTACTCAAATTCCATACACTAATCTACACGAAGTTTCGGGAGGAAACTTCTTTTAAGGGGGGTAGACTGTAATACCCCACATTTTCACGTATTTTAAGGAAGTATTTTTGTATTTTATTCGTAAATTTAATATTTTTATTGAAAAATTATGTTCAATAAGAATATTAAATGGAAAAAGAAATATAATAATAATAATACGAAATAATCTTAAATTAAAAATAATTATTTGTGTTTATAGATTATATTTTATGTTTTGTAACATATGTTAAAAGGCTTCTAAAAATAGAATTTTCAGGAGTTTCCTAATTTATTTTGAGGCAAGGGCCTCAAGGTAATTTCCACTTTTTATGATAAGTATGAGCTCTTCCAAATCCTACTTTGGGGCCTATAAATACCCTTTAAAACCTAAATTTTCAGATTTCATCCATCATAATTGTCATTAGGATTCCAAAATTTAGAGAGAGAAAGAGAGGAAAAAAAAAAAGAGAAGAGCAAATTCCGAAAAAAATTTCTTGTTCGATTTTTTGGAAAAAAAATGAGATCATTTTTTTACCTCGGGATTCGTGCCTTGCCAGAGCCACCTCGCCACCGCCGGAGCACTCGACGGCCACCACTTCCTCCCCCGTTCAATATTTTTCGAACTTTATATAAAAAAATCTCCTTCTTTCTTTTTGATTCAATCTTGCAAATTCATGTTCATATTTATGTATAATCATGATTTTATAAATTTTAATCATGTTTTATGAAGTTATAATTTGTTTTAAAGCATGAATTAATTTGTTGTTCATGAAATTTTAGATTAGGGTTTATAAAGTATGAAAGTTTTAATTTTTATGAGTTTTTGTGATTTAAACTTCAATATTATGATCATGAATTGTTGTTGTGTGAATTTATAATGGTTTTATGAAGTTTAGATTATTTTTTAAAGGCTTTAAATATAAAATAAATTGCTGTCCAAATTTTGTAATCATGAAATTCAATAGAATAAATATTATGAACATGTTTTGGCTTATGAAACATTATTCTAAAGCATAGATTGGTTTCATAATTATGTTAGTTGATTGTAAAAGTGTTTTTCCATGAATTTATGATGTTTTTATGAGTATTTCATGACTTTAAAGTTAATTAATAAATCTGAAAATTTTATAAAAACAAGTTAAAATAAGTTTCAAGTGTTCATATTATGCTAGTATGATCCCATATTAATTCTATGATGTTACATATGATTTGTAGTATGACTCAAGAAGTTTAAAAGTGATTTTAAGCATGTTTAACATGCTGTCCATATTTTATAAAGTGAATAATTAGGCTTTCAAATTATGTAATTAGCATGAATTGATCATATAAAGTAAGTAATACATTGTATGATTGATATATGTTGTTTTTGAAATTTTTCAAGGAGTTTTAATTTGATAATTTTAAATTGCTGTCCACTATTCTAAAGTGACATAAAATTTATGTTAAGGTTTTATAAAGTATAAATAAGTCCTGAAAACCAAGTAATCTTACAATAGAAAAATTAAAGTGTAGTATGGAATTGAAAAGAGACCATATAAGAAATGTTTTGGACAAGTTTCCAATATAGAAGTTAGTTTAGAATTGTTGTAGAACTTAGCCAACAAGGTTTTAATTTAGTTTCGGTTATCTTTATGTAGGAGACTTTGTTTTATTCAACTTTTAGAAGTTGTGGCGGAACACCACAATTTCACAAGGTAAGTAAATACTAAAGACAAACACAATAATTTGAATTTATGCTTGGATAGTTCTTTATGTTGTGAAATATTGTTATGCTTGTTTGGATCAGGAATTTATGTGCATGACAAGTTTTGTTAGAAGCATGTTTTCATATTATGTTGACATTCCATGTTAAGTAGCAATATAAAACTTATGTGTTTAGATTGGAATGTTAGGATGAGTTTAAGTTGGCCTATTGATTATTAACAAAGGAAGGAAGTTAGTTTTAAGTTGGTTAGTTACTTAATCAACAACAAAGGTAGTTGTGAATTTTTATTCACATGATTAAAAGGAGTTATGAGCAAATATTTTATATATGTTGCCCCTTGTAATTTAATGTGTGGTCTAGGAGAATGTGAATATTTAGTCACTCACAGTTAATGTGTGGTAAATGAAGTTCAGTTTAGTTAAAGGACACACATGAGATTAGTTTTGAATCACCTTAAATTGAAGATAATTAATATGGCTTGCTTGATGTGATGCATGTTTTTATGTGATGATGTATGTGAGTCAAAACATTGTTAAACCGGTTAATCAAGGAAAAAGTTAAGAGAATTTGCATCAAAACTCTTGGAACGTATATACCTTGAGTATGAAGAATGGGGGGAGTCGTATAAAACAGTGATCTATGAATTCTAATTGGAGTACAACACGTTGTACTCTTTTATATTTATAATGCAATGGAATTCTGTCACTTTATGTGGCAGAGTAATACCTTCTTGGATTTGCTCCCAAGTTGGTGCCCAATAGGGCGATTTTTAAGGAAAGAAAACCCGTTCGATGCAGAATCCACAAGTTTAAATATAATAATTAATTTGTTGAGTCTATGCACAGGTGAAAGGTTGTCAAAGGTAAGTTGTGTGTGTGTGTTTTATTTCATATTGTTCTGTTGCATAGTCTTTAGTAGCTATGTACTCAGCTTTGCTGACTGTTTGTTTTGTGTGCATGGCTTTGTCTTGGACTTGGCCCTACAATGACCCACTTGTTGGTGAGTAGTTGTCTAGTACAAGAAAAGCTACATGTACAAGTGGGCATATGTCATTTCATGCTGGGCTGGAGTGAGAGCGCTTGCTGGATTTTGTAACTAATTTATATTGCTCATGAATGAGTAACTTTCATTTAGATGTTGTTTTATTTCTAAAGATTATAGTTTTGGTTTTTAAGGGCCATTAATATGGTTTCGGAGTGTAATAAAGTTTAAAGTTGATTTTGTTTTGGGATGTTGGTTTAAAATTGGTTTGACACTTGTTCGAAGTTTAGTTTTAGATTGGTTTTTGGTTTTAAGACTTCCGCTGTAGTATTTTGATAAATGTCTTAGCCGTTGTCACGGTGGCGGTAATACTTTGGTTGTTCCGTCTTTAGAAGTTTTAATATATATAATTCTTAATATTTAAAATATGTTTTCCGGAAAAAATATAAAGTAGGAAGTTAGGAAATTCCTGGGTGTTCCATCTAAGGTTGATATTTGTGTGTGCATGGTTACACATATCTAGGTGGGCACGCAAATCAAGGAAATATATGGTTAGATAAGGGGAATAAGTTGTTTTTTGCCTATATATGAGTTTTCTCCAACTTCACTTGATAGGGTTTTTCTCATTTTTAAGCATTGAGTCTTTTATTTCTTGGTGAGTCTTGATCATCATTTATAACCTTAAAGGCATAGAAAATTACTTCTTGAAGGTTTCTTGATTAAAAGTTAGGATCTTGAAGATTTCAAGCAAATCTTGAAAATTGCGCAAAATTGAAGCATGCTTGTGTGGCGAGATTTTGACGATTTTTGTGAAAATTTGGGTTCTTTGATTTTTTATGTATTTTTTATTGTAATTTTTTGATTATCTTATTTATTAGGTTGTTACGAAGTTTGTTAGAATATTTTCTTGATTAGATAAAGTTTGTTAGAGTTTGTTAGAGTTTGTTAGCAGGATAAGATCAACATGCAGTGATGATGTGACAATCTTATCCTCTGAGTCATTTGTGAGTCATTAGGGGTGTGTTTAGATTTGTTTTGTGCGTGTCTTTTAGTTACTTGTGTTAGGGTTTCTGTTTATGATTATGCCTATAAATAGTATCAACATTAGGATGTAAAAATCAGATTTGGATATTAAATAAAAGTCTTGTTTTGTTTACTTGAAAAACAAAAATACCGAAATTGTGAGTTGGTGGTTAATTCCTTTAGACTCTTGTGATATTGATTAGTGGCTTTGAGGATGCCTAGAGCTTTAATCAAAGATGAATCTATCAACCTAAATTCGCGATTTTTGGTTGCATAGCCTTTAGAGATTCGTGAATTTAGTTCTATCCCTTGTGAAGTTTTGTATTCATACGAAAATTCACATCATTATTCTGAGTTGATTAATAAAAGGAGTGAGTGAGTGGGGGACGTAGACTTATTAGAAATCAAACCTCGTTAAATCTTAGTGTTTTTTATTTTTATTGCATTTTATTTCCGCTACTTGAGAACTACATTTTAACTGGTCTCACAATTAATCGAAAAATTTACAACAATCTCACAACACTCAATTCACCCCCTCTCTTGAGTGTCACTTGCACTTTCAATTGGCATCATAGCCTAACTTCTTTAAGGGATAGCACCTAGAGAAGGAAGAAAAGATGAATATTTATGAGATGATGAATTGAAATGGAGGATCAATGCTTCCCAAGTTCAATGGAATAAATTATCCTTGGTGGAAGATTTGCATGCAGAACTTTATCATTGGTACTGACTATGAGTGCTGGATGATCATTAAGAATGGTCCAAAGAAGGTGGCAAACTACACTAATGGCATAGAGAAGTAGGAGAGTGAGTACAACAGCACAAATTGGAAGACACTCGAGAAGAATGCCTAGGCCATGTCACTTCTTGAACAAGGCATTGCTGATAATGAGGTAAGTCGAATCTTAGCATGCTCTACTGCTAAGGAAATATGGGAAACTCTAGAGTTAGCCTAAGGCACTAGTGAAGTGAGGAGATCTAAAGTTGATATGCTTATGTCTAAATATGAAACTTTTGATATCAACCGAGATGAAAATATAAAAGATATGTATACTCGTTTTATGTCAATTATTAATGAACTGAAATCTGTTAGAAAAAGTTTAACTAATGAAGATCTGGTTAGGAAAATTCTGAGAAGCTTGACAAGTAAATGGTTGCCTAAGGTAACAGCGACTCAGGAGGCCACGGATCTATCCACCTTGTCCTTAGGACAGCTTATTGGGTCATTGATGACTCATGAGATGTTGGCGAGCTCAAAAGAGGAAAGTACAACCAAAAGCCGAGGCTGGCCATGAAGGGAGAAGGAAATGAAGAAGATTAGGATGAGATAGGTCTCATGGTAAGAAGGTTTGAGAGAAGTCTCAGATCTCGGTATAAGTGTAAATCCTGGAAGAACAAAGGAAATAAAAAGAAGACCAGTACCAGCACTGGTTGTTTCAAAATGTGGTGAAGTTGGACATATGATCAAGGACTTTCCAGCATGGAAAACTAACAAGGGAGGACAAATGGAGAAAAAGATAACAAAAAGAGCCATGCTTGCTGCCTGGGGTGATTCTGACTCAGGTGTTGAAAGTGAGGAGGACGAGGCTCTAGTTTGTGTGACTACAATATTGAGAGAAGTGGACTAGAGACAAACTAGTTCAGGAAAGAAGGGACACATGTGTCTCATGGCAGGAAGTAGCTATTCCGATAAAGAACATGTAACTATTTTTGATATGCAAGAACAAATGCGATATTGTGATACAGATGAGTTGCTAGGTTTTATAGATTATTCTATTGAACAAAATGTTAAGGTAATGCTGCTTATAAGGCTAACAAAAAGAAGCTAAGAGAAAGAGCTCGAAATCTAAACCTTAGTGAGTGTCGTTCTGTTGAGCTTGAACTTATTCGTACAGAATTGAAAGAAAAAAATTTCGGAGCTTGAAATAAGTTTAGAACTTGAGATGCTAAAACCTCAATCAGTTTTTTCAAAAACAGATTTTGATCAAAATAATAAAAGAGGCTTTAGTAAGCTTAAGGAGGCTTATAACTATATGATTGATGATGTGGAAGAATTGTTCAAGAGTATGTAGATCTGAAAGCTTCTCTTGCTAGGACAAGCGGTCCTAGTGTTAATGTCGATGACTTATGTTTGGAATATGAGGGTAAGATTTGTGATTTACAAGCTGAAATATCCGAGTTAAAGAAAAATATCAACACTAAAGTTGATTCAGGTAATCAAGGTGTTCATACTAAATTTTTATATTTAAAATATGAAAATAAAATCTGTGATCTTCAAGCCAAAATATTCCAACTAAAGAAAGGCAAGAACATCCAGACCACTTCCGAACCAGATTCTGAAATGGTTTCAAATCTTAAGGATGAGCTTCATAGGGCAAAATTGGACCTTTCCATTGCTGCAAAGTGTAATGAAGCTCAGCTTAAGAAACTTGAAATCAAGGAGCGGGATCTGAGTAACTGCCTAAGACAGATGAACCGGTTGCTCGATAGCCAGAGTACTCTAAACATCCTGACCTCACAACCTGGTAATCCTATGAGGTTTTGATTAGGGCATTCTGGAAGCAGTTCCCAATAGCCTCAAAAGTTGGGAAGAGATGAGACTTGGATTTCTGAATTCAAGAGTGGTAAGTACATGTTTGCAAAGGACATGCAAGTGTGCACCTATTGTGGTAAAAATGGACATGTAATTGAGACTTGTTGGACAAAGCAAAAACATGATAAAAGAAACCAGTCTCATGTTCGAAAGGTCCATAATCAGAAGAGTCACACACATAATTGGTCTAATAATGGAAAACATGATAAAACAAGGAAGACAAATGTTAAACAAATCTAGGTTAGAAAGGACATAATCAAACCAGTTCCTAAGGACAAGGAACCCAAGAAAATCTGGGTTCCTAACACTAAACCTTGATAAGTTTGTGCAGGTTAGAGTGAAAGGAAAGCCATATTGGTATTTGGACAGTGGTTGCTCAAGACACATGTGAGGAGATAAAGGTCGATTTCTTTCACTCGTAGCCTACGAAGGAGGAAGTGTAACCTTTGGAGACAATAGCAAAGGTTTAATCAAATTTGTAGGTAAGGTTGTTAAGACACTTTCTCAAGCGATTGATAATGTATACTTTATTGAAGGTTTGAAACATAACCTCTTGAGCATCTCTCAGCTATGTGACAAAGGAAGCCAAGTTGAATTTGAAACCAATCTTTGTCACATAGTCAACACTGAAACATAGGAACTGGTCTGTAAGGGGTTCTGACAAAATAATGTTTACATAACATTCTTGAGTCAGATTCCTCAAACCAATACCACTTGTCTCAGTGTTGTAGAGGATGACCATTGGCTGTGGCACAAGAGACTTGGACATGTAAGTTTTTCTTTGTTAAATAAACTACGATCTCAGGACTTAGTTATAGGTTTACCTAACATTAAGTTTACTGCAGATCATATTTGCCATGAGTGTGCTAAATGTAAGCATATCAAGTCCTCTTTTCAGCCAAAGAAGGTTGTAAGCACCACTAGACCATTATTCAAAATTGTGCACATGGATTTGTGTGGGCCCATACGTGTACAAGGTCGAAAAGGTCATAGTTATGTGTTTGTGTTAGTTGATGATTACTCTCGTTATACTTGGACAATCTTTCTAAAATTTAAAAATGAAACTTTTAAAGAATTTGAAATCTTGATAAAACATGTCCAAAACAAGATTAATCATCAATTGGTCTCTATCTGGTCTGATCATGGTTCTGAATTTGACAATGTCAGCTTTGTAACCTATTGTAATGATCATGGTGTATCTCACAATTTTTCAGCTCCCAGAACTCCACAAAAAAATGGAGTGGTTGAGAGGAAAAATCGCACTCTAGAAGAATTGGCAAGAACAATGCTTCTAGAGAGTGATTTACCTCGAAACTTCAGGGCTGAAGTTGTGAGTACTGCGTGCTATATTTTGAATAGGGTAATGTTGAGACCGTTATTAAAGAAAACACCTTATGAACTCCTTAGGGGAAGAAAGCCAAACATTGCACATTTACGTGTATTTGGGTGCAAGTGCTCTGTACACAACAATGGTAAATCAAGTTTGGAAAATTTTGATCCCAGGAGTGATGAAGTTGTTTTCATTGGATACTCATCACACAGCAAGGCATACAAAGTTTTCAACAAAAGGACCTTGTGTGTTGAAGAAAGTATCCATGTCTTATTTAATGAGACTAACATGTTCAGCAAGCATGTGTAGGTTGATGATGTTGATGAGTTCAAAAGTGGCATGCTGAACTTTACAGGAGCTAAGGAAGGAGAAGGTGTTGAACCTGACTCACCACGCAACTCCACTAGAGAGGAAGAGTCTTGTCCAACACAGAATCAGGTAGCTCAAGAGATAAGGGTATGAGATAGTGACTCAGAGGCTCATCCACAAGAAGATGATGCAGCTGAGACAACTACGGAACCTGGTTCACCTGTACAAGGAAACAACGAGACAGGGGGAACCAGTGCAGGAACCAGTTCAACATTAGGAGGCACAAATATTAGTTTCTAGCCATGCAAGATGAACTCAATCAATTTGGGAGAAATCAAGTCTGGCATCTTGAACCCCGGAAGGAAAACATGTCTGTTATTGGAACTAAGTGGGTGTTCAGGAACAAATTGGACGATTCAGCCAGGCTTGAAGCAATCAGGATTTTAATTGCTTTTGGTGCCCATATGAACTTCAAACTCTTTCGAATGGACGTTAAGACAACCTTTCTAAATGGTTATTTGAAAGAAGATGTTTATGTGGAACAACCCCCTGGATTTGAGGATAGTGACTTGCCAAACCATGTTTTTAAACTTGACAAAGCTCTTTATGGTCTTAAACAAGCTCCTAGAGCATGGTATGAGAGACTTTCCAGTTTTCTTTTAGAAAATGGCTATAAGAGAGGTTTAGTTGACACGACACTATTCTTAAAGGAAAGGGAAACTAATTTGTTAGTGGTTCAGATATATGTTGATGATATTTTGTTCGGAGCTACTAATCCTGATTTATGTAGTGAGTTTGCAGATTTGATGAAAAGTGAATTTTAGATGAGTATGATGGGAGAACTTGGGTTCTTCCTAGGGATTCAAATCAAGCAAACCAAGGATGATATCATGATTCTATAGCAGAAGTACCTCAAGGAGCTGCTGAAGAGATATGGTCTGTAAGATAGCAAATCGTATAAAACACCTATTCGAACTTCTACAAAATTGAGCCTTGATGAGAAGGGAAAGGATATTGAGGGCAATCTGTACAGAGGTATGATTGGCTCATTGCTTTACTTAATAGCCATTAGGCCAGGTATAGTGTTTTCAGTAGGGTTGTGTGCAATATTTCAAAGCAACCCTAAAGAATCTCACCTAAAGGTTGTTCAGAGAATTATGATATATCTCAATGGTACTGATGATTTGTGTTTGTGGTATCCAAAAGGTAGCAGCATGAATATTATTGGTTACATAGATGCTGACTTTGTTGGTTTTATTGTGGATAGGAAAAACACTTCTGGAATGGCCCGCTTCTTAGGTTCTTGTCTCATCTCATGGGGATCTAAGAAACAAAATTCTATGGCCTTATCTACAGCCGAGTCTGAGTACATTGCAGCTACTTTGTGTTGCGTTAAGCTTTTGTGGATAAAGTCACAACTAAAGGATTTTGTAGCCTGTTTCATAAGTATTCCCATTTTATGTGATAACACAAGTGCAATTAATATTTCAAAAAATCATGTCCAGCATTCTAAAACCAAGCATATTGAGATTATATAGGCATCATATTCTAAGGGACAATGTTGAAAAAGGTAATGTGGAATTGGATTTTTGCAGGTAAGAAGATCAACTAGCTGACATTTTTGCAAAACTTTTGAGCATAAAAATGTTCGTCAAGCTTCGTACCTTGTTGGGTATAAATTAGACAATGAGCTCTTAGGTCTTAACTTGTCCCTTTGGCTAGTCAGATGATGTCAATTCGTATATATTTTTTATTGTTTCTTTTTCTTTTTGCTTTTTAGGGCTCACAAAGTTCTTATACGATGCTAAGCTGATCAATCTAGCACTCAGGTACCTTAGCATAATCTTGAAAAGAGTAAGTTGGCATAGGCAGTTGCAGACCATTCGGGAACCAAATTCTTGAGGCGGTTACTTTAATTAGTTAGTTAATTTTCAAATTTTCAAATTATTGGAAATAAATGAAATGACGGTTGTGTTTATGGCAACTGCCTTGTTGATAGAACAGACAATTATCTTTAAAATCTTTGAAGATAATCTTTTGATTTTTACTCTCTTAAAAATATACTGCATGTGATCATACTTTGCATATTCAATTTCATTTCCTTGATCACATATATTCTGTTTTTCTTTTCTCTCGATTATATATTCTGTCACAAACCCTAAATTGCCTAAATTCTTTTTCTTTCTCTAACTAAAATCGTTCAAGTGTTTTTGCTCAAAACAGAGGAAAAATTCAGTCTCATCATGTCAAAAAGAAGAAGCACAAGGTTAGTTGAGAAGGAAGTCAGTGAGTCTCCTAAAATTGAAACTAAAAAATCGAAGAAGATGGCTAAAAAAATGACCGAGTCGGTGGTAAAAGTTGTTTTGGAAGAAGAAGTTGATGGAGAGGAGGAAGCACCATTGATCCGGAAGAACTCTACTAAGTTAGAAACATCAAAAGCTCTCACCACAATATCAACCACTCACAAATCCACCACAAAATCAATCACCACAAAAGCGGTTACTCCAATATTAATCGCTAAAACCACCAAATCATCCACTCCAAAATCCACAAAATCAATTACTGCCAAAAAGCCACCCACACCAAGATCAAAAGAATCCTCACCAGCACCGGTGGAGGCTTTTAAGCCTAAAGAGTCTGAGAATGCAGGGGAAACTAAATCGGAGAAAGAATCTGAACCCACATCTGAACACTACAACAAAAATGACATTATGTGACGCTCTAGTGGTTAACACTTTATAATAAGTAACACTTTAAGGTAACATTTAATAAAATGTAACACATTAATGTAACACCTATTAATATGTAACACTTTCTTGTAACAAATTTTATATAAGTAATACATTTAGGTAACATTGATTTATATATAACACATTTTTAGTAACATTTTCACATTTGCAACACTTTTATAGCAACACATTGATACGTCTCACTTCAAGATAACCTTTATTATTATCTTTTCTGTATGTTGGATCGAAGTAACCTTTACAAACAAAAATATGTTACTTTTTATAATTAAAAAGGGTAACCTAGATTATGAATGAGAATAGTTGAATAAAATTACTCATACCATGCGGTCCACACGGTAAGACTTGCTCCTTTAAGAGTGATATTTCATAGAGTGAAATTTATCAGTTCTTTTTCTTTAACGTAATTTTAACGTATTTTTATTATCTTCTTAGTTAATATTGTGCTTTTTTGTCAATCATAACATTAAGTAATAATATATCAAGTAAATTGTTGCATTGTACTTTTTTGTTACTTATTACACTAATTAATTGATAATATATCAAGTATATTGTTAGTGAGAAAGTATTTTTTTTTTCCCACCTCATAAAACAAAAGGCTAAGATTAAAAATAAACAAAATTAAGTGAATTAAAAAAAAAATCAACTTATTTGCGTAAGCAAAAACTCAACTTCTATAATACTAGATTGATTAGTGACCCCAAGTCACCAAATCATCATTCAAGTGTTCCAACTCTATATCTCCCTTAATAAAAACCTAGATTTCAAATAATAAAAACATATGTCATAATCACAAAAACAAGAGTTCCATTGATATGAGTATATGGACAGAGGGTTTTTGTAGCTACTTTCTCGTTTCTCCATTGAGTATGTACACCATTCTATCACCACCGCAGGCCGACATTTCATTTTCGACCACCACCACAATTAGAGTAACGGGTTAGTGTTCGCTTAATTTTATTTGTTTGGGCTCTTAAATTCCTTTGATATTTTTTATGGATCCTTTGTCTAACATAGTTGTATCTTACTAATTACGGTTTTATATGATCTGATTTTTGTTGGAAGCATATGTGAATGTGATTGAATTATGGGTTGTTTTGGGTATGATTTTTGGGGTTCTACAAAATTATTTTGGTTTTGAGATATACGACTGAGATTTGGTTGGTTTTATAGTTGATTAAAGCAGTATAATATTACTATATAGGATCTTGAGTTGTATTGTTGCTCATGATTGCTAATGCAACTACCTAACACCCCAAAACATCCAATTTCAACTAGTTTAATAATTTGTCTTGCTCTGTTCCGCTAATTTGTCTTGAGTTTATATATGTAGCTTGTCAAAAAGATAATGTCATGGTAGATGGGCTCTTAAAGTGTCCTTGTGTAAAATGTCGAAATATTCCTTACCGTCTTCCGGACGAAGTAAAGTTGCATCTTTATAGGAATGGATTTCGACCAAACTACCACAAATGGACCTTTCATGGGGAAGATGACCTCCACAATGCAACTGCAAATGGTCGGACCACTTTAAGAGAGACATCAAACCCTTTTACGACCATGATTTTTGATGCATTTGGACCTACATATGCTTCAGAAGCATCAAATGCAATTGATGAGGAGCCTCTTCCTGAGTCTAAGAAATTCTTTGATATGTTAAAATCCGCAGAGAAGCCGTTGTATTCAGGTTGCAATGAGTCTTTATTATCTGTTGCCTGCAGGATAATATCCAATCTGAGTACAACATTCCTCACAACGCCATTGATAGAGTTCATCTTAACTAAAAGACTTTGTCCAGATGTGAACAATATGAATGACACTTTTTATAGGACTCGAAAATTACTTGATGGACTTGAACTTCCACACCATAAGATAGATGCATGCCCTAACGGGTGCATGTTGTTTTGGAAGGATCACAAGGCTCTCAAACAATGTCTTGTATGTAAAGCAAATCGATACAAGACAACAACAGTAAGTGAAATACTTACCCCTAAAAAGTGTTGTAATTTCCTATTGGTCCAAGGTGTACAAAGGCTTTACGCAACAGAGTCTACGGCTAAACAAATGAGATGGCAATGCGGAGAATCCAAGAAAGAAAGATACGATGTCTCACCCTCTGATGGAGAAGCTTGGAAGTCTTTCGATGATAACTTTAAAGAATTTTCCAGTGAGCCACGAATGTTAGACTTGGTCTTTGTACGGATGGATTTTCACCATTGGGAAAATCTGGAAAACCTATCTTGTTGGCCAGTTATGTTAACTCCTATAACTTGCCACCATGGTTTGCATGAAAAGAAACCTTTGTATTTCTAAGCTTGATTATTCCGGCCCAAAGAGTCCAAAGGGGAACCTTGACGTTTTCTTGGAACCTCTAATTGAGGAGCTGAAGCTTCTATGGGAGGTAGGGATGCCAACATATGATGTGTCCCTAAAGCAAAACTTCCAACTAAAAGCTGCTTTACTTTGGACTATTAGTGACTTTCCGCTTACGGACTGCTATCGGGTTGGGGTACTGCAGGTAAGCTAGCATGTCCATATTGTATGGAAAACACAAAGGCCTTCCCCATAAAAATGGTGGAAAAACGACGTGGTTTGACTGTCATCGTCAATTCTTACCTAAAGGTCATCCTTTCGCCGTAACAAGAGCGCATTCCAAAAAACAAAACTGAAAGTTCTGACCCTCGCCAAGATTGAGTGGAGATGATGTTTGGTCGCGTGTTTCACATCTGCCTAAAACAGGAGAGTTGAATCAATAAAAAACTTGATGGTTATGGAAAGGAACACAATTGGACGAAACAAAGCATCTTTTGACAACTTCCATATTGGAGCAACGTCCTGATCCGTCATAATTGGATGTTATGCACATTGAAAAAAATGTGTGTTGTAATGTCTTTATACTGTGATGAATGTCAAGGGTAAAACTAAAGACAACTCAAAGCAAGGAAGGATTTGGCAAAGTTTTGTAAACGCCAAAAGTAGAAGTTCAAGATGATGACTCCTTTATGCCAATGCTCCATTCGTGTTGTCTATAGAGAAAAGAAAGGTTTTATGTGAATGGTTTGCAACAGCTAAAGCTACCTGATTCATATGCATCAAACTTAGGTAGATGTATTGATTCAAAGAGTACAAGCTGTTTGGCATGAAGAGTCACATTGTCATGTTTTCATGCAACGATTGCTTCCCATTGCACTGAAAGATCTGCTGCCTCTTACTATTGGGGTTGTCTAACCGAGCTAAGCCAATTTTTTAGAGACATTTGCTCTAGTTCTTTGCAAATTAAGGACATGATCGATTGGAGATAATATTGCTGAAATCCTTTGCAAATTGGAAAAAGTGTTTCCACCGGCTTTCTTCAATCCATGGAGCTCTTCCTGTTCACCTACCATATGAGGCCAAAGTTGGAGGGCTGTTCAATATAGGTGGATGTACCCCTTTGAAAGGTAAAAAATATCTGAATATGATTTCATTTGCGCTAACATACACTTAATATGCATTTTTAATGACTTACCTTACCCTCTAGGTTCCTATACCACTAAAGAAAAAAGTGGGTAACAAAGCACATGTTGAAGCTTCCATTTGCAATGCATACTTAACAGAGAGATTTCCAACTTCTGCTCCCACTATTTGAAGGAATGTGAAAACAAAGGTGGGAAATTTAGGGTTAACGATGGGGATGATATGAGCAACTAAATTTGCCAGAGGTTTTCTCTTGTAACGATGGGTACAACACATCCAAAGGTTTGTTATGCTAACTTGATGACAAGGATTATGAGATCGCTCACGATATGTCCTTGGCAATTGTGAAGTTCTCTTGCAATATGAACGGTAGTTCTTTATTCTGTTTTTTTTTTTTGGTTATTAGAATAGGGAAATATATAAGTAATAGGTAATTGTAATTGAAATAATTAACAGTATATTTGAAGAACACGTGATGAGGACACATGGTGCCATAAACACAGAAGAGGGTTGGATGAATACGATGATTTCTTCACAAGTTGGTTCAAGATTATGTGAGTTATGTAGCGTTATAATGATGACATCGTAAATTCTCAATTCAATTGATAACAAGACTTATTTTTGAGTTCCATATACAGGGTTTAGAAAGGGGTATTGAAGACACATGTCATTCACTCTCTGCACTGGGCCCATCTACTAGGATTCGAAAATTTCAAGATACTACGTTAATGGGTTCATTTTATACGTTCAATTTTGGCAAGAATAAATCAACCGCCAACTATTGCGTTTGTGAAAGGGGTTGAAGGTAATTATTTCTTTGGGATTTTACAAGAGATTATTGAAATGGTTTACGTTGTGGGCTAAGAGGAGCTATAAAACAATCTTGTTCAAGGTGATGGGTTTGATTCGGGACAAGGTACTAGAGTACATGAAAAATATAAGCTTATAGAGGTCAATCAGCAAAAAAATATCCTAAGTATGATCATTTGTATTGGCACATCAAGTTCAGCAAGTTTATTTGCACCTTGTCCGACCATTAAAAAGAAAGAAATCCCTGGTTATAGTGTGTCTATGTTAAGCCTTGAGGAACATTGATGCCCCCTTGAATGAAATGGGCATTTAGCAGGAAGCCACCTTGAATCCTCCTTTATTGTCAAAAGTTGGACAAGATGATGATGATGACAATTTGTATAAGAGATGCATCGAATATGAGTCTTCGAAGAGAAGAAGAAGAAGAAGAAGAATCAACCGAAGAATCAACCGAAGAATCAACATGATTTGTTGATCTCTGATTATCTCAAGTTGTTCTTAACTTCTGTGTTAAAAACAAAACATACTACTTTATTACTTCAGTTTGTATTTTGCTAAACATATGTCGTCTTTGTGTTAATAAACATCTATGTGTTGCTGACTTTTCTTGTATTTTCACTTTTTTTGTTCAAAATGTGAGTGGCTATTTTAAAGATGATATTATGCCAGCGAGTAATAGGCGTAGAGGGGGTCACAATGGCATGGGTCCTATACTTAGTCCACGTAGGGCCACTCAGGAATTAGAAGATGTAGACCAGCAAAGCAGCAACCAAATGATGCACAAACCAAAATGTTGTTCTGCAAAATGAGGAAACCAAATGCAACAAACTGCTGAAAGCACATCTCTGATGAAACGGGTAATGTAGAACAAAGAAAAGTGGTACTGGACCCTACTTCACTATGGTGAGTTTGATGTGGTTCCATAAAAATAAATACTATGTATGTTGTATGACGTTTTGTTTCTCTCATTAATATTAAAAGATGCATCAATTTTTGAAATGTGATGACCATGGAGGATTCTACACCATTAGCCCATGCCCTGCTTCTGCCCCTTGCTGCCCGTACCCCCTGCCCTTGCCCCTTGATCAAATGCATTAACCTTTTGTATTAGGTTTCACCATCGAAGAGTAGTTGACATAGTGCGGATGACATCTTAAAAAACACTTCAAAGGTCCGTATAGCAATTGGAGTAAAACTCCAGAACTGTTAAAACTCAGGTGGTGGAACGCTTTTAAGGTAAAATGTAAAACCTTATGAAAGAATTTATTATTCCCTTTATACCTTGTAAAACTTCTTGATATAATTGCCTATTGTATTACTAATTGCAATATCATTTACTTTTAAACACTTGAAGCAAGAGTGCTCATGAGATCCGTCAAATGCATCGGAGGTGAAGAAAGGTTGGATTTCCAAATGTGCAAGGCGTATAGTAGTATTGTGTGTAAGGTTTGTAAAGATCCATCTTATGAAGCCAAATGGTGTGCTCCTACTATAAGGAAAACATTGCCAATGATAGAGAAGATGGGGAATTTAAAAAGAAATCCGACAAATGTTCCAAAAATAGAACAAGCAATCCTTCTCAAAAGGTCCACCATCGTCAGGGTTATTTCCGCTGAAGAAGTTAAGCTAAACCTTGTAAGTGCCTAAGTAGCATGTACCCAAGTTTGAATGCACCATTTTAAAACAGCATGACCTGATGCACCATTGTACATACCTGTTGTAACATGTTTTAAAAGCTTCTCAAACATATTTTTCTCATAATTACTGACTGTCCACGGTTTTACATACTTCCTCATGCTTAATCAGTAGGAATTTGCTGTTAACTTCATTCTAAGTTTGATTAGTTGAGTACTTGCGCATTGTAGGACAATATAATATAAAACACTTTCAGTTTTGTAATTTAATTAAAAATGAGCAGGAGAAGAAGCGGGGCGTAAGCCCACTGCTGCAGAGCTGTATTATGACAGTCATGTGATAATGATGGCAAATTGGTCAATGCTAAGGCACAAGAGGTGTGGGTTAGTATTTTTATTCAAAACTAAACAATGGTTCCAAGTTTCAGTTTTTAAGTTTCAATTTCTCGGTCCTTAATCGCTAATATTGTGGTACATAATTTATTCAAATAGCATTGCTTTTAAGTTTTCCACCATCTACTCTTAAGGGTTTAAGACAAAACTGAATTGCTTTTGATCCTTAGTTTTGAGCCATTGTATTTAAAGTGCTTAACATTATGTTCGAATTTTTTACAGGATGAATTTCAGAAGAGGAAAGCTGCTAACGATGAATGTGACGGTGAGACTCGAAAACTGAAGATCAGGTATTTTTTCAAGCAACAGGTGGGTGGAATGAAAAGGGTAGGGTATTTGGCATGGGCGCAGCAGCTACTTCCTACTTCGAAAGACCTACATATGAAGGAAGGAATGGAAAAAAAGTCCGAACAGATTACATAAAGCTTTGGAGACTCAAGTTGAAGAGTTAAGGCAGAAGAAAATGTCGAGGTAAAGAAAGAATTGATCAAACAAAAGATGCGCTTGTTGATACCCCAAAAAAAAACGTCATTATAACTCAACAAGCTCTTGTCGATACTCAAGATCATGTGAAGAACGTTGAAAAACAAGTGCAAGCTATCATGCAAATGCAAGCCAGGCAATATCATCCTTGATTTATATTTACAGCCTTGTTTCCTTTTTACTCTTTCAAAGTAATCTTAAACTAAGCCCATTTTATATATGTGTTGGTTGTGGAGAACACCTACATATTTGGTCATGTAGGTTGTGTACATGATTTTTGTTGTTTTAGCTGGGTTAGTGCTCTACATCGTAGGCTTTAAAGCCTTCAAATGTAGCTTGGCAAATTTTGGAAGCTTTTAAATCACCTGGCAAATTTTGGAAGCTTCAACATCACCTTCAAAATTTTGGAAGCTTACCCTAGTAGTGTGCTCACTGCCCCTTGTATTTTTTGATGTCCGGACAGTTGGAGCTTATGATATTTAGGCATTGTGATTAATTAGGAGCTCTAGGCATTGCTTTTGTTGTTGCAATGCATAGTTGGTGTATATGCCTTGAATGTTCAACAATAGGCCTAACGGTCTTAAAAAATGTATTATGTATATATATATTTATACTAGTGTATTTATCTATTATCTTTGTTTATGTTGTGTTGTTAAAATAATTGTGTCGAATCCGTTACAAACAAATTTTTACAGGTTTAGTCACTTTGATTGGAAGACAATTGTGGATAGTGTCTCTTTAAATTAGAGACGGATAGAAAAAATCCGTCACTAACATTAGATAGGTAGTAGGCAATTGTTTCCAAAATTAGGGACGGATTTTTAAAATCCGTCACTAAAAGTAGAGACGGAATTCAGCAATCCGTCACTACTAGTAGAGACGGAAATTAGCAATCCGTCACTAAAAGTAGAGACGGAATTCAGCAATCCGTCACTACCAGTAGAGACGGAAATTAGCAATCCGTCACTAAACGTAGAGACGGAATTCAGCAATCCGTCCCTACTTTTAGTGACGGATTTTAACCATCCGTCACTAAATCCGGTGACCAGACTTGCTACGGATTTCAGCTACGGAATATTTCCGTCCCTACTTTAGTGACGGAAGAAAAGTAATCCGTCACTAATTCAAATTAGCGACGACAAAGTCAGTAACGGAAGCAATCCGTCTCTAAGCTTGTCTAGTGACGGATTTTTGGTGTTTAGAGACGGATTTGGTCCGTCCCTAAAATCAATTTTTTTTGTAGTGTAAGTCAATGAATAATAATTGTACGTCTCGAAATTATAATGATCTTAGGCTAAAAAAGTTCTCAATTCTGATTTCAGAGCAAGAAGTTATGGCCTTTTTAGTGCAAGCTGTCCAAAACCTACGGGTTTGATGGAGTGATGTGTTATTGCTACAACTAGGGGTGTGCAAAAAATTCCGTTTCCAAATTTCCTATCCGGTTTTTCGATTTTCCGTTCCGAAAAACCGGATATCCGGTCCGATTTTTTGAAATCCGGGAAAACCAGACTGGATATCCGGATTTTAAAACCGGAAACCGGATTGGATACGGAATGGATTTTTAAAAAATCGGATTCCGGATTTTGAAGGAGAACAAAATCCGGAATTCGGTTTTCCGGATTTTTCCAAATTTTTCCGGATTTCCGATTTTCCGATTCGGTTTTTTAAGGGTATAAGTGTAAATTTTAGAGAAAATTTTGGTATATAATTCGGAACCGGATATCCATATTTACTGATCCGGTTTTTCCGGAATTCCGATTTTTTTGGAACGGATCGGAATCAATTTTTTTGGTTCTGAAAATCCGGATTGGAAAATTTCCGGTTTCCGATTTTGCACACCCCTAGCTACAACAGTATTTTTTTCTTGCTTTTATTTATGTTGTAAGATGAGTTGTATGTTATTTGACAGTTAAAGTGGAATTTAGAGTAATTATATGTTGGAAATTAATGGCTTGGAGTCTTTAGATTATATTAGTAGCCAGTTAGCCACGATTTATGTTCTTAAGTTGAAAATTGATTTGTAACCTTATAGTCACTACTAACCTAATTGTTCATCAATATCAAAGAATTTTTGTTTCTTGGAAAAGACATGTGATTTATTGTTTTTTCAATGGCTCTTGATGGTATTTAATTGATCTTCTAGTCGATTAAAGTTAATACTTGTGAATATCCTAGTAAGTCTTTTTTCTTTTTATTTCAACAAATTAAGACTTTATATCAAGTATGAGTTGTCCTAGTTCCACAAGATGTATAAAAGCAAGATAAGCATGATTTTTAAAGTCAACCAGGGATGAAATCAATGTGTGTATTAGTAAGTCTGCTACTCCCACTACAACATAATTGACATTAAGTAACACTATAAAAGTGTTACATAAATGCCTACAAGTGTTTTCTTAGATATTAGGTAACACTTTATAAGTGAAACAAATGCTCATGATACCTATTGTCAAAGATAACACTTTTCAAGGCTAACAGTATCACTTTCACCCGTGTAACCTAAAACATCTTATGTAACACTTTCAAAACAATTTGTAACATTTTCAAAATGTTAAGTTGGATATATAGGTAACACTTTTTTGTACTATTAGTATCATATCCATAAACATTTTTTTACCACTTTCTTAAACATATATATCATATTTATTACATTATGTAACACTTTAGTTTACATCATATATCATTTTTTATCAACCTTTCTGTAAAACTAATAATAAAGGCAATGTTGACGATAATAACAATTACAATAACAATTGTCATTGATTTTAAATAAAAATATATGTCTCACATACACCACAATCAATATAAAGATTATACACAACATTCAAGTAATATTTATCTCAAATTATTACATCTCTAGTCGTCTTTAATTATCTCTTCTTCATCTTCCTATAGCTTAGTTATATTAATTAATGGTCATTATCATGGACCTGCAAGAAGTAAAAGAATTAATTAGTACAAATAAAAGCAATTATTTCACAAGGCCCCACTAGTAAACTACAATTTCAATTGCCAACGGATATAATTGTCATTGTCAATAAAAATTTGAGCATATGTGATTGAGTGTAACACAATAGAATAAATTTTAAGCACATCACCTCTGAATCGTGGAACAATGTTTCTCAAGCACACGTTGACCTCAATAAGATAAGCTAAACTTTGACTAACGAAGAATTAAACTGTACCCGAGCAACCTATTGACCTAAATGAGTAACTGTTAAGTGATCTGATTGACAAGTTGATAACAAACTTCCTCCCAAAAACAAAACCAATGTATTTATATGAATTTTTACTTTAAAAGAAATAAAAATTAACATCATTGTCACATCACTCAAAATAAACTACAAGGTGTCCCTCTATCTATTCATAGAGAATTCGCTCAAAATTTATCTCTTATTGTTTTCTAAATGCATGAGTATGAAAAAGAAAATGGCATAATGTTAGAAATAACTAGGCAAGAATAATTGCTATGTATGCAGTGCAACATACACAAAGAATGATATAAGAGGCATCCAAAGTTAATAAGGTACTCAAATCCTTTGTACACTTACCAATATACCAAAGAAGGAGAGAGAGAGGGGGCTACAAATAAACATAAATTCACATTTATTTGGTCATATGCCAATCTCCAAGAAATTAGCGGATTTAAAAGCTATTAAATCACAAATTAACATTTAGTCATTAAATCAATCCTAAAATATGCAACGTTATAGAAGCAATTCAAGATATAGTCGAAAACACCATTGACCATTAAGAGTGATGCCAATTCTATTTACAACTTCAAACATGCTAAGCCAAATAAATTGAATTATACCTTCAATAGTCATGGTAGTAAGGTATAACATCAAATCACTAACGAATGTTAGGATTCAACATTATAATCTATCTATTAAGAGCATGGAAATAGCTCCTTCAACATTCACAACACTTTTAATTAGGATAAACTTTTCAAATAAACTAATACATACATTGATTTCATCCCTAGTTGGCTTTATAAATCATACATATCTTGCTATTATACATCTCGTGGAACTAGGACAACTCAGGTATCCCAATTTGAACACTTCTACTACTTGATATAAAGTCTTAATTTGTTTAAATAAAAAGAAAAAAAAAAAAACATACTAGGATATTCACAAGCATTAACTTTAATCCACAAGAAGCTCAATCAAATACTATCAAGAGCCATTGAAAAATCAATAAATCACATGTCTTTTCTATTAAAGAAACAAAACTTCTTTGATATTGATGAACAATTAGGTTAGTAGTGGCTATAAGGTTACAAATCAATTTTCAACTTAAGAACATAAATCGTGGCTACTAATATAATCTAAAGACTCCAAGCCATTAATTTCCAATATGTAATTACTCTAAATTCTACTTTAATTGTCAAATAACACACAACTCATCTTACAACATAAATAAAAGCAAGAAAAAAAATAATGTTGTAGCAATAACACATCACTTCATCAAACCCGTAAGTTTTGGACAGCTTGCACTAAAAAGGCCATAACTTCTTGCACCGAAATCAGAATTAAGAACTTTTTTAGCCTAAGATCATTGGAATTTCGAGACGTACAATTATTATTCATTGACTTACTACAAAACCATACTGCAGGATGTAGAAAATTTGCGGAACAGAGCAAGACAGATTATTGAACTTGTTGAAATTGGATGTTTTGGGGTGTTAGTTAGTAGTATTAGCAATCATTAGCAACAATAAAACTCAAGATCCTATATAGTAATATCATACTTCTTTAATCAACTATAAAGCCAACCAAATCTCAGTCGTATATCTCAAAACCAAAATAATTTTGTAGAACCCCCAAAATCATGCCCAAAACAACCCATAATTCAATCAGATTCACATATGCTTCCAACAAAGATGAGATCATATAAAACCCTAATTAGAAAGATACAACTATGTTAGATAAAGGATCCATAAAAAAATCAAAGGAATTCAAGAGCCCAAACAAATAAAATTAAGCAAACACTAACCCGTTACACTAGTTGCGGTGGTGGTCGAAAATGAAATGTCGACCTGCACTGGTGATAGAATGGTGTACATGCTCAATGGTGAAAGGAGAAAGTAGCTACAAAAACCCTCTGTCCATATACTCATATCAATGGAACTCTTGTTTTTCTGATTATGACATATGTTTTTATTATTTGAGATCTAGGTTTTTATTAAGGGAGATATAGAGTTGGAACACTTGAATGATGATTTGGTGACTTGGGGTCACAAATCAATCCAGTATTATAAAAGTTGAGTTTTTGCTTAAACAAATAAGTTGATTTTTTTTTTAATTCAGTTAATGTTGTTTATTTTTACTCTTAGATAATTGTTTTAAGAGGTGGGAAAAAAAAAATACTTTCTCAGTAACAACAATATACTTGATATATTATCACATAATTAGTGTAATAAGTAACAAAAAAGTACAATGCAACAATTTACTTGATATATTATTACTTAATGTTATGATTGACAAAAAAGCACAATATTAACTAAGAAGATAATAAAAATACGTTAAAAAATCACTCTTAAAGGAGCAAGTCTTACTGTGTGGACTGCATGGTATGAGTAATTTTATTGAGCTATTCTCATTCATAATCTAGTTTACCCTTTTTACTTATAAAAAGTAACATATTTTTGTTTGTAAAGGCAACTTCAATTTAACATACAGAAAAGATAATAATAAAGGTTATCTTGAAGTGAGACTTATCAATATGTTACGATAAAAGTGTTGCAAATATGAAAATGTTACCGAAAATGTGTTACATATAAATCCATGTTACCTAAATGTATTACTTATATATAAATTGTTATAAGAAAGTGTTGCATATTAATAGGTGTTACATTAAAGTGTTACATTTTATTAATTGTGTTACCTTAAAGTGTTATTTATTATAAAGTGTTATCATTAGAGCGTTACATAATGTCATTTTTGCTGTATTGTTCCCAAACATTATATGATCTTAAGGATAGACAAATTCTAGTTGGTTTCTCTATTGCTAAGAGTTGGGTTGAACAAAAGTTTTTTGTTGAGATTAAGGATGCTTTAGATTTTCAGAAGTGGTCTGTGTTATTTGCTAAATATTTAGATGTTTTTATGCCATTGGTTGAAGAATTCTATGAACACCTGCACACGAAGGACGAAGGGTCCTACTTTGCTTTTTTTAAGGATACTCCCATTAATCTATTTGAAAAGAAATTGGTTGAAATTGTCATAGTTCCAACTAAGGGACTTGATGTGTACTCAAGGGAGAATTGGCCTTCTGTCAAGGGAGTCACAGCTAAATAGATCCAGACCAGGTTGTTTAATGGTCCACCTGATCCCAAGCACGGGTACACCGTTGGCCAGTTAAAGGAGCCAATCATGAGGATATTTCATACCATAGCCTCAAAGATTGTGTTTCCTCGAGCACAAGGCCGAATGAGAGTACGATTGATGGATAGTGTTCTGATATACTGTCGCATTGAACACATTCCAGTTAACCTCCCTGCTATGATATTAGGTCACATGATCTGTTGTGTGGAGAAAGCAAACCATGTTCTGCCCTATGGAGGATGGCTAGCCTTGGTGTTTGGCCATTGGAAGATTCCTATGGTTTGGGAGTGGTTTTAGGCGTGGGTGATTTGGATTTTGTGGTTAGTGTATTACTAGCCTTCTTCTCAACTCTCTTAACTGTTTTTTATGTCGGTTTCTTAGGGCTTACTTTCTTTTCCTTCATTTCTTCAGTAACAACATCCTCCATTGGTTCAATTTCCCTTTCTTATGATTCAACTTCTTCTTCCTCAACGTCTTCTTCATCCGACATTGATTTGGACTCAGATTCCTTCTCATGTTTAGATTCTTCGACAATCTCTGTTTCTTTGGATTTTGACGTTTCAATTGGTGTAGGAGTTGATTCTTTGGTTTTTGTTGTGGATGGCTTTTTGGCAGTGGCTGATTTTGTGGATGTGGGTGTGGAAGATTTGGTAGTTTTGGCGATTAATTAATTTCAGTGTAACCGCCTTTGTGGTTGTTTTTGTGGTGGATTTTGGTGTGGGAGGTCTTATAGTAAGGGCTTTTGAAGTTGTAACCTTATTGTTCTTTCTAATCAATGGCACTTTGATGTGAATATTTATAAAGAAATCGCCACTCACAATGATAGAACCTTAGTTCGGTTCTCAGTAAAGCCAAGCACCAAGAAAATTGATCTAAGTCGAATAATTTTATAAATTGATTAAAGCTATGCACCTTCAATTCCTAAAATTATCCTCACAAGAGTATAAAGCCTAAGCACCAACTTTTTCAATGTGTTCGAAATTTTCACACTAAAAAATTTCTTCGGTTTTGTTTTGTTTTGTAGAAAACAAATAAACTTAAACAATAATGTTCATTGAATTCACTAATTTGAATTTTTACAAACTAATGTTGAGATTATTTATAGTCATAATCACCAACAAAATCCTAACTAAACTTAGCTAAAAATACACGCATAACATAGGAAAAATCACCCTAATCTAGTGACTCATCGATGACTCACAAGATAAGAATGCCATATCATCACTGCATGTCATGCAACTTGTTAAAATATCTTAACAAACTCTATCTAATCAAAAAATATCCTAACAAACTTATTCTTACCTTGCTAATCAAGATAATCAAGAAATTACAACCAGATTTACACAACAACATGATTTAACCAAATCCACCAAAAATCGTCAAAATTGACGCCACTCATGCTTGTCCAAATTTGCGCAAATTTTGTGGTTTTTATTCAAATCTTCAAGAAACCTTTCAACATTCAATCTTTTAATCAAGAAACCTTCAAGAAGTCATTTTCCATGTGTATAAGGCTGTAAATGATGATTAAGACACTTCAAGAAATGAAAGACTCAATGCCTAAAATGAGAAAACCCTATCAAGTGAGGTGGGAAAAACTTATAGGCAAAACCGTCTTATTCCCCTAATTCCACCATTCTTTTCTTTGCTTCAATGATCAAGTATTTTTGTGTGTCAACATACACACCCATGATGATGTCTTAGAAGATCCCAAAAGCCTTGAATCTCCATATGCCATTATTTCTCCCATACTTGTATCATCTTTAGAAGCCATTAACAAACCTTCAAAGTTATCACCTTGTTTCGTATCATCCTCCTCTTCTTCAAAAGAGTTTGTCCTCAAATCTTGAAGTTGATCATCAAGAACATAAGGAGACAAATCACCAATGTTGAACGTGGCATGTACACCATATTCACCTGGCAATTCGAGTTTATATGCATTGTCCCCGATCTTGCTCACGATTTTAAATGGTCCATCACACCTAAGCATTAGCTTGTTTTTCCTTTGATTAGGAAATCTTTCCTTCCTTAGATGTAACCATACCAAATCTCCTTCCTTGTATGTGTATTTGATTTTATGATTGTTAGCTCTTGTCTTGTAGATATCATTCACATGTGCAATCATTGCTCTAACCTGTGCATGTAACTTCTGCATATATTCAATTTTAGCTAAAGCATCTTTATAAACTAGCTCACCTTTGGGAATAGCCACGAAATCAATAGGTAGCTTGGGATTGACTCCATAAACAACTTCAAAAGGTGAATGCGTAGTTGCATATTTAGGTGAACGGTTATAAGCAAACTCTGCATGAGCTAATTTCAAGTCCCAATCCTTTTGTGTCTTGCTTACCAAACCACGAAGTAGAACGCCTAGGGTTCTGTTTGTGACTTCAGTTTGACCATCTGTTTGTGGATGATAAGAAGTACTGAAGAGTAATTTCGTGCCTATCGAACGCCACAATGATTTCAAAAATAACTCATGAATTTCGTGTCCTTTTCACTTACAATTGTTATCGGAACTCCATGTAACCTAACAATGTCTCGAAAATACAATTCTGCAACATTGACAACATCATCAGTCTTGTGGCAAGGCATGAAGTGAGCCATCTTCGAAAACCTGTGAACCACAACCATTATAGCATCCTTTTGCCTTGCAGTTCTAGGAAAACCAACTATAAAATCCATAGAAATATAATCCCAAGGGGCTTCTGGCACTGGTAATGGTGTGTAGAATCCCTACTGGAAGGATGCCTTGGCTTTTTGACAAACAACACAATGTGATATTACTGCTTCAACATCAGCAATCATTCTAGGCCAATAGAAATTCTCTTGCAACATTGTCAATGTTTTTGTGATACCAAAATGACCTGCAATTCCACCCCCATGCGCTTCTCTGACGAGCAATTCACGAATACTGCACTTAGGGATGCAAAATAGATTCCTTTTGAATAAGAATCCATCATGTAGCACATAAGATCCCATTGAATTCTTCGTAATTTGTGAATAAATAGGACCAAAATCTTTATTTTGCTCGTAATATTGTGTAATCAACTCTAAACCAAGCAATTTGAAATTAAGAACACCAATTAAAGCATACCTCGTTGATAAAGCATCAACAACCACATTAGATTTGCCTTCTTTGTACTTTGATGAAAAGTGAAAAGACTGCAAAAATTCAACCCACTTAGCATGCCTTGGATTGAGTTTATGTTGGCCATTGATATGCTTCAGAGCCTCATGACCAGAATGCAATACAAAGTGACTTGGATGCAGATAATGACTCCAATGATCCAATGCTCGAACAATAGCATAGAATTCCTTGTCATAGATAGAGTAATTCAACCTTGCTCGATTCAATTTCTCACTGAAATAAGCTATAGGCCGCTTACCTTGAACCAACACTACACCAATCCCCACGCCACTTGCATTTGTCTCAACTTCAAAAGATTTCGAAAAGTCTGGCAAAGATAAGATAGGAGCTTGACAAAGCTATTTCTTCACCAATTTGAATTCCTTTTGCGCATCTTTAGTCCATTCAAACTTCTGTTTGCTCTTTTTATACACTCGGTCATAGGTGCTACTACAGAGGAGAAATTCTTCACAAATCTTCTATATAAAGAAGCTAAACTATGAAAAGCACGCACCTCAGTCATAGGTTTCGGAACTGTCCATGATTTAATAGCTTATACTTTCGAAGGATCAATTGAAACACCATCCTTAGAAACAATGTACCCTAAGAGCGTCACACTTGAGACCATGAATGGACACTTTTCGAGCTTAGCATACAAATTCTTCTTTCTAAGAGTTTCGAACACTTCTCTTAGATGCTGTAGATGATCTTCCACACTTGCACTATACACCAGTATATCATCCGAATAGACAACCACAAACTTTCCAATGAAAGTTTTCAAAACTTCATTCATCAATCTCATAAAAGTACTATGGGCGTTAGTAAGACCAAAAGGCATAACTAACCATTCATAGAGTCCTAGTTTAGTTTTGAATCCTGTTTTCCATTCATCACCCTCTTTCATTTGAATTTGATGGTAACCACTCCTCAAATCAATCTTGGTAAACACTTGTGAGCCAAACAATTCATCCAATAAGTCATCTAATCGAGGAATAGGAAACCTGTATTTGATGGTGATGTTATTTACAGCTCTAGAATCAATGCACATCCCCTATGATCCATCCTTTTGAGTAACAATCAATGTTCGTACTGCACATGGACTCAAGCTCTCCCTGACATACCCTCTTGCCATCAACTCCTCAATATGTCGTTGAATTTCTTTAGTTTCTTCTGGATTGCACCTGTAAGCTGGTTTATTAGGAATCTGAGCTCCGGGAACCAAATTAATTTGATGTTCAATTCCTCTAATGGGCGGCAATCCTGGTGGCAATTCATGAGGAAATATGTCTTGAAATTCATGCAACAAGGGGCGCAACTCATGAGGAATGCTCGTTGCTTTCTCTTGCACTTCCTTAGCCATTAGCACATAGAACTTCTCACAATTCTTTACCTCTTGCACCATGCCTTTCTCATCAATCAACAAAACACCATTTTTATTGCTCACATCTTTCAAAAGTTTCGAACTTTCCAAAGTTTTCAGCGCAATTGGTTTTCCTTGTGCCTGTTTTCTAATGATGTATATGTTTGTTCTACCATCAAACTGTACGAATCTATCATATTGGCACGGTCTTACATGAAATATATGGCACGCATCCATAGGACATACATCACAAAGCCCTTAATCATCGAAATTTCTAATCTTAAAACTAACCAGAGCCTGTTTATTCACCTTGACGTCACTTGTGTTATTGAGCCAATGTAACTTGTATGGTTGAGGATGTTCAGTGGTAGGAATCTCCAATTTGTTGATCAATACTGTAGAGACTACATTAGTGCAACTACCTGAATCAATTATTAGATCACACAATCTTCCTAGAACGTTGCACCTGGTGATGAAAATCTTATCCCTCTGATTCTCTGTAGGTGGCGCAACTTTAGATTGCAAAACCCTTCGGAGAACTAAACTCTGGCCATTCACCTCAGGAGTAATTTCCTCAATCTCCTCTTCCTGAGTATCATAATTCACGCCATCTTCCTGTTGTTGACGTTCATTCTCCTCTTCTTCAAAGTTTTCATCATTTGCCCAATTTCGAGTAGTATGAACCCTTGAATGAGGACAATCCTTCTGGATATGGCCTTGACCTTTGCACTTGAAGCATGTGCGTTGATCAGGGTGTAGAGGCTTAGTAGTAGAGCCCTTATCCTTAATATACAGAGGAGTCTTTTAAGTGGAATTGAAATTTTGTTTAACTGAAACAATAGCACCTTCCTTCTTCACAAAGGGTTTCGAAAAATTAGATGGTTTTTTCGAAATTGCTTCTCAACCCTAGATGCAACCTTGCAAACTTCATCAAAAGTCCAGTAAGACTGTAATTCCACCTTTACTCTTATTCTTTCATCTAAGCCAGCAACATAACGAGCAACTTGATGATCCGCCTTTTCTTCTAGATCACAGATGGTGATCAAGTTGAGGAATTCAGAGGTATATTCTTCAACTGATTTTCGATCTTGCCTTAAAGTATGCATCTTTATAAAGTTGCCTTGCTCGTAGTCCTGAGGAACAAAATGTCTCCTCATCTCCTTCTTCAGTTCCATCCAAGTGGATACCTTAGACTTCCCGTCCTTCTTTCCTTTCTTTTACATACCTTTAATCCATAAAGTAGCCAAGCCAGTCAACTTCAATTCTGCAATCTTGTATGATTTTCGATCATCATACTCTTTATACTTATAAATTCGTTCAATCCTTCTTAGCCAATCCAAGAACTTTTCAGGATCCAAACTTCCACAGAATTCAGGAATATCCAGTTTAAGATTGCGATCATCATCCTTAGGCTTCTCCTTCTTTCTGCGCCTATTCATATAGGTTCTTCATTACTAGAACTTGATGAGTATTGTTTCCTTGGTTTTCGTGCACTCCTTGAGCTTGCTTTCTCATCATCAGAACTAGAATCCGTCTCCCTTTTACTTACACCCGTGGATAACTATTTGTAATTTATGTAATTCTAAAATGGTATGATGTTAAATACTAGAATTTTTTTTTTTTAAATAACATGTCATGATACTCAAACGGTTTGGAATCTTAAAAGAATTTTAATGTACGTACTAAAAGTGCCACTTTATATTTAGTTATGGCTCTTTGCATGATTGCATCAATAACTATTAGTAGAAATTTTCAAAATTATTATTTGTCATAAATTCATGAAACTGGATAGCTTATCTGGATAAGAAACGGACACTATCATTTTATTTTGTGCATGGACTAATAAGCAGAGAATATGGTCCTAATTCTATGTTCGGTGATTTTAATTTTTCGGCAAAATCTTTCATGGTGGCCTCAAACATAGCTTTTAATTCTTCTATGTCCTCGCGCAATTCTTCAGTAGTAATCTTAGGAGTATTTACTTCATCAGCTGATATTATTACCTTTTTTTCAACAATGAATTAATACCAATAACCTTGAGGATTAATGTCCTCTCAACGAGAGCACCAAAAGTTGGTGTGAATATTGATAAAGAAAGCGCCACTCACAATGATAGAACCTCAGTTCGGTTTTCTCTAAAGCCAAGCACCAAGAAAATCGATCTAAGTCGAATAATTTTATGAATTGATTAAAACTATGCACCTCAATTCCTAAAATTATCCTCACAAGAGTCTAAAGCCTAAGCACCAACTCTTTCAAAGTGTTCGAAATTTTCACATTCGAAAATTTCTTCGGTTTTGTTTTGTAGAAAACAAATAAACTTAAACAATAATGTTTATTGAATTCACTAATCTGAATTTTTACAAACTAATGTTGAGATTATTTATAGTCGTAAACACCAACAAAATCCTAACTAAACTTAGCTAAAAATACACGCATAACATAGGAAAAATCACCTTAATCAAGTGACTCATTGATGACTCACAAGATAAGAATGCCACAGCATCATTGCATGTCATGCAACTTGCTAAAATATCCTAAGAAACTCTATCTAATCAAAAAATATCCTAACAAACTTATTCTTACCTTGCTAATCAAGATAATCAATAAATTACAACCAGATTTACACAACAACATGATTTACCCAAATCGACCAAAAATCGTTAAAATTGACACAACTCATGCTCGTCCAAATTTGCGCAAATTTTGTGGTTTTTCTTCAAATCTTAAAGAAGCCTTTCAACATTCAATCTTTTAAACAAGAAACCTTCAAGAAGTCATTTTCCATGTGTATAAGGCTGCAAATGATGATTAAGACACTTCAAGAAAAAAAAGACTCAATGCCTAAAATGAGAAAACCCTATCAAGTGCGGTGGGAAAAACTCATAGGCAAAACCATGTTATTCGCCTAATTCCACCATTCTTTCCTTTGCTTCAATGATCAAGTATTTTTGTGTGTCACCATACACACCCATGATGATGTCTTAGAAGATCCCAAAAGCCTTGAATCTCCATAAGCCATTATTTCTCCCATAGTTGTATCATCTTTAGAAGCCATTATCAAACCTTCGAAGTTATCACCTTGTTTCGTATCACACTTCTTCTTCTTCGTTTACTTCCTTTTCCATCACATCTTATATTATAGACTGAATGACCTTGTCAACCATCCTTTTTGTTTTCTTCGTTTCAATTTCAGGAGATTCAGTAACTTCTTTCTCAACCAACCGTGTGCTTCTTCTTTTCGACATGATGAGACTGAATATCAACTCTACTTTGAACAAAATTAAACTTTGAACAATGTGAGTGAGAGAAAGAAGAAGAATTTAGACGAAGTAGGTTTTTGTGTGAGAGAAAATAATCGAGAGAATATATAGAGAGAAAGAAAAATAAGGAAATGAAATGAAGAAGGAAAGTATGACCAGAAGCCTATATTTATAAAAGAATTGAATCAAAACGGTTATCTTCAGAATAATGAATTTTTGAAAATAATCTGACTGAAAAAATAATAACCGCCTCATGGATCTGGTTCCTTAATTGTTTGCATCTGGTCTGTCCCAACTTACTTTTTACAAGATTTTGCTTATGTACTTGAGTACTAAATTGATTAGCTCAGCATAGCATAAGAACATTCTGAGACCTAAAAAGCATAAAGAAAAACAAAACAAAAAAATATGTACATATTGACATCATTTGACTAGCCAAAGGGACAAGTCATGACATAAGAGCTCATTGTCTAATTTTAATCATACCCAACAAGGTACGAAGCTTATTGAACATTTCTCTGCTTAAAGGTTTTGTAAAGATGTCACCTAGTTGATCTTCTAACTAGCAAAACTCCAATTCTACATTACCTTTTCCATCATTATCCCTTAGAAAATGATGCCTAATCTCAATATGCTTGGTTTTAGAATGTTGGACAGGATTTTTCGAAATATTGATTGCACTTGTGTTATCACATAAGATGGGAACAATTTTGAAATAGATCCCAAAATCCTTTAGTTGTGACTTTATCCACAAGAACTGAGCACAACGTAAAGCTGCTGCAATGCACTCAGACTATGCTGTGGATAAGGCCACATGATTTTGTTTCTTAGATTCCCATGAATAAGATAGGAACCTATGAAGTAAGCCATTCCTGAAGTACTCTTCCTGTCCACAATAAATCCAGAAAAGTCAGCATCTGTGTATCCTATAAGATTCATACTGCTACCTTTTGGATACCACAAACATAGATCGTCAGTACCATTTAGATACCTTATAATTCTCTTAACAACCTTTAGGTGAGATTCTTTAGGGTTGTTTTGAAATCTTGCACACAACCCTACTGAAAACACTATATTTGGCCTACTGGCTGTTAAGTAGAGCAATGAGCCAATCATACCTCTATACAACTTACCCTTAACACCCTTTTCCTTCTCATCAAGACTTAATTTTATAGAAGTTGGAATAGGTGTTTCATAGGATTTGTTGTCTTGCAAGCCATATCTTTTTAGCAATTCCTTGAGGTATTTCTGCTGATGAATCATAATTCCATCCATGGTTTTCTTGATTTGAAGTCCTAGAAAGAATCCAAGTTCTCCCATCATGCTCATTTCAAATTCACTTTTCATCAAATCTGCAAACTCATTACACAAATCACGATTAGTAGCTCCAAACAAAATATCATATACATATATCTGGACCACTAGCAGATCAGTTCCCTTTTCCTTCAAGAATAGTGTCTTGTCAACTGAACCTCTCTTATATCCATTTTCTAAAATAAAACTGGAAAGGCTCTCATGCCAAGCTCTGGGAGCTTTTTTGAGACCATAAAGAGCTTTGTCAAGTTTAAAAACATGGTTTGGCAAGTCACTATCGTCAAATCTAGAGGGCTGTTCCATATATACATCTTCTTTTAAATAACCATTCAGAAAGGTTGTCTTGACAACCATTTGAAAGAGTTTGAAGTTCATATGAGCTGCAAAATCAATTAAAATCCTGATTTCCTCAAGCTTGGCTACTGGAACAAAGGTTTCATCATAATCAATTCCTTCCTGTTGATTAAACCCTTGGACCACTAGTCTGGCCTTGTTCCTGACTATAATACCTACATCATCCAGTTTGTTCCTGAACACCGATTTAGTTCCAATAACAGACATGTTTTCCTTCCTGGTTCAAGATGCCATACTTGATTTCTCTCAAACTGATTGAGTTCATCTTGCATGGCCAGAACCCTATCTGGATCCATTAAAGAAGTCTTATAATCAGTTGGTTCAACATTTGAAAGAAAGGAATAGAAAGCACAAAAAGTTTGTAGAGAGGAATTCCTTGTTTGCACCCCTTTGTTAATATCACTAATGATAAGATCAAAGGGATGAGCAGACTTGTACTTGAAAGATTTTTTCATATCAAGATTTGCATTGGTACCTTCTGATGTTGAACTGGTTCCTATACTAGTTCCCCCTGTTTCATTATTACTTTGAACAGGTGAACCTGGTTCCATAGTGGTCTCAGCTGCATTGTATTCATGTGGTTAAGTCACTATTTCCTTCTCTTACTTCATGAGCTTCTTGAGTTTGTGCTTGACCAGACTCTTCCTCTCTAGGAGAGTTGTGTGGTGAGTCTAGTTCAGCACCTTCTACTTCTTTTGCTCTTGTAAAGTTTAACATGCCAATTTCGAATTCATCATCATCAACCTGCACATGCTTGCTTAACATATTAGTTTTATCAAACAAAACATGGATACTCTCTTCAACACACAAGGTTCTTTTGTTGAAAACCTTTTATGCCTTGCTGTGTGAAGAGTATCCAATGAAAACAGCCTCATCACTTATGGGATCAAATTTATCCAAACTTGATTTACCATTATTGTGTACAATGCACTTGCACCAAAAAAATGCGGAAGTGTGTAATGTTTGATTATCTTCCCTAAGGAGCTCATAAGGTGTTTTCTTTAGTAAGGGTCTCAGCATTACCCTATTTAAAATAAAGCAAGCAATACCCACAGCTTCAATCAAGAAGTTTCGAGGTAGACCACTCTCTAGAAGCATTGTTCTTGCCATTTCTTCTAAAGTTTGGTTTTTCCTTTCAACAACTCCATTTTTTTGTGGATTAGGGGCTGAGAAATTATGAGATACACCATGATCATTACAGTAGGTAATGAAGCTGACATTGTTAAATTCGAAACCATGATCACACCGGATAAAGACCAGTTGATGATTGATCTTGTTTTGGACCTGTTTTATCAAAATTTCAAATTCTTCAAAGGTTTCATTTTTCAACTTTAGAAATACTGTCGAAGTATAACGAGAGTAATCATCAACTAACACAAACACATAACTATGACCATTTCGACCTTGTACACGCATGGGTCCACACAAATCCATGTGCACAATTTTGAATGGTCTAGTAGTGCTTACAAACTTCTTTGGCTGAAAAGAGGACTTGGCATGCTTAAATTTGGCACATTCATGACAAATATGTTCTGCAACAAAGTTATTGTTAGGTAATCCTGTAACTAAGTCCTGAGATCGCAGTTTATTCAGTAGGGAAAAACTTACATGTCCAAGTCACTTGTGCCACAGCCACTAATGATCCTCCATAACATTGGGACAAGTGGCACTGGTCTTAAGAATCTGACTCAAAAATGTTATGTAAACATTATTGTGTTGGAACCCCTTACAGACCAGTTCCCTTGTTTCAGTGTTAACTATGTGACAGGGATTTATTTCAAATTCAACATGGTTTCCTTTGTCACATAGCTGAGTTATGCTCTAAGTGATTCTTTAAACTTTTGCTTGAATCCATTTGAACCGACAAGTGATCTTCAAATTTCTCTTTGGTATAAGTGCATCAGAAATAATAGTTGGACATATTAATCTTTATCTCACTTGATATCTCTTTCTTAAAGTTATATCAATCATACCCTTTCAAATCATGCCTTCTTCCGGAGGCCTATAGTAGAAATTGGTAATCAATTTCGACCAAACAATTTAGTCAAAATTTGGTGGCAACACATGAGATCATCATCAATATGATTTGCAATCTTATTTGAATTATAATATAACACATGTAATTAGTCACAAATGTTATGTAACACCCTGGAGTTTCCTAACTTCCTACTTCTCATTTTTCCGGAAAACATATTATATTTATGAAGGATTATATCTATTAAAACTTTTAAATATGGAAAAATCAAAGTATGACCGCCACCGTGATAACGACAAAGACATTTATCAAAGTACTACATCGGAAGTCTTAAAACCAAAACAATTTAGAACTAACTTCAAAACTGTTGACTCATGAATTGAGAGTAAAGTTTTGATGATGACTAACACAAACAAGCTTAACTAATATATACTTTGAGTTCCTATGAGATTTCATAGGTTCAAAGTGTAAGGAACTTGGAGCAATATTGAAGGAACGTAACAAGCTAAACAACCAAGTTCATGGAGAATTTCCTAGGCAGAATATTGCAAAGGAACACAGAAGAAAGAAAAGAAGTTCCTTGGTTACACAGTTATGTAGGAACAAGCTGCGAGAATAGATCTGTTCCTACAGGAACAGGCGAACAAAGTCAAGACATCCACATGAAGTGTCTTGGTAAAGAGAAGAGAATTTCCAAGAAGATTATAAGCATAATCTTCTAGGAACTTAGTAATTACATTGGAGTCTCAAATCAGATTGGAACATCAAACCTAAAAGCAAGTTACGAATCTATCCTACGAAGTGGTCTAGGTTAATTTATTGGGCTGATTTTGCTGAAGAATAAAAATGGCATCTAGGGTTTTTAACAAGTCAAGAAATGTTGTTAAGCATCCTAGATTGTAGGAATAAAGTCATGGG
>PYUH01000097.1:480526-508958 GCA_016808085.1 Suaeda aralocaspica
AACCTTAGAAGACATGGCAAGAACAATGCTCATAGCAAGTGGACTTCCAAGGAACTTCTGGGCAGAAGCAGTGAATACAACATGTTATATAATAAATAGTCATGATTAGACCCATCACTAATAAAACTCCCTTTGAATTATTTAGAGGACGACAACCTAATGTATCTCACCTTAGAACATTTGGGTGTAAGTGTTTTGTTCATAATAATGATAAAAGGAACTTAGGGAAATTTGAAGAAAGAAGTGATGAAGCTGTGTTCCTAGGGTATGCCTCTAATAGTAAGGCCTATAGAGTTTACAACAAGAGAACATTAAGTGTCGAGGAAAGTGTACATATTATTTTTGATGAAACTAACTATATGTAAATAGTGTAGATACTAACATTTTGCAGGAACATGAGGACTTTGAAATAGGGCTGGTTAGAAGAGATCCAGATGAAGAAAACTTAACATCCAACAAGGAACAAGCAAGAGTTCCTGAAGATCAGTTCCACACTGAAGGACAGAACGAGGCAGTTCCTGAAGGAACAGTGAATGAAGTCCCACACAACATTGAACATGAAGAAAACATCACTGATCCAGAAGAAGTTCCTAGAGAAACTGGAGAGACAGTAGTTCCCATCAGAGACTTCCAGCCAAAACCTTGGAAACACCAAAAGTCTCATCCAATGGATCTAATTATTGGTGATATTACGAAGGGAACTCAGACCAGATCTCAAGTAAGGAACTTCTGTGCCTTTAATGCATTCTTGTCCATCATGGAACCTCGCAATCATATAGAAGCACTTGAGGATGTTGATTGGATCCAAGCAATGCAAGATGAGCTGAATCAATTTGAAAGAAACAAGGTGTGGCACCTTGTGACTCAACCGGAACACCAAAAGGTAATTGGACTAAAATGGGTGTTCAGGAACAAGCTAGATGAATACGGCACTATCATTAGGAACAAGGCCAGATTAGTAGTTAAAGGTTACAATCAACAAGAAGGAATTGATTTTGAAGAAACTTTTGCTCCAGTTGCCAGGTTAGAAGCTATTAGAATCCTAATTGCTATTGCTTCTTTTATGGGTTTCAAATTATATCAAATGGATGTTAAATGTGCTTTCTTAAATGGTTTTCTTAATGAAGATGTTTTTGTGGAACAACCTCCTGGTTTTGAAAATCCTAAATTTCCAAATCATGTCTATAAGCTTGATAAGGCTCTTTATGGGTTGAAGCAAGCTCCTAGAGCGTGGTATGAGAGGTTGTCAAAGTTTCTTTTGGAAAATGGTCTTAAAAGAGGAAAAGTTGATAAAACTTTGTTTATAAAATCCAAAGGAACTGATTTTCTCATTGTTCAGGTTTATGTTGATGATATAATATTTGGTGCTACTAACGAATCCTTGTGTCAAGAATTTGCTAATTTTATGAGCAGGGAATTTGAAATGAGCTTAATGGGTGAGTTAAATTTCTTTCTCGGCTTGCAAATCAAACAAACTGAAAAAGGAACTTACATTCACCAACAGAAATACATAAAGGAACTTCTCAAGAAATATGGCATGGGAACATCAAAAACAAACCATACTCCTATGGGAACAAACTCCAGATTGGATGAGGATCCCAGTGAAACAAGTGTGGATCAAAAATTATATAGAGGCATGATAGGTTCCTTATTGTACCTAACTGCTAGTAGACCAGATATTGCTTACAGTGTTGGTGTTTGTGCTAGGTTCCAAGCAAATCCAAAGGAATCACACTTAACTGCTGTAAAGAGGATATTGAGATATTTGAAAGGAACTGATGACCTATCCTTATACTATCCTCACTGTGACACATTTGAGTTAACAGGATTTGCAGATGCAGATTACGTAGGTGACTTGGTAAATAGAAAAAGCACATCAGGTATGGTTCAGTTCCTTGGAACATGTTTAGTTTCTTGGAGTTCCAAGAAGCAAAACACAGTTGCTTTATCCACTGCTGAAGCAGAATATGTAGCTGCCGCTGCATGTTGTTCCCAAGTGCTTTGGATAAAACAACAACTAAGGGATTTTGGTATTATCAATGATTGCATTCCTATTTTCTGTGATAATACTAGTGCTATATGTATTTCTAAAGATCCAGTTCACCAACCTCATAAAACTTCATTAATCAGCAGAAAACACTTTTAGAATCTCATACCAACATCAACCTCTAATCTATGCTTTAAAATCATTTTCATAAAGTACAACACTGTTATAATATTTTACTCTTAACTTTCTGATGATAAAATTGGAATAACAATCGTCTAACAAATTTTAAAACCTTTACAAATCCATTAAAACTCATAAAATCCTCACAAATCATACTACAAACAATTCATGTCATAATATAGTAGTTTAAATCATTAAAAACCAGAAAACCATGAATTTCATAAACCCTCATTTAAAAGTTCATGATCAGCTTTATAGATTCACTTTAACATAATCATAACTTTATTTAAAACATGATTAGAATCATAAAAACATGATTCAACATAATTATAAAACATAAATTTCATACACGATTGAATCAAAAGAAAAGAAAAAAAAAAGTTTTTTTTTTATAGAGTTCAATACCAACGGGGGGGGGGGGGGGGCAGGCGGGAGGTGGCCGGATGTCGGCTGACGGCAACGTGACGGAGGGAGAGGCCGGCGTCGGCGAGGAGCGACGAAGGGGGACCGGCAAACGACAGAGGGACGACAACGAGAAGGGCGCGAAGATGAAGGGTCGAGTTTTTTTTTAACTCTGTTTTTTTTTTTTTTTGAATCCTAAACCATAGTTGCAAAATTAAATCTGAAATTTTGGTTTTGTAAGGGGTATTAATGCCCCAAAGTAGGATTGGTACAATTACAGAGATCCCTTAAGACTTGAAATTCTTGTGCCCTTGTTTTAAAAACAATTAAGAAGAACTCTAAAAATTCTATTTTTTAAAAATTTCCAAATATTAATAAAACTTTTAAAACAAAACATGAAATAGTACTTATTAAAAATAAAATAATTTCTTGAATTAAAAGTATTTAAATTCCTTCTTTAATCTTTTTATTGAACTTAATATCTCAATAAAATACTAAAATCATACCTATAAAATACGTGAAAAAGGGGGTATTACACTTGTATCTCAAATTCTCTTTATCTTCATAACCTATCTGACTCAAGGTAAAGTGATGTGAATAAACATCTCGTGGTGGGCGGATTAACCCCAACGAGTCCGAGCGGCTCAGTTCTCGTTGCGCGCGTTTGTTATTCAGATATTTCTTGCATCCGATGGATTGCCCTCATTGCATTAAGGATCTCTCTGGCATCTTTTCTTGAAGTTCTCTTAACCTCGAGATATTCTCTTGCATCATGAGCTGATGATTCTTAATTTCAATGACTTCTCGCATAGACCTTGTCATGCTTGCTTTTGTTTGTCCTTCACCACCTTCCGTTAGGATTAAACTTGGGTGGTTGGAACTTCTGACGGTATCCATGGGTTTCAATGAGTGCTTCCCTTCTGTCTCTTCTCAACTTTCTAGTGGAAAGTCCATCTCTTCACATTGATCATCAGCGGGTCCTCTTTCTTTAAGCTTTCTCGTGGGGATCAACCTCCTCACGGGTTCTCTTGGAGGAATGCCTCTAGAGCGCCTTAAAGGTTCGTTAAAGACCTTCCAAGATACCTGAGTTACCATAGTCACAGGTTGATGCTCCAACGCTTCCTCAGGGAGAAACCAGATCTGTCCAATTTCATAGTTTTCGGTTGATCAAGGTTTTGTATATCTTTAGTGGGAGTGAACCACTATATCCTCTGGTGCCCTCCTAGACGGCACCAAAATGATGTAGAATGAGCTCCTGGCATGGTTCTTCAATTGAAAAATGGGATTTTTTGGCACGAGAGCTCTGTGAGGACTACACGTCAGATGGATAGATGTGGCTTGTTCTCTCATTCCAACACGATTCTTCAAGACCTGAAACAGGGAACCTAAATATTGATGGGTTTTTTCTCTTCCGAGGCTAATAAGTGTTTGTTGGAAGATAAGAGTAATAAGTAAAAATTAGCACACAAAACTTAATCTAAAGAGAGTATTTAGAGAGAGAATCTAAGTTATATAAGGATTGAAATGCCCCCAAATGTTGAGATCATGGGGTACCTTTAGCTATGTGGCTAGAGAATTAGAATGTGGACATTTCTCGTCGGTTGTGATTGGCAGCATTCCTTTGACCTCACAGGCTCCTTTATTTGGGCTTGGAGGCTCAAAGACTTCACATTTCCACAATGTTGACGAATTGAGTGTGACAAGTGTCGCTCACAAAATTCATTCTTCATTTGTTTGAGTTAACACTTGGTCAATCAAAGGGGACCACGTGTTTCAGGTGTCCCCACTTTAGTGGTCCACTCATCCAGTTGCCATGCCAACACCGTACTGTTTCAGTTCAAAGCGATGGTACATGGTCCCAATCAGTTGTGACACGTGGCTCAACCTTCGGTTACCCCATCAGCCCGTGTTTGTTGATTGCAATTGGAAGACTCCTTATTGACCTTTTTACAATTTAATTTGTAGTCATTGTGCACCTACGTCGTATCGATTGGTCCAATGGAATCCCAGTAATGAAAAAATTAGTATCGGATCAGTTTGCTAAGAATTTTTTTCCATTTCTAAACTTTTTGTAAATCATTCCTTTTATATGAATCATAAATGTTTATTAATGGAAAGAGTTTAACATCGATTTAAAGGAGTTCAACAATTTCATCATAAATCCTCTTGGACAGGTTGAAATCGGAATTTTTAATTTGTACCGTGGCGTACTGACAAACAAACTTCTTTCATGTCAAGGTGAAATAACCGGTCACTCTAAAGTCGGATTTATTGTGGGATACGTCAAGTACTTCGGATCGAATTTCTTAATTTTTACAAATTCCAAACCGCCATCATTATAACCTATCGACGTTCACACTACGATTAGAATCAATACTACAAATCAACCACCATTATATAAAAGAATGGTCCATGTACATCTACGCATGACTGTATTCAATGGAATTTTCAGGAGTTGCAAACGATACAAAATAACCTAATCCAAACTCACAATAATTATGCACTTCGTTCTCACTGTGTCAGCTATTTTAGGTTATATGGGTTTTGGGTATGTCATTCTCGACAACCATTCACCTTACGGAGAATAAGTATGAATAAGTGCGGCCTTGTACTGACTAAAAGTAACAATTTAAATTAATTGATGACAAGGCCAAAAAATTAAACCTAAAAAGACAATATGTCATTATACAAAAAAGTTAGGATAAGGCCGGCCAGAAAGCAACCTAATTTGAAAGGACCAAAAATACAACCTCTGACCCTCAAAAAATTTTAACAAGGCCCACCACAAATAAAAAATAAGATATGCCAATTGACTCTAAACAAACGGGTTTTATGAGGACCCAAGGCATAACAAATGGGAAGGGCCCAAAATAAATATATATTGGATACCAAACTCTTACCTCCTCATCGTTGTTTTTTTTTTTTTTTTGTTTTTGTTTTTGTGCAGTTCATTTGCAAAACGTCACTTCTCATATTAACCACCTATATTCTTAAAACTGACCCCTAATTTCCAACGATAATTTGCTATTGCCAAACATCCAGTTCCAGACCATTGTATGGGAAACATTATTACTTTAAAACGCTACTACGTTATAAAGATCTAATAGTGGAGTTGCATTATACATTAATACCATGTATGTAACTTTTCATATGGTGATAGTTATTCTCATGTAACATGAAGTATGACTTTATTACATCCTTGTAACTCCTTATGTGATAATTCTCATTCTGTTGGTGTGAACTTTCAATATCATAGAAGTTACATGTAGATGTTGATTATTTGTATGTTATACATAGTGGAAAAAGATATATAATTGAGAGTACATATATTCTACATCCATGCATTCTTCCTACATTTTCATAAACGTTATCGCCACGATAGTTCTACCTAATTGAATTAGGGTTTAAATAAACCAAACTTAACTTATTTGATGCCTGTTTTCGGTGACTTCAAAAATCAAGTTATATTTTCAGATCACTATCAACTCATATTATATAGTATAAAAGGAAGCAATCTACTATAAGAAAGTATTACGATTGTCATTACAGGATACTTGTAAGTATTCAATTTAAAAACAATTTGTATACTCTACCAGAGTGATGCCATTTATTCTTATAAGTAGTGAGTATATAATCATATTGTGCATCCACATTTCTATCAGAGGAGAAAGGAAGATAAATAGAGATTGTATTATGTTCTTTGTCTATTGTAATTGTCTATAATGAAACTATGTGTCATTCCTAGCTACTAGGTTTATAACGTGTAAAATAGTCTAGTTAGTTACAGTATTAGTGATTTGAAAGTTTAAATGTGATACCAATTCTAGTAACGTTCTGTGTTCCTTAACAATATTACGATTTATCGGATATTCTAATTACAAAGATCAAAAAGAGTAATGGCTACAGACAATTTTTTGAATATTGAACCGGCGTTGTGGTGGCTACCGTTTTCCCCACACCGCCAAAAAGTTGATGGAGACGACGTTGTCTTAAGAGAACTTGGCTTTCTAAGGTCACTGGGCGAGCAGAGGTTCCACGCCTTGTGCACTGCACAAAGAATAAATCCTTATTGGATTATCCCCTTCCGATGCTAAAGTAGTAACTATCTGAGAATGTGAGAGAGAGAGATTTGAGCACAATAAATGCTTGTATAATGTGTATTTGTCCCTTTGTTTCAAGTTTTTCATGGGTATTACTATAGTGAGAATCATGCTATTAGTTCCTTTGCTAAAGTAGAAGTACTATTCTCCTCTTCCTTATTAGGTGGAGAGGGAGAGAGGATAACCGGAGTGTTATGGGTGTTCTCTCTCCCATTTGGCTTTCTGCTTATAATAGTGTTAATAAGAGACACGTGTCATTAATCCTTTGCCCCATATATTGTCACATGGATAAGTTTAAGCTGTTTTTTCATTTGAACCGTTGATGAGTGTCTAACAATTGCCCCTCATCAACCGTTGAATTGGAATTGATGGTACCAGCTAATAATGAAACGATTTGTGATTATAACATATTATGAAGAGCTCAAATTGAGTACAGAACGTTTTCGACGGAAGAAAAAAAGGGACGTACTGTGTTGTACTTTCTTTTAGAGTGGTCAGGGATACCCTGCTTTTCGCTCACAGGGAAAAGCCCCTTTCTGCCCTTTCTTAACTGTCTATAAATACGACCCCTGTTAATTCTCACCTTATTCATTCTTATTCATACAATCTTTCAATTGTTCTCGATGAAAAAAGCGAGTTTCTTCAGCTTTTTGGTGAGTGAGTAGGAGTGAGTTTTGGCTACTTTTCCGCGTTGAAAGTAACTTAGTTTAATTAGTTCCCATCTTGCCAGTAATCCTGTCGACGAATTTCCTTCAAGTATTTCTCAAGCTATTAATCCTTCTCCATCTATTTGTGTATTTAGTCCTCCTTTCTGTTTTATGGCTTTGTTTCTCCTCTAATGGGGTATAATCTTCATCCCCTGATCAAAGAAGGGTTTTGCGGATGAGGAACCCTATTTCACGGGGGTCTAGGGCCGAGAGCCCTTGGTTCATTCGCCCCCCTCCTCATCTCCTGATAGCTTGCCACCCTCTAACTTGCAGAATCTCACACCATTTATCTCTTGTGTGCAGTATTCTATGGTTAGCCACCACCTCCCCCTCAAAACTTTTGTCTTGCAAAGAAGAGTTCGCACAATGGTGGTTTCCTCTTCTCTTGGAAAAGCGTGTTCCCCAAGGCGAGATCCTTAGAGGACATGAGGTGTTTTTCGCGCTATCCTGGCGAGGTCCAGGGAAAGTGGCGAGCAGCAAGCCGGGGCGGTCCAATCTTGCTTCCATTAGACCGATCCAAGTGGCCTCCTTGTCAGTAATTCTTGGGTCAAAAATTAGGGAGGAGGTGGTGCTTTCTCAAAATCCCTATGCTTCCTTGAAAATGTTAGAATGATTAACCCTTTGCGAGGTGCACCATTACCCAAGTACAGGCCCAACGCATTTGGGTGGTGTTTATAAGGACGCCCTTTTACTTGGGACTTAGGTTCCCCCTCATCCTTTCGGGACCACTCTTTACTGGAGTATGACATTGGGATTGCCCAACGGACCCCAAATTTGGCCATTTTTTAATACTCCTTCATCGCCACCTGCGTTTTGAAGAAAATTAATATTTCCTTTAACGCCTTTCACTCCCCCCTTACTTCCCTAAAAAAGGGTTCCCACCCCCTTGAACCTGGGCTAAGGTGGTATGCCATCTTACGTCCCCACTATAGGCGGTGATCGACATGAACTCCAACCTTAAGCGTGGTAAGGCCACATTCGTATTTTTGTTCCCCGCGCACCTTCCCTGGCGGGGCCCGCTTGGAGGTGGAATGATAACGTCCAACAATTAGGAAAAACGAAGCCACCCCTCCGCCTGACCGCCCCGGTGAAGAGCGCACCCAGACTTATTTAAGGCGTCCAAGAGGATAGGAAAGTCCTGCCAACTGGGTGCGTCTCCTATTTATTCAATACCACTTTTTCCTTTGCGCCACTTGGTCTTTGCGTCCAAGTTAGAGAAATGGGACTGGTGGTTTACTTTTACCCTTTTGCCCTTATGCCAGCCCTTTATAAACAATCCCTTATCTATATTTTTTAACGTTTCCCTTTTGTTGTTGGTTTGTTTTTTGTTTTTTTAGAAAAAGCGATGGTCCGCCTGACACCTGAAGAAATTAGGCGAGGGGAAAGCTTTGGAGTCGTGAAGGACATATTAATCTCGTAGGAAGATGATGAGCTTAAGGAGAAGAAGCTACCCTTAAAAGGTTACTAAAACTTTTCCTGTCCATTGTTTGTTTTTATGTTATACTTTATCTTCTGTACCTTCTAGCTTGAACTAAATTTTTGGTTCCTTAGGAGAATGCGGAGAGCAATCGTGTAGGCGCCCCCTATCCAAGCGACCCATAGGGTAGCCATACGGGAGCAGGTCTAAGAGGCCGCCACCCTGCCCCTGCAGCGGGCTGGAGTCGAGGGTAAAGGAAAAGGGAACTGGAGCCTCCGCCTCTGTGGGGCGCGGAGAAATCAAAGGGGAAGCAAGCAGCCCCCGTACCTTCCTCCACGGGGAGACAAGATAATACCCCCCAGCTGGGGGTGTCAAAAGAAAGAAGCACTCTTCGCCTATGCTTCCAGGTCACAGAAGAGGGTTAAAACACGGGGCTGTTAAACCAAAACCTCTATCTCTCCCCTGCCCTCTTAAGGAGGCGACTCCTTGCCCGCCACTCCTACTTTTGGCGAGGTGAAACTCCCTCGCCCTCTAACAAACGGCAGGCTTGCTCCACTCTTCGCTCCCCAAATTCCACGATTCGTCCACCAATGCCCTTCCCCATCTAATCGAAAACTCTTCCTGTCTCCACTCTGACCAACAACACCCCCTCCTTAACAACCAACCCAACTCACAAACAACTCCACGCTCCCCAAAATCCAAACTGGCGGGGTCTTCGGTCCAAATCCACGCCGCTAGCAACAGTAAAGAGGACATTGATACTCCTGAAGTGGCCCCTCTGCTCAGCCCCGGCAGGGCGCTGATCTGGACGGGGCATCCTGTCCTGGCCTGCCTGGACAGGTGAAAGCTCAACATGTCAGCAGCCACCAAGCTGCATGCTAGAATGCTTGTAATTCTTTAGACCCAATTTTGTTCGTACTTATCAGTCCATCGTTCGATTTCCGTCATTTATCACCTACTGACCCGGTGCCTCTGTTCTTTCCAGTCGCCGTTTAGAAATCCCAGCCATGGATAACTTCAATGGATCTCATGCTACGTGGAGAACTTCGGCGTGTTCTCAATGCGCCTCTCTTCTACTGAGCAGAAACCATGCTGGGTAACATGTTAGAGTGCGCCTGGAAGGCACACTAACGGCTTGAGGGTGCCAAAGATGGCCTGCTAGGTCCATGCCTCATGGATCTCGCCAATGTAAACTTTTGCTAAAAACTTGATCTTTTCTAGCTTGGTGCAATCATTATTTTACGCCACTTAATTTTTGTTATTATTATTTATTAGGTTATGCTTAGTTTGATGTGTGTTCGCCGCTGGGCACAAAAAGCAACGTGCAACTATTGTTGAACCTTGTCCTTCTGAACAAAGTCGCCAACTTTCAACTGAGGCTCCTAGCTGTGAAAGCAATGGAGGAGAAGCGCCCAGGACAGGACGCCTTTTTGCCTAAGCTGCAAAAGTTACTGTGAGTTCCATAAACAATGCTTACACTAACATGTTTACGGCTAAGGGTTCTTTCCGAAGCCGAGTATGCTTCTGAGGGGGTTGCGTCAGGAAGTCAGTGGAAAGAAAGTGGCGGCTGATGAAACCAGAGGGCCTGATGACCGCTGAATCCAAAGGGCAAGTTTATAGAAAGCTAACCAAGAGTAGAAGAAAGAAATCAAGGGCACACTCTGAACTCAAAAATCATATATGACACAGCCCTTGGCGAGAAAGAAAAAGCTCTCCAGTCTAAAAACGGCATTTAGAGGCGTCAGGTCGCCGCTCTACAAGCTAATAGAACGAGCTCAAGGACGCAGTACGATTGGACTATGACAGAGGGGATTACAATGAAACATGAGAGAGGAAATGCGTGAAAAGGGAATCGTTATCGGCAACAGTGAAGAAAGGGTTGATATTCCACTGTGAGCGCTGGCTTGATACGAGTCATCAGGATACATGGCTAAGCACAAACTGATGACCCTGCCTTCTCTCTTGAATTACTTCTATCAAAGAGGAAGAGGAGGAGCGAATCTGATAATCTATGGGACCAGCTGAGAACGCAAGGGGCCTGCCTGGCGAGCGGAACGTACTCCTAGCGAAGTTTGTGACTATAGCTATTAGCCAGGCTCATGACGCCCATATCCCCCTTTTCTTTGTAGTATTGAACTTCCCTTATGTATTTTGGCCCGATTACCTTTGTAAAGAATTGACAACAAGTAACTAAATAATTCTTCAATGACACCGTGTTCTTGATTATTATTTACTGCTGTTTCGAAATATGTTATTAGTCTTTGCACAGCTATGTTATATTTATTCCACTTAAACATTCTTTTCAACATCTTACCAAAATATTGACAGGGAGTGTGTAATAATAAACAAAACTCGACTGGAAGGTTAACAGGAAATGTGTAGTGCATTTCATTTGTTGTAATTACTTGATTTGCCCTAACCTTTTACCTGGTTCAGCTTTGCAGTTCAGTTTTTTCTTTGTGTAGACTATTGCGCGCCCTTTTATTTTCCAATAGCCTTCAGGTTTGAACGCATTTTGAGGTTTTTGTAAACTCTAACTGCCCCCTCGCTCCCTTCAAACTGTTGTGTGCTGGGGGTCTATTGTTATGATGAACCTCGACGTTTAGTCGCTCTATTTGAGGTCTTTCTTTTTTGATGAGTGTCTTGGTGGCTAAATTTCTGTACGGTGCTTATTAGTGGTATCTTGCCTGTTTTTTACAGGATGTGTCCCTAACGTTTGGCACGCCATTTTGGGTTATATGCTCAGCGTTGTTTTGCAACCATGTCGAGGTATTATGGAGCGTTGCCCTAACGTTTGCACGCCTATTGGAAGGTCTTTATCATGCTCAGATTTGAACGCATTCAGCTTTAATAGGAGAGCTGACCTCGACATCCGTTGGTTATGAACGCCAGTTTGAGTCTTACCGACCCATCAGGAACGACCCACCGGTCTGTAGGGAGGGCCCTACGTTTACACGCGATTTGTTTGTCTTCTAATGCCCCGCATTTGATATTCCATTGCGAGGTCTTATAGAGGTTGCCCTAACAGTTTGCATGCCATTGTTGGGGGTCTTTATCATGAACCTCAGCGTTTTTGAAACGCCATTCGCGAGGTCTTATAGGAGAGTTTGCCCTAACTTTTGCACGCCATTTGCGACGGTTTATCCATATGTTTTTGACATAACTTTCTGTTTGCATTAAAAGGTGTTTTCACAACATTTATTGAACATTTCTTAAGGGTGTCTGCATTCCAGTTCGTGGGGAGAAGGTGTCCGTTATCCTCTCTAATTTGAATGTCCATGTCTAGAATGTCTTGTGACTATCTTATAAGGCCCCTCCAAATTTGGAGGTTCAGGCCTTGTCCTTGATGCTCACTTCACTACTCGCCCAACTCGTTGTTTCCATATTTGTCCTGTAACACAAAGTCGCCTTTCGTTAAGCTGCGTTTCTGACGTCTTGTTGAACTTCCGAACTCATTACGTTTTTGCTACAACTGTTGTCGGAGTAGGGCGTTTCCTCTTACTTGGGTATGTAACAGTCTAGATGTAATTTCTCATTCTCACCGTTGGCGTCTTCGTCCATATAATTAACCTCTAAGGTAGGTTTCTTGCACTTTATATGGTAATACGGCATCTTGGACCCGTTGATACAAGGTGAAGGACGTCTCATCGGTTGACGTATTGCTGTAGTTTTGATGGACCATGACCATAGGAAGTCTCTCACCCCATAAACCCTTTTGCTGCTCCTACTTCTCTGCATTCCTGCACAGAGGATGTTATTGAAGACTCAATGGCCATTATGCTTGGGGTGTCCCACTACATGGCAAAGTGGGCGGTATACCTTGGTGGCCCAAACCAAACCTTAAGGCGGGTCATTCTCAAATTGCTTCCATTGTCAGAAACAATGGGATTGAGGAACCCATATCGGGTGAAATATTCTTCCAGTGGAATCCCTTACCTATTAGTAGTTATGTTCCAGAGAGATTGAGCCTCGACCCACTGGAGAAGTAATCCACTGCCACTAGAACAATTTCTGTTGACCCGTTGATTGAGGAACATGTCCAAGGTGTCCATGCCCATTTAGCAAAAGGAGTGGGCTTAGAACCGGTTTAGGTAGGTGCCGGCTTTGATGTAGATTTGGCAAAGATCTGACATTTGTGACATTTTTGTACCATTCGCATGCATCCTTTCTAACTGTTGGCCAGAAGTATCCAGTTCTTAGGGCTTTCTCTACTAGAGCTCCAGCCCCAATGTGAGAGGAGCATGTCCCTGATGCAAGTTTCCGAAATTTTTTCACTCTCTAGGTGACACACTTCAGTAGTGGGCAGAGAAAATGATTTTTTGTGGAGCGTCCCATTCCCTGTTATGAACCACTTATCCCTGGCCTTGATATATTAGCCTGCTTCGTCTTCTTGGGAGGGTGCCGGTATTTTGTATGCCATTATTCCATCCCTCCAGTATTGCTTCGATTGATATAAACCGATTTCTCCTACCACACTTTTCTTTCTTTAAACCACCAAAAAACTGATCTCGGGGTGTCACTCGGCGCTGAATTGTAACAATTTGCTACTGCTAAGGGCATCGGCTTGGTGTTGTCCGTTTGAGAAATGGCTGAGAGTAAATTCTAGAAGATCCTTGACCTCTTCCTGAATCCTTTTTAAGGTATTGAACCATAACCTCGTCCTTGCTCAATTGACCATTCACTTGGCTTACTACCAACTGAGAGTCAGAGATGGTGTTCACCTTGGTTGCCCTGCCTGCTTTACACATTCTGATTCAGTAGCAGGGCTTCATACTGCTTCATTGGTGGAAGCTCTTGAATTGGAACCTCATTGCAATTCATAAATGTCGCCCTCTGGTGATCGACATATGATACATGCCCGGCCCCTTGATGAGTAGAGGACCATCTACATGCAATGTCCAAGGTCCTTTCTCTCTGGCACCGCTCAAGACGAGTGGTTTCGACTATAAAATCTGCTAAAGCTTGCCCCTTGTTGCCTTCGCGGGTTATAATCGATCTCAAACGCCCCCAACTCAAACAGCCATTTCAGCATTCTCCACGGATGATTCCTTGTTTTCATAGCTTGTTTGATTGGTTGATTAGTTAGAATACGAGCTTGTGAGCAAGAAAGCAAAGGGGTAATTTTTACTGCTTGATATTAATGCTAATCCAACTTTTTCAATGAGAAAATATCTTTGCTCAGCATTTTTAATAATGACTAACAAAATATACAGGCATTTGGATCTTATTTCTTTGGCGATCAAAAATGCAACACGCAACCCCAGACAGACTAAATAAACAAACATGTTTTCTCCTTCAAAGGACTGACCAGCCTTGGGTAACGAATGGAAATGTGTTTTTAGAGATCAATGTTCTCTTGTGCCTCGGCGTCCACTCAAAACCTTCGCCTTTTTCCTGATTGTGTTTAAAAAACTGTGCATTTGTCCCGAAATTGACAGAAATCATCCAGGGCCGGTAAACATCCAGTCAATTTTGTGACCCCTTCACACAAGTGGGCGCCTTTATATCTATCACTTCCTGAACTTTGTCTAGATTGGCCTTCAATTCCTTTTGTCACTAAGAACCCAAAAACTTTTCTTGGTCACCCCAAAACAGACATTCTTGGGATTTAGCTTCATTGGTGCTGTCTCAGAGTTTCGAAGGTTCCCTGCGATCCTGGTTTGCTCGCCACTTAGCTTACTTTTTACAATTATGTCATCATGTACGCCTCAATGATTCCGCCCCATTTGTCTAAAAAGACCGTAGTTACCACTTTGAAAAGTTTTGGGGGGTTCTTTAACCCAAAAGGCATAACTGAAACAATATACCCCCTGTTCGGTGACAAAGGCAGTCTTTTCTGATCTTCTTTAATAAGGGAATTTGATGGAAACCAGAATATGCATCCATAAAGCTCAATTAGAGCATGGCCTGCTAGAATCCACCAATTGTCTATCTTTGGAAGGGGGAAACAGTCTTTGGGCACGCCTTATTGAGATCTGGTAATCTACACACACCTCCAAGTCCCATTGGGCTTGGAACCAAAACACATTTGCCAGCCATTGATGTATTGGCCTAGGTGATGAAAACCGGCGTCCAGGAGCTTTGAACCTCCACTGCTGCTGCTTATTTCTTCATTTCCCAGGTTTCACTTTTCTGCAGTACTGCTTTTTGATGGACCACATTCAACTTGTGGACAACTAGCTGGGATCACCCGGCATCTCATTTGCCTCATAAGCAAATAGAGCCTTAAACTCTCTAAGCAAGGATTTGATTTCCTCCTTCTCCCCACTCACCAAATTTTTCCGACCTTCACTGTTCTTTCAGGTCTGGCTTCTTCTAACATTACATCTTCGTGTTCATCCAGCCTATAGGCTACTGGCTTGGTCTAGATTTATTACCACCAACAATTCATTGCTGTGTCCTCCAACTTTCCTTCTTTGGTGGCGCAGATCCTTCTTGGATTCCCTGGTTAAGGGCCTAAGAGTTGTAGATACACTCCCTGCGGCTGCTGGTCGCCATGTATTGATACTGACAGACCCATTATCCACTGAAATTATCAAATTAGATAGGGCACTATTAATTGCTTTCGCAGCATCAACGTTGGAAGCCCAAGAATAACATTGTACGCCATGGCATTCTGTACTACCAGAAAACTTTACAAACATGTTCCTTGGGTTGCTTATCTCCCAATCGCAGTGCTAGGGGGACACTGCCCATAGGATGAATGATGTCTCCCCAAATCCAAGTATTGGGTGATGGATTGGGGTCAACGCCTCCTTTGCATATTTTTAACTTCATTAGGCAGGATAGGCTGATGATATCAGTAAGAGTGCCGGGATGCAATCAGGATCGTGTACCTTCAAATTGGTGACCTTCAACTCTACTACCATGGGATCATCATGCGGCGTTCGTATGCTCCCCCTATCTCTCTCTGAGATGCACACCTTCGGGATTGCCTCCTGATGTGTGATGCTGAGGTGTATACCTGGCTTAATTGACGGGCAAACCCTTGCCCTCTCTGGTCGGCCCTCCAGACGCAAATCCTGCTGAGATGACGCCACCACATCCGGGGGGTATCAACCAGAGTTATCATGGTTGCTCCTTTCAACCTTCTATTTCCCCTGAGGTATGCCCCCAACTTGCCCGGACGCCAGATCGTCAAGAACTCTTCTCAGATTTTTGCAGTCATGTGTGTAATGCCCTATGTCTTTGTGAAAGTGGTAAAATTTCTTTTTGTCCCTACTTTCCACTGGTGCTCCATGGGGGCGGGCATCTGGACCCCCAATTTTGGGCCTACTTCCTTCAAAAATTGCCCCAATTTCCTTATTTAAACTCTAGGGAGATACGTAGGGGGCGATCTCCCTTTCCGTTTTAAACGTTATTATCTTCCCTTTTAGCGGGGCAATAGACCAGGTCTCCGCCCTTCATTCTTTCCTTTTGGGATACTATCTCGATTTCCTCAAACTTTCCTTTCATTTTGGTGGTGGAGCAGAGTTCTGTTGGTGAATGAAGGACTCTGCCTCCTTCAAGGCAGGTTTGAGGTCCCTTATGTCTTTACCGAACAATATCAAAATTCAACGTTTCCTCCCTCAATCCCAGAAGAAACAATCAAACGCCACATTTCATTTAACTTGGAATTTGCAATGTTCCAAGTTGAATCGTGTACATAATTTCTCAAGGTCCGGAATATCATTGTGAAATTTTGCTTTTAATGCATGCTCGCTCTCTTCTTGCTTATTTGCCATAAGTGATGGCAAAAGAGGATGCTTAATTCTATGAAGCTATTTATGGAATTGTCAGGTAAACTTCAAACCATTTTTGTGCCACCCCCTTTAATGTGGTGGGAAATGTTTGCACCAAGTAGCATCATCTGCTCCTTGTAGCAGCATGGCGTGTTTGAACGTAGCAACATGATCATCACGATCGGACGTGCCATCAAAGCCTCGATGATTGGTGGTTGACTTTGTATGCCCTTGGTGCTGCCATGATCGCCAGAGAGAACGGCGTCTTCCACGATATTACCATACTCTCATTTTGGAAGGATACGGCTGAGCGGGTTTCCTTTGACCCCTATTGTTCCTGCCTTCCTCGTCAGAAGGTTGGACTCCAACTCTTGACAAGCTTCCTTTCCTTTCCAGGCGTCTGTCTTAAACATTTCCCCCCATTTTGCCCCAAATGGGATTTTGGTTCTAGCTTGGATGAGGTCGGCACATTTCCATCCTTTGGCACTCGCCTTCTGCTTGGCGTTGCCTCTGGCTGCGCATCCTTCAATATTTTCTTAAACTGATCCTCCACAGCTCCAACTATGGTGTGTTGGAAACGAGACAAGATGGCGTGCAGCTGGTCATGTTACGGTTTGCCCATTGGCTGCTTCTGACTGCTCTGGTATTCTTGTCTGATTAGGCAAGCTGCTATCCCATAAGTTCTTGTCTGAATCTATAAACCGATTATTGCCTGCATTGCTATGTGTCTTCCCCACAGACGGCGCCAAATGTTGTATCCTTACAATAATTAGAGGATTTATAGGATTCTAATTACAAAGATCACACAGTAATGCTACAGACAATATTTTTGCTGATTGACCTGGCTTGTGCTACGACGTCCACGCCAACAGGGTGATGGAGACGGCTTTGTCTTAAGAGAACTTGGCTTTCTAAGGTCACTAGCGAGCGAGGTTCCACGCCTTGTATACCTGCACAAGATAAATCCTTATTGGATTTATCCCCCTCCGATGCTTAAGTAAGTAAATTATGAAGAATGTAGAGAGAGAGAGATTTAGAGAGAGATTGAGCACAATAAATGCTTGGAATTATGTGTATGTTGTCCTTTGTTCAAGTTTTCATGGTAGTTTATACTAGTGAGAAACTCATTGTTGTCCTTTGTAAAGTAGAGTAGAGTACTATTCTCCTCTTCCTTTTGGTGGAGAGGGAGAGGGGATGCCTGGCGTGTTAGGGTTCCTCTCTCCACTTGGCTTTCTGCCTATAATATGTGTTAATAGAGGACACGTGTCATTCACCATTGCCCCATATATTGTCACATGGATTAAGGTTAAGCTTTAATCTGAACCGTTGGATGAGTGTATAACAAGTTATATATGTATTTTTTACTTTTGTTTATATGATAAGTTCAATTTCTTAAAAATTAATCAACATACAATAATCAAGGAAACTATTTATTTAAACAAAAATAGAATTGTTTATTCATGTTAAAATCGTGACAATTCACATGTATTTGATTCTTATGTGTTTTGGCTAGTTCATACTTTTGTCATATATGCCCATAATACCACATAAAAAAAATATACTGAGCTACGTTAAAACCTCTTCTTGTCATAATTTTATTCCACCAAATTGTGATGCTATATATTATGAGTGGAGTTTATTAGCCATAACGGGTGATGTAGTTATGAGGTGATATTTATAAGCCGAAGAAAGAAGTAAGGAGGGTGAAATGCAACATGTAGTTTTTAGTTTGGAATTTTAATTTTTATGCATGTGTGTTTTAGAGGATATGTATTCTGTAAAAACCAATATACAAAGTAAGTTATTCCATCAAGTATAGATAACAAACCGATTATTTCAATCAATGATATGACGATTATGTGTTTATAGAATGAAAGCTTGTTAAATTAATCTGATGATAATTATTTACTTGTAATTCTTTGGTGAACATGAATTTCTATTATGAGGTGTTTAAATAGTGGTAAAGTTATAACTCATTGACCACATAATAACGTACTATTGTTGATCTCAAATAATGCTAGTATGCGTTTTATTTTACTCTAGAAGATGAATTTGAAAAAAAATATTTGTTTTGTAAATTAGATGTGATTAATTGGAGAATGTGGGTAATATTTTAATGACAATATAGCTTACATAGGTACCTATTTTTCTATGAAATGACGTGGTAAGCAAGTAGCGTAGTGTTCGGTAATTTGTAAGCTACTATCAAACTATTGCATAAACCTCTTTGATGGATTCATACGATCTATAGGTCAATATTCATTTATTATTTATTATAATTCATGTAAAAAAATACATAAGAATTGCAAACATGAATGTATTCATTTTAGCAAATAAGATTTAAAAAGAAAAAAAGGAGCATGAAATCATGAGAAACTTATTGAAAATGTATTCATTATGCCCATTGTTTATGTTAAAATTTAAATTTAAAGATGTATTACATGGGCATGGTAACATGTTTGAGTTTTAAGAGTTAAGGTTTTTAGAGGTATAAGGGGATTAAGGCTGCTAGATTTATTCCGCCCCATATGCATGATAAGCAAAGATAATATTTATTATATTAATTTAATAGTCATTGCTTATGGATATAAATATATGATGATTAGTTGTTACATATATTAGCTTAAATATCAATTGTTTATGAAAAGTGGCTACATAATCATCATTAAATATTTTACATGATATCACTCCTGAAGATGAATATAAATAATGCTCAATTAAAGCAATTGTAAATGAAACTTAGGCATGCTTGAAGCGTGCTAGAGCAGACCAATAGGTCCAAGTCATACGAATCTTCATGAAAGGAATATGAGCAACAATTGATAATGGGAAATTCAAGAATTGTAAAACCACTTGATAGATCTCCTAAGGATATATGGAACATTAATTAATATGTACCATGATATATATACAGGGCTCCAGAGAGTATAATATGTCTAACAAGATTAGCACGTACCAAGATTATTTCAATGCTCCAACAACAAGGGAGTATTATTGGATTAATTGATAGTCTTGCCAAGTCTAGAAGATAAGTAAATACATGTTAAGTGGTCTTATATCAGTTACATCACATTCATGGTCATGTATAAAGTTGTCTAATAAAGTGACCACTAGTATAGTTTGAAAACTTCTTATTTATTATAAAAATTTTGGATGTAATATAATTAAATTGAGACATCTGGGTATATGATCACCCGTTATGAAAACCTGAAGTTTCATTATTTAATATGAAAAGTGCCGACGTCTCTCTCATGTTGATTTAAAGAAAATGAAAAAAATGGTAAGACATACTGACATATATTGAGATTGAGCTATACAATTATTGCAAATTTTGATAATACCATTTGTGTTGAAGAAAATTTGATGAAGTGACAATTATAATATATATGTAAGAATATTATTAGATGACAAAAGTTCAAATAACTTTGTATTCAATATAACCAGAAGCTCACCAAATATAACTTACATAACTAGCATCAACATGTGAAAGTCTTTGGGGATCCAGAAGATCGTAACTAATGGAGTTACATGAAATGAATTACTTTTGTTGAACAATCTCTTGATTGGGGCTATATTATTCGTCAGCACACAAGAATTAGAAAAGAAGAGAGAAAACTGCACAATACATATCTCCCATTGATATTGTATTCCAGAAGAGAGCAGATTATTATGAAAGATTTATTGAAGATACATGCCTGTGCAATGTTATCAGAAGTTAAAGATGTTATGGTTTTACTTGAATTATCTCTAGAAGAGATGGAAATTTGTTGATATAAACTTTTCTAAGAGGTGAAAAGGTTTAAAATATTAAAAAAAAATAAAAAAATAAGAATCTCCTCTAAGATGAAAATTTTGGCACATGAAATTATATACTAAATTGTTTAACAATTTGACGCCCCTATATTTTACCAACTTAGGGGGAGGAAAATTGGAATAATGGAAAAAATTATCTTTCAAAAATTGATGATTTTATATTGGTAATTTGAAAGGTTATGTGCCAACATTTGTGTATCAATTACTCAAGATATGTTGCACATATATGATTTGATTTGTATCAGTTATGATCTATGAAGCATAATCGGTTCTAAATAATATATAAATAAATAGATAATAAAGATGGCAATATAATTGGTTCCAAATTAAATATAAATAAATAGATATAAAGACTGTGATATATGGCAATATACTGCAGTTGACAGTTTTGAAAGTGAATTAAATATGATGTATATTATAGAGTATGAAATACCCTGGAAATGGTATTATATTTGAATCTAAATATAATAGATGGCCTATGCTATGAGAAAATTATTGATGGTGACCAATTAGAACAATGTGTTTAGATATCGTTGTAAAAAGCATGCAAACAATTATTTGTTGAAGAATGTTTGATACCGGTATATAATGGAACCGAAATATTATTTATATGCAAGAAGGAATGACTTGTAATAAAGAGTTTGGAGATATATGTCCATTTGATGTCGACATAATGATGATATATCGATTGTTCATTGTGGACTTGAAGTCCAATGAAATATGAAATATGATGATGAAGGTTATCATGGACTAGAAGACCAAGGAATAAATGGATTTGTATCCACACTATACAGGTGCTTACATTATTTGGAGTCTTGGGTCATGCATATGTGAGTCATAGGTAAATGGTTTACTCAATGCATATGTACGTAGATAGTGTGGATGCATAACTCCTTATATTTTTGCAGATCTTACCATAATTCATATATCTCATGTCATTAGTTTTTAGCAATAATTGGGAGTTTTGTAAGTGTCATCCAAGTATAATTTACAAATTTGATGGAAATTACAAGAAAATTTTGTAATCTAATGGGACTTATAGGTGACGAATATTTATTGTCTATTTGATATCGTTTTTTTTAGTTCCTGGAAAACATAACATTACATATTTAATACTAGCTAGTTAGCCCCAAAAATTTTATATGTTAACAATTACCAAATCCTAAAGAGTCTTTGTGACTAAATTGGCATCACAACCTGAAGTTTGAGCAGTGTGAGTCTAAAGTAAAGAATAAGGAAGTATATATACATATAGAGCCGTCGTATATATGAAGTGTGTTTAAAGAATATAAACAAAGTATAATTCGGTCCAAATATGCTTATGGTTTTAGAAGTACCATAAGTAACATGTAATACCCCAAATTTTCACGTATTAAGAAAATATTTTTGTACTTCATTCGTATAATTTTAATATTTTTATTGAAAAAAAAATAATATGTTCAATAGAAACATATAAATGAAAGGAAATAATGATAATAAATAAATAATAAATAAGTTTGATTGAAAGTAAATATTGTGTTTATAAATAAATTTTATGTTTTCAAATATTTTAAGAAAAGAGAGAGATGCTCTAAATAGAATTTTCAAAGGTTTCCTATTTATTTTGAGGCAAGTGCCTAAAGGTAATTCCATTGTTAGGATTACTATGGGCTTTTCCAAATCCTACTTTGGGGCCTATAAATACCCCTTAAAAACCAAAATTTCAGATTTCATGCTCACTACTAGTCATTAGGATTCCAAAAATTTAGAGGAGAAGAGAGAAAAAATAAGAAAAAAGGGGTTGTGATTTCCGAAAAAAAAAAGCTTGCGGTTTCGGAATTCAGAAAAAGAAATTGTTTTTTTGGTGTCCTGGGAGTGCCGAGCCGGACCTCGTCGCCGCAGCGCCACCGCGATCTCCTCCCCTCTTGGTATTTTCCGAAATTTTGATAAAAAAAAAATTTCCTTCTGTTCTTTTGTTTCTATCTTGCAAATTTATGTTCATAGTTATGTTTAAGCAGTTTTTATGAGTTTTAATCATGTTTATATAGTATGACTGTGTTTAAGGAATGAATTAAAATTGTGTTCATGAAATTTTAGATTAGGGTTATAAATTATGCAAGTTATGATTTTTATGATTTATACTTCAATATTATGATCATGAATATTGTTGTGTGTGAATTATGATGATTTTATGAAGTTTAGATTGATTTAAAGGCTTGAAAAATAAAATAAATTGTGTCCAAAATTATTAATCGAAATTCAATTGAATAAATATTTTGATCATGTTTTGCTTTTGAAAATTGTTCTAAAGTATAGATTGGTTCATAATTATGTTGTTGATTGTAGAAGAGTTTTACCATGAAATTTTGATGTTTTATGAGTTTTCATGACTTTAAAGTTAATTAATAAATGTGAAATTTTTATAAATCAGTTAAAGTTAGTTTTAGTGTTCATATTATGTTAGTGTGCTCACATATGAATTTATAATGTTACGTATAATTTCTAGTATGTTTATGAAGTTTAAAAGTGATTTAAACATGTTTAACATGCTGTCCAAAATTTATAATGTAAATAATTGGCATTAAAGTATGTAATTAGCATCAATTGATATATAAATTAAGTAATACATTGTATGATTGATTTATGTTGTTTTGAAGCTTTTCAAGGAGTTTTAGTAATTTTATATTGCTGTCCACTTTTATAAAGGAGGCATAAAAATTATACAGGTTTATAAAGCATAAATAAGTCCCGAAAACCAAGTGTCATACATAGAAAAAGTAAACTGAAGTATGGAATGATAGGAGACCATTAATGAATGTTTTGGACAAGTTTCCAAATAGAGTTAGTTTTATAGTTGTTGTAGATTTATTCAACAAGGTTTTAATTTAGTTCCGGTTTTTCCTTATGTAGGGGATTGAACTAGTCCACTTCTAGAAGTTGTCGGGAGCACCGTTACTTTACAAGGTACGTAACTAATAAAGAAAAACACCATGAGTTATTTAGAATGCATGCTTGAGCAATTCTTGTTGCATGAAATCTTGTGCTTGTTTTGAATCATGAATTTATGTGCATAACAAGTTTATTAGTAGCATGTTCTTAAAGATGATGGCATTCTATGTTAAATAGTAACATGAATCTTATAAGCTTGAATTGAAATGTCATGATCAGTTTAATTTGGCCAATAGTTTATGATCAAGGAAGGAAGTTATTTTTAAGTTGGTTAGTTACTTAATCAACAAGAAAGGTAGTTGTGAATTTTTGTCACATGATTAAAAAAGTGTATGAGCAATTATTGTAGGACATGTTGCCACTCACAGTTTAATGTGTGGTCAAGAAGAGGTAAGTATTAGCCACACACAGTTAATGTGTTGGTAAAGGAAGTTCAGTTTAATTAAATGACACCTAAGATTAATTTTGATCACCTTAAATTGAAGATAATTAATTTGATTGCTTGATTTGATGCATGTCGTTATGTGATGTTGCATGAGAGTCATAACATTGCTAAACCTGTTAAATCACGTAAAAGTGAAGAGGGTTGCATCAAACTGTTGCAAGATAAAAACTTGAGTATGAACAATGGGGGGAGTCTATGGAAAGTGATTATGACTCCTAATTGAGTACAAGACGGTGTACCTTTTTCTATTTTTAATGCGCTGGATATTGTCACTTTAAGTGACATAGTATACCTTCTTGGAGTTGCTCCCATGTTTGTGCCCAATAGGGCAATGATTTTTAGGGAGGATCTGTTCGATGCAGGATCCATAATTTTAAATATAATAATTAAATTAATTGAGTCCATGTACAGGTAAAAAGGTCGTAAAGATAAGTTGAGGCATGTTTTTTTCATTTGGTTCTTGCATAGTCTTAGTAGTTATGTACTCAGTTTGTTGACTGTTGTTTTGTGTGCATGTCTTTGTCTTGGACTTTGCCCTACAATGCCCACTTGTGGTGAGTAGTTGTTTAGTAAAAGAAAAGTTGCAGGTACAAGTAGGTATAAGTCATTCATGATGGACTGGAGTGGTGAGAGCGCTTGCCGTGTTTTGTAGCTTTACTTTATTGTGTTGCTTATGAAGACTAACATTATTTTGGGATGTTATTTTATTTCTAAAGAATTTAGTTTTTGTTTTAAGGGCCATTAATATGGTTCTAGAGTGTAATAAATCTAAAGTTGATTTTTATTTTGAGATGGTTTTTGTTGTTTCTATAGGAACACTACAAGAGGGGGTGAATGGCTATGTGGAACTTGTATGCGGAATAATTTAACAAATTTAAACGAATTAAAGAGTACGAGTGATATATTATGAGAAAACTTCCTTGGCCCTAAGGAAGAAAACTCACTTCTCATTATAGGCCTGTTTGTAACAGCTATTACAACCTAAATTCTCTAATTTCCCTCGTCAGTTCCTGTAGGAATTGATTCTCAATTCTCACTCTTTATCTCTTGCTTCTCTTTCTCTTTTTTTCCCCTTCTCTAGTTTCACAACTTCTCTTTCTCACTAATTAAACTCAAATTTGACTCTAATACATTGAAAAGACCTTTTAAACTGGACTGGAACAAACAACATCAAAAACATGTACTCGTTAAATATCAATGTGTTCTCTGATGTTCTTCACTTCTCTTCTGAATTCTTGGAGTATTTATAGAATGGTTCTGGCTTGTAATCTTCAGTCTTCAACCAGTTTTTGAATCCACAAATCCATGATTTCTTCCAATATCCCAAGTATGTAGACCAGGAGAATAGGCTTTTGACTTGACTAATTTAACTGGCTTTATTCTTGCCCATGAACCCATGACTTTATTCCTACAATCTAGGATGCTTAACAACTCTTGACTTGTTAAAACCTAGATGTTTTTTATTCGTCAGCAAAATCAGCCCAATAAATTAACCTAGACCACTTCGTAGGATAGATTCGTAAACTTGCTTTTAGTTTGTTTCCAATCTGATTGAGACTCCAATGTAATTACTAAGTTTCTAGAAGATTAGCTTATATCTTCTTGGAAATTCTTTCTCTTTACCAAGACCATTCATGTGGATGTCTTGACTTTGTTGCCTGTTCCTAGGAACAGATCTATTCTCGCAGTTGTTCCTACATAAATGTGTTACCAAGGAATCTTTTCTTGTGTTCCTTTGAATATTCTGCCTAGGAAATCTCCATGAACTTGGTTGTTTAGCTTGTTAGTTCTCAATATGCTCCAAGTTCCTTACACTTTGAACCTGTGAAATCTCATAGGAACTCAAAGTATATATTAGTTAAGCTTGTTTGTGTTAGTCATCATCAAAAACTTTACTCTCAATTGAAGAGTCAACAATTTCCCCCTTTTGATGATGACAAACCAAGGCAAACAAGCGTAGAAAAAGATAAACATATAAAGAAAATATTTTGATTTCTGATTTAAGTTAAATATACACTAAGCAAAAAACTATGACTAGGATTACATACAAGTAGTACATAGGAACTTTAACTTTGCAGGTTTATAATAGAGTGTGATAGAGGAGATGTATGACTAGGATTAATACAAGTAATACATAAGAACTTTAACTTTGCAGGTTTTTAATAGAGTGAGGATAGAATTAGGATTCAGATTGTGTTTTATTATGCAATGTATGTTGCCGTCTCTTCCCCTTTTGGTATCATCAAAATTTAGAACTATGTTCCCTGAGAAACTGGACCATCACAGCACCATTATTTCATATAATGGTAGAGACCCCAATGTTGGAATATTAAGTAGCTCAACAGCAATCTAGCAATATTAGCCATCAAGATGCATCTAAAGAATCAAGTTTGAAGTATGACTGATACGTTCAAAAATATAAAATAAAGCAAAAAAAAAATTCACTAGCCATAAACTAATAAGGTTTTATTAAAACAAAGAAAGAGAAACAACGAAAACAAAAAAGAAAAGAAAATAAAAGAAATCAGAACAAAAGTACCACACACGAATAATTTTAAATAAGGAGAGTGCAATGAAGAAGGAATGGGTCATATTGGCTTAAGAGGAAGGATGATGCTTAGAGGACAGGTCAGCTGAGGTTTTGTCAGGAATGAGGTAGGGGCTGTGTCCATAGGAACTGAAGTGCTGGGAACTTCGTCTTCTGGTGCATCTTCTTCAACGTGAGGTTCTCTTCGCCTCAGCAGACAGCAGTTTCAGCAGGTGGATGGAGTTCCTTTCGCCTTTTAGCTCTGCAAGGCATGCCATTACTTTTGCATGCTTCTTGTCGCAAGACAACCTAAAAGAACTCAAGGCCGTGTCTCATCATAAAGACTTGACCTTCAACATCCTGCAAATTTCTCCTGCAGTTCCTTGAGGAACTGTTCCAACGCTCTGTCTACAGGGACTAGAACCTCAATTCAGTAGTTTTAAACCCCTCAGCATCAAGATCAATTGTAGGGGGCTCACTCTCAGACTTGCTAAGGAGTCTCTCTCTCCTTCCTCACTTATTATCTCTTCTTCTCCTCTTATTTTCTCTTCTAACTTCAAAATATCAGTGTACCACTGAGTTTGTCCTTTAACCGCCCAAATTCAGTCTGATCCTTCTCATTCCAACCTTCCCATCCCTCTAATGGTCACTTAAAGCTGTTTGAAAATTTGGGCAGTAAAGTTCCATGACCAACTTTCAATCCACTTGGAAACTGGTTGATCCAGTGAGTATCATCAAGCTTGGGAAATTTACTGCACATTGAACAAAAGACAATAAATAACCGCACCATCCAATAAGTTAGCTTCATTCCTCTTCTGTGTTCGTGGGAACAAGAGTGCTCTAACAACATTATTAGCATAATTCCCAAAGAGCGAGAGGAGATTATGATCAATTTTGTTCACTCCCTTCTTCCCTCCTAATTCTGTCAAAATCTCATCTTTATTTACTTTCCCAATCTTCAATTATATCTCCCTTTAAAGTAATTATCATAACCCTCATTTGGAACCTCAAATAACTTAGCCAAATAATAAGCATCAAACGAAATCTCAATACATTCACGGAACTGGTGATAGTTCCTTAGCAAATCCATAGTTTTCACAGAATTCGTGGATTGTCTAGGATTACGTATCATCAATTCCATGTTCACGTAGTAATTTAATCCACCCTGGATTGTCTATAACATCTAATAATTCCACATAACCACCGAACTTACACCAAATCTAAGTCTAAAAACAACCCGGAACAATTACTTGCTTAACCTCCGTCGTTTTTCCAGAGTCGTCACCAAAATCAATGCTTCTTCCTCATCCATTGGTCGACTTCGTCCCTTTTCGTTTTCTCTCAGTCCTGGAGGAACTAGGTTTGGCGTTCAGATTTGTCGTGGTTTTTTCGATTGGTCGCTGAGTGTTTTGGTTGTGGGGGTGGGATATTTCGGTGTCAATGGAAGATGAGTGTGAGTATCCATGGTTAGGTTTTTGAGTTTTTGGGGTTATGAAGAGTGAGAAGAAAGTGAAAGTGAAAGAAGAGAAAGGGTTTTTTTGACGGTTGAGAGTGAATGGGTGACTTGTGATATGGGTTGATGTAGATGGGTATTTAAGGGAAAAGTGTGTGCATGTTAGTGGGATAATAAATTGGATATCGTTTGCAAGTTCCTTCTAAATTCATTCCCCCTATTTAAGTGTAATTGGTAGCAAAATTTTGTTCATGGAATGTAAAAAAATTAAAAAAATATATATACATCCTAAGGGTGGGAATATGAAAACAATCGTAAACAAAAATTAATTTATGAGGAAAAATAAAATTAAGGAAAAAAATTTTACGTGAAACGAAGGAACGTATCGCATACCATCTATTAATCATCTTTAGACAAGGAAATCATGACACTAAGGATAATATTGATGACATTTGCGATTTATATTTAAGTTCCTGTGGGAACATGCTTTCGCACAAGATTTGTGATGAGACGGCACATAGGAAACGTGTTAGAATAATGACGTACCTGGACGGGGAACTTCATGGCTTTTGTTGCACGTTTATCAAATCCGAGTTTCCATCCTCATCTCTCATATTTCTCTATTTAATGGCTTTGTTAAGATGTCTGCAATTTGATTTGCTGTTTGACAAAACTCAAGCGTTATCAAACCTTTTTACATTATCCTTTAGAAAATGATGACGAAGATGGATTGTTTAACCAGTTGAGGTGAA